>OY978014.1:15407458-16007458 GCA_963854515.1 Pandemis heparana | reverse complement strand
TTTGTGATTGCAGCTTAAAAAGTGAACTGAATATTTTGTATGTGTTTGTAATTTAAGACTTTTACCCTTGTGATGCCAACGGCGATATCTGTCAACTATATATAAAAGAAACTGAAGTAATGATTATAATTAAATATAATAAGCGTTAAGAGGGTTTTATATAGGTTAGGTATATTTCTATGTTGTTAAAATTATCGTCTAATTATGGAAGATCTCTACACATTATACAATTTATATTTTTTGATCGACTGTTGATTGCATGGACGCCTCAAAGGTTTATGAAAATTAATGTTTACATTTTGCTTAATTATGATATTTATGATGAAAATAACGTATATTGATTGTCCAAAGATTGAATACTTTAAAAAAATATTATACAGGTATTTAAAATCAAACTTTGTGTACATTTTATTGCACAGTACCTAGGTAATTTGCTTTTTGATCGATATTATTCAAGTTTCCAACGGAGCTTACAACAAATTCATCAACATAATGATTAAGTACCGTAAACAGGGTCTTTGATTTACGGGGTGACTTTAAAAAGTAGTTACAAATAACGACGATGTAATTAATTTTTAATTTTTAAAACATCGTGAGAAAACCTGCACACAACTGCGAAGCAATTCAATGGTGTGTGTGAAGTTCCCAATCCGCACTGGGCTCGCGTGGGAACTATAGCCCAAGCCCTCTCATTCTGAGAGGAGGCCTGCGCCCAGCAGTGGGACATAGATGTAGGCTGGCGATGATGATGATGAATTAATTTTTATTTGCATTTACTGCTTCCAATTGATGTCTTCATCGATCGCCTTTGCGTCTAGGTACATGTCAAACATTCACCGCATGTGCACAGTATCGATTTTATAGTAATTTTAAAAAGATCAAAGTAGCCTCAAAATTATAAAAGTGACCGAGTAACGGTATACACACACAGTAATACAAATTCCCAGTAATAAAAGTTTATTGAGCGCTTCTTTCTTAGACTACTAAAAACGAACCCCCTTATTCATAAACGGTCTATAGGCTTCTGTTAACTTAGTAATCGTTTGTCCTTATCTGTGAAAGGTAAATGTCAAAGTGACAGATAAGGACAAACGATTGCTAAGTAAACACACGTACACACACGCGCACAAGTTCTTAAAGCTGCTTTTTTTTGCTTTTGTGTTTCGCTCCTATTTTTATTAATTTTATTTTTATTTTTAGTTTGAAATTACCTTAACTTCTAACTGACGTCTACTAACCACTGTAAGTTAATTTGTCTTGTATAATGCACTCCAAGGTCCCAAGATTAACCCCCTTATTCATAAACGCACTATAGGCCTCTGCTAAGTTAGTAATCGTTTGTCCTTATCTGTGAAAGGTAAATGTCAAATAAGGACAAACGATTACTAAGTTAACAGAGGCCTATAGTGCGTTTATGAATAAGGGGGACAGGCTCTGCCTAGTTTGGGGTCTGCCAGACAATTGTTTTTGTATACTGCTGATGTATTTTTTACGAAATAAATTTATTCGTATTCTTATTCTAAGTTAGCAGAACTTTTGCTCAGAAGCCTATAGATAGAGCGTTTATAAATAACGGGGGAAGTCTGCTATAATTGTAAAGAATCTCTTTAGTTTCTCTAAATTTTGTACAATTTAGTTTTCAGTCATTTTCAAGTGTTTTGACAGTTACTACTTCTTTACAGGGTCTCAATAATGTTGCGGAATATTCCAGCAGGTGTTTGGATTTGACTAAATAGCCCTGTAAATGTTTATCAGGATTTTTGTCATAGTTAACAAATGTTACCATACATTGATCGATATTCAAAGTGAAGCGACAAGAGCGGGACTAAATTTTGAATCAAAAATTAAATTCGGAAATCTTTGCAGGGTTGTTCAGTCGAATTACCCTGCTGAAATATGGTTTGTCTATAAAGTCGTGGCATTAAAAAGTGGCAACATTGTAGTGTCGTTCCGTTTTCTTATAAGTACCTATATATTAGAAAGGGACGACACTACAATGTTGCCACATTTTAATGCCACGACTTTATAGACAAGCTGTACGATTTTTTACTTTTGCTTTAAATTTATATTTATATTTTTGTTAGGCGAGGAAGTGACTGTCAGCTTCGACCAATTTTTCTTAATCCGTCCAAGTCACATGAATAGTTTCGTAATAAAAAAGGTTTGGAACTCCACACGTTCCACAGCTAAATGTCTGTTACATGTCAAACTGTGACCGTATGTGTCGCACAGACATAGCTGATTTGATCGTGTGCTTGCAGAGCAGCATGCAACTATATTTTGTTCATCCCTCGCAAATTAATGATTCAATCAATTTTAGTTTAGTAATTAATATATATCACATTTATTCGATTTATCGGAAAAAAACATACATTAAAGGGTAGCAACCGCAACTTTTTATATGGTTAGAGGAGAGGGCATGTATCTGTGAGTGCAGCCAATATAAATCTTATGATCATTGTAGGAAAAATCTTATGAACAATTTTTCTCACTGTTCATACATTTTGTTGTACATTGTATAAACATGAATAAATGAAAAGAAAAAATGGCAGCGTTTATGTCCATTCAAATAAACATTATTTTTAGACCAATGTATGAATTCTTAAGAGGCTATACATTAATTATATGTAAGACAAATAGGTTAAGCTGAAGATTGTTATGCCTCGTTTCACTACGGGCGATAAAACCATTTTGAGGTTAAAGGTTATCGCACACATTACCTCTATGGCACCTCATCGGCTCTCCGTCAACCAGGTGTCAACCATACGCAAGCACGTAACGGAAACGGCTCAGCACCTCCGAGGTGTCCGCGCCGCTGCGGCTAGGTGGCATCGCGGTTACGGCTGGGCGACAGCGCGCTTAAAGTTAGGCGGCGTCAGAGCTTCCCCGCGGGGGAACGATGGCGGTCTACGCGCCGTCCCCGTTCCAGCGGCGAGACGCAAGCGCGGCGGCGGCCTGACGTAAGCTCGATGACTGCGAGTTGCCCGCGCGCCGCTTGGAGATTACTAGCTTGTGCCGAGGCGTGGCGATGCTGTTCCGATGCCTAATATGTGTGCGTTTACAGTATGGAATTTCTTACAAAGAATACCTACTGGACGGCTCGTGTTAAGGAACGTGGAAGCACATTGTAACCCAAAATTAACGTGTTACTGTTTATTTATTAACCATCGACAACTCTCGCGTTGAAAGGGTTAAATTAACATTTTCGCTGCTCAAAGAAATTCAGAAACTTAATTAGTTTTGGGCAGGGAACGTGTTAAATACATTGACGCGCAAAAATAAACGGACACTTCCGATACAAAGTTGTATGAAGAGAGACCTATTATTTTGCTCGACAGTTTATATTATATAGTGAAACGAGGGTCTGTAGTTCTGCAGGTCGGATTATGAGTATCAGTGCCATATTGGAAAATGACCACTGAATTTAATGTTAGCTTTAGTTATTTTTCATTTGTATAAAACTGCTATTTGTATATAAATGTTATGAAGACTGTATATTTTGTATGGGTTTAGTTTAAAGTCTCAAAGACCAATAAATGGTTAGTTTTCGATAAAACTGTTGTTTTTCTAACTTACTTAGATCACTCGAAATATTATAAACGGGATATGAACCGCGATTACCTTTCCTTCACGAAAATTTTAATCGTGAGGATGGGTTTAAATTGACGAATATATGGAATCCGGTGATTTCCTTATATAATTCTCGGCCAAAATCAATTTCGGGTGGGCGAAGTGACACTGTGAGTGCAGTGTGTTTGAATCGAGTTTCGAGTGAGAACGGTTCCAGTGGTAACGAGAGTGCACGCAGTCGACGCGCAAGAATGAGAATAACATCCACCCGCAATTTCTTCAGTCTACCCGTGATCATGATGCATGCAACTGCGTCGAAATATCGGGAGCTCAATAAAGGTAATCGCGGTTCATATCCCGTTTATAATATTTCGAATGAACTTAACCGTGAATCATTGAAAACTCTTACTTATATCACGTCTGTATTACGGGGTAGACAGCCTAAAGTAACAAGACTTAAAGACCACATTTAGCATGATTGTGGGCGTATGTACGGAAAGGGGAAAACAAAATAGTGATGGGTTGCTAGCCACATCGCCTATAACATGATTCCTAAGATTTTCGCTCATTCCCTCGAGGCCTGTTTCACTTACTTTTTAAATAGGCAGGGGCCTTACCATGACGTCCTAATTCCGACTCAGTTCAGGTTTTAGCTGCCACTTTTAGTATGAATCTGACAGCGAGCGAACCTAAACTGAATCGCATTAAGACGTCATGGTAAGGCCCCTGGCTCAATTTATCGCTAGCATCCCTTATGACCATGTTGCAATTATAATTCAATACCAAAGTCTCTGCCTACCCCTGTGTGAAAGAGGCGTGACGATATTGTATGCATGTATGTGTATAACAGTGTTGTTATGAATATCCATATCCGTAACCGAAACTATCGGATATCCGAAATAAAAAAATATCTCTAACCATAACCGAATCCGAAATAAAAGTTTCGGATAGTTTCGGATAGGGCGGAGTCTAACTAAATACTACAACTCGTACGAATTAACTGTGCACTCCGCTGGAATGCGACACCTCTCCCGCTACCTAATGACGTCACAGCGCGAGGTGCACAGCGCAATATCCGTAACCGTAACCGAAACCGATATTATATTTTACCAATATCCACATCCATATCCGGATCCGAAATTATATATCCACTAGATGAAAACCCGGCTTCGCTCGGGTGAAATTTGAACCATAATACACTTGTAGGTACAAAATGTAGGTAGAATGTGTAGCCATTATTTCGAATCACTGTTTATTATTTTAATACAAAAATAGGTAGATGTGATAGCATTCACAATAACTGAAATCATCTGCAAGAATATATCCGTGCATGACGTGAACAACTTGATGAGTCCAAAATGGCAATTTTACAGGGCGGCCATTTTAAAGTTTGAAAATCCGTTTTTATTTTGAATTGGGAATGCATGATTATTTCAAACGTGTGTTTGGTGATTTTTCTATTGATACGAATAACCATCCTTAGCTACGGAAAAAAGTTTCAGATTTGACGACCGGATAGTCTAGTGGTTAGTGACCCTGACTATGAAGCTAGAGGTCCCGGGTTCGAATCCCGGTAGGGGCAGACATTTGTATGATGAATACGAATGTTTGTGCCCGAGTCATGGATGTTGTATGTATTTAAGCATGTATTTATCTAAATTATATAAGTAATAATACGGATAAGAATCCGTTGCTTGGTACCCATAGCACAAAGCTTTGCTTAGTTGGGGACTGGGTCAGTTGGTGTAATTTGTCCCATGATATTTATTTGTTTATTATTATTTATTTTTCCGTCGAGCCATATATTTTATAAAAATAAAAACATTTTACTCAGTCACTCGGCGGCCTCTATACGGCTGATAAGCACTACGCCAATGACATATCATTTTTTTTTAAATTGCTGCTTGAATCTGTGGTAAACGATGACATTTGTAGCTAAAAAAAGCAACGGCTAAGTGGCGCCGCCTGTAGATTGTTTGTGTTACTACTATACATGGGGAATTGACATTGTTCATTTTTTTTAGTATGCTCCAATTCGAAAACCATTTGGAGGAAAACCATCAAATAACCGATTTATATTGTCCGATTGCAAAAATACTTTACGATTGCAGATATTTTTGTAAAAGTACGTAGTAAGTTTTGACCTTTGTTTGATCTAACGACCGGGTTTTATGTTTTATGTAAGAATCGGCCATTAAATGTTTGCCACAAAAATGAAAAAAAAAAGTTTAGCTACGGTATCTGTCACGCTATCACTGTCACGTCTACATCATAACATTACATTCTGACTTAACCTACAAACATTAGAAATAAAAGCAAATTCAAAGTATAAAACTGTAACAAACAATGGATATTTATAAAAAAAAGTTTTCTGCCGGGATGCAACAATGACTCGAACTATAGCCCCAACAAAATCATTGTGAAAATCAGAGAAGGTTTGCAGAAGAAATGGTGTACGCAAGCTAATGTGGAATTTTTCAAAGTTTACACGATGCATTGTTACGAAGACCATTTTAATGTAAGTAGAAGTCAGGAAAGATGTGCAGGGGTGAAACGAAAAAGCAAAAACAGCACGGAAAACAATAACAACGCCAACGAACGGAAATAATTTCGAACACGCGAACATTGTTGACATTAAACGTGAGTTTGTCGTTAAATTCACACACATCTACAGATCTATGACGTTGACATATAGACAAAACCTTTTTTTATATTTCTGTACGAAGGCGATTGGGATCCTGCCAAAATTAACAAATTATCAAACAGCGAAAAATATTTATATTTATTATTAATAAACAAAGATACATAGAAGCATAATATTCAAGTTAGTTTCTTTAAAAAGTCCATTCTATCAATTAAAGGTGTTAAGAGCACAGCTTAAAAAAAATGAACAATGCTATTTTCAATAAAAATTACCATAATGGTTTAGTAACACGAACAATCTACAGACGGCGCCACTTAGCCGTTGCTTCTTTTAGCTAGAAATGTGATGACATTTCTACTACAGATTCAAGCAGTTTTTTTTTAATTTGATATGCATTGGCGTACTGCTTAACTGCCGTATAAGGGCCGAGTAGTGATGTAACGAATATTCGCATTCGCATTCGCATTCTCGAATATTCGCATATTCCTGAAATATTCGCATTCCCATTCGCAAAATTACTGCGATTGTTATGCGAATATAAAAAAAAATTGAGGGCATGTAGTAGTTGTTTAATTATATAATTTTCGCCGCCCGGTAAGGGAGATAGCCCCATTGGCTTGGCGCTAAATTAAATAGCCCATCTGGCAACATAGAGTGGAATGACATTTCAATCAGATGCGTTCGTTCGTCTCAACTCGGCTATTCTAGGAACAAAAAACAAACGGAACGTACTTCGTTTGTACGGGACTGCCACCAAAGTCACCAAGCCATAGACAAATGGTGCCAAATTTTAACAAAAACTGAATATTCGCATTCGCATTTGCATTCGCTAATGTCGAAAATTGACATTCATTACATCACTACCGCCGAGTGACTGAATAAAATATTTTTATTTTTATAAAATATATGGCTCGACGGAAAAAATCGGAAACTTTTTTCCGTAGCTGAGGATGGTTATTCCTATCAAAAGAAAAATCACCAAGCACTTTTAAAATAATCATCCATTCCCAATTATTCTATTTTTTCTATGGTTATGTTGGCCAATCTCAGGTTTAAGAAAAATCGCACGGCGTATGTGCGCTAGCATGAAACGAAACGTTTGTCGTCCTCCGGTGTCAGTTTCGCGCTAGTCTGTGGTGTCCAATATGGCGACTGCGATTTGTCCATCAGCACCGTTAGAATTTTACAAAATACTCGACAATCCGAATTTTGCGGATACATGTTGTCGACTCGAAATGTTTATTTTTTCACGTTCTATCATTCAGGCAACGTTTCGATCGAGTCTACCGTAACCGGTCACGAAATTATTAATATAGATAACATCCCTGGTGTATAATTCAATAATTAGAAAACGCAGGCATATTTTACATATTTTATTCAAATATGACAATTAACACTAAACTTACTTAACTTTTTTATGAACAACAGTTTTCTTCTTGTTGTTTTTGAAGCCTTTCCCTTTCTTCTGATTATTGTTACGTTTATTGCTTTTATTGCTATTCTGTTCTCCTTTTTGGATCTTACGTCGTTTCGCTTCTTTGTTTCCTGTCTCTTTACTCTTTTCTTCTTTCGATTCTTTGTCATTTTCAAGTTTCCTCCTGAAACAAAAGAAAAATTATTATACATAGATAAATAACGTCTTTATCCCTTACAGGGTAGACAGAGCCTAAAGTAACTTTACCTTATTTCTTACGCCGTTTGCTCCCAGCGACTCAAAATTGTGCCCAAATTCCTTACTCAGTTTGAAACCTTATTTGTGAGCGCATAAAGTTTATATTCAATTGGATCTACTTTCATTCGATTGCGAATGAAATAACCTAGCGTATAATAAAAAGCGTGAAGAAGGAACAAACATACACACTCACTCCCTCACATCGTCACAGACTTTCGCATTCATAATATTAGTAGGATTGTTTCGTTACTTGTCCGGTCGTTTGCCGAGTATGGTGGAGATCTCGGTCCGGCGCGGCGCCTTCTTGGCCAGCCTCTTCCTCTTGTTGGGGTTCTGTTTGAGCGCCAGCATGTACTCCGGGACGGCGCAGCCTGACTGCTTCATCACCGACGCGATACTGGATAAACAACGTAATAGTACATTGTGTATTAAGGGCGGTAAGTAAGGAATCACGACCGAGGCTCTAGTAGAAGCCCGAAGACGAAGCTTTTTGAGTCGAGGTCCGTAATTCCCATACCGCCCGGGAAACATACAATGTATTTCATCACATTTGAGAGTAAATAAATATAATTATAGGGCAGAAGAACCGCGTTATTTTCCGACAGACCGATACACACACACATCGATGTCAAACTAACACCCCCCTTTTTGCGTCGGGGGTGAAAAATAAAAGGAAACACAATAAGTTCTCTTTCTCAGAAACTGTCGATGACAAAATATCGCCTCAACTTTGAAACCACTCCCATCCCTACTTCTATTCTATTCTATTGTGTCCTCAATGGATATCTACCTTCTAAGATTGGCGACATCATCTTGCGTAAAGAAAGTAACGGCGCGACCTTTCTGTCCCGCTCGCCCGGCGCGACCGATTCTGCAAAAAAAAAATGCAATGTGTTGTAATTTTAGATTAGTTGGTTTAAATAAATAATTTAAATTAATAAATTATTATATAGATTTTGTATTATAGACTGAGTTTAAAATTAGTATTTGCATATTTTATAGAATAACTTACAAAAATCTATACTAAATTTATCGTTAACTTTCGATAGTGGTGGCACATCACTATTTTTGAATTGCAAAAAACAGGCAACACAGGTAATGCCATTTTGGTATCTAGTGTGAATAAATAGACTATAGTCACCTGTGAATGTAAGCGATGGCGGAGGGCGGGAAGTCGTAGTTGACCACCAGGTTGACCCCCCGGAAGTCCATGCCGCGCCCCATCAGCTCCGTGCAGACCAGGACCCATATGCGACCCACGCGGAAACTGCGCACCACGTTGTCGCGCTGACAAATTAATAAATAACATATTCTCAATCGTGCAATGAAATGTCGATTACTTTCGTTGTATTAGGCTGCGAAGAAGACGTTTCGGGTGCGATTAGAACTCTTTAATGGGATTTCATACAACATTGCGGGCCAAGGCCGGCAATGTGCTCTTTTCTAATCTAAGTAATAAGGGCTATAAATGATAGCAACAAATCTGTCTTTTTATACTAACACTTATTTTTCATGATTGTTTTTCTATTATTTTCTACACGAAACAAACTAACTTAAATAAACAACGAAATTATTTTAAATGTAAAATCGAATTTAGTATTGTGTTCTAACCTAGTTTATAAGCTTATAATTTACTAATAAAAAATGAGATCAATGTTATCTTAGTGAATAAATTGAATTGAATTTAATTTAAATAATTAGAATTTTGATCATGTATTTAGTTTCTGGTTTTTATCAAAATTAATCGAGTTTCACTCACTATGCCAGACAATTAACACGTAAATGTATGTATGTCAGTATACCTGCGCCTGAGTCCTGTCGGCGTGGATGACGTCCACATTGATCCCATCGTAGATCAGCTCCTTAAACAGCTGCTTGGCACGATCCTTGCTCTGAACGAACACTGAAAACAAGGCGTTACTTTCTGGAGGCTAATATTTAGAGCGCTTTCCAAAAAAAAGGTCTACATAATAATTTTTTTCCAGAATTTAATCATTTTGGGTTTTTCTTTATATATTTATTATATTTATATTTATAAGCCTTTTTATTCCGAATTCGCTACAATTTCAGTAAGTTGTTGATGTTATTGTCGTTTTTTATTTATTAAATTGTCGCGTAATTCGGCGTGCCTCATGGCATAGGCCTCCTCCGTGTATTGGAGGGTTTGGGCTATAGTTCCCACGCGCGCCCAGTGCGGATTGGGAACTAACACACACCATTGAATTTCTTCGCAGATGTGTGGGTTTTTCTTACTCAGGATCGTTTACCCAATCCATTCTCATACAAGAAAACATGAGTCCCTAGAGTTCCTAGATATAATATACATATGTATAGAGATAGATAAGCACTTGTCATTCACTATTAGACAAGCGACCCTAAACTTTAGCAACTTTACATCTCGCAAACGCAACTGCGTTATTACCTTATACTGACTATGTGATAAAAAACCCAAGAACCCCCTCCCTCCGGCCTTGTAACCAGGCGTGGTATACTGGGACCCCGGCTCAAGTGAACGGGGGACGTAGTAAATAAATAAATAATCTTGGGACAAATTACACCAATTGACCCAGTCCCAAACTAAGCAAAGCTTGTACTATGGGTACCAGGCAACGGATAAACATACTTATATAATGTAGATAAATACATACAACATCCATGACTCGGGCACAAACATTCGTATTCAACATACAAATGTCTGCCCCTACCGGGATTCGAACCCGGGACCTCTATCTTCATAGTCAGGGTCACTAACCATTAGGCTATCCGGTCGGTCGAATAGTCCCCTCACCTAAAACTGGCGGCTTCAGCCCTTGCTGCACGAGTTGCCGGAAGGCCACCAACTTCCCGTTCTCGTTGCCGCAGTACAGCAGCTCTTGCGCCACCAAGTTGGTGGCCGCGTTCCTGTGAGTGTTGAATTAACTCATTAACAAAGATCGTTGGGCGAAAATGTTAGGAATCATTTGTGATGCGGCTATCAACCCATTTGACATTTCAATTTGAAATATTATAAACGGGATGTGAACCGCGATTACCTTTATTGAGCACCCGATATTTCGATACAGTTGCATGCATCATGATCACGGGTAGACTGAAGAAAACTGAAACTGACTGACTGGTCTGAAGACTGTAGAAGTGGTAACGAGAGTGCACGCAGTCGACGCGCAAGAATGAGGGTAGACAGAGCTCGGTCTACCCAACAATAACATCCACCCGCAATTTCTTCAGTCTACCCGTGATCATGACGCATGCAACTGTATCGAAATATCGGGTGCTCAATAAAGGTAATCGCGGTTCACATCCCGTTTATAATATTTCGAATGAACTTAACCGTGAATCATTAAAAACTCATTTGACATTTCCCTTTCACAGATAAGGGCAAACGATTTCTAAGTTAGCAGAAGCCTATAGAGCGGTTATGAATAAGGGAGTTAGACTGTACAGTCGGCCAAATAAGTGGTCTACCACTTTTCATCCACCTTCCTATCAAATGAAAATGTCGCTAAAGTCGAACTTTCAAGTTGACAGCCTGTCTTATCGACATTATAATATTGTGACTTGCAAAGGAATTTTAACAGGGGGTAGACCACATATTTGGCTGATGGTACCTCTGTCCGACGGTCACGTTGATGAGCCCCCGCATGTGGTGCCGGCACCACTTGGCCACTGCGGGCGTGTGCGTCGCGCTGAACATGGCTATGCGCCGCTCCCGCGACACGCTGGCCTCCATTATCTGCTCTAGCTGCTGTCTGAAGGCCGACGTCTCGTCGGGGGAGCCCTCGAACAGCTTGTCTGCTTCGTCGATGATGAGCCAACGAATTCTGGTGAATAAGAGTGACTAGGATAGAAAAAAGTATGCTTAGTTGGTTTGGTCACGTAGAGAGGATGGATGAAAGACGATTAACTTAACAGATTTATCATGGGGAGTGTGAATGGGTGCGTTGGGAGGGGAAGGCCTAGACGGACGTTCCGTGATCAAATTGGGGACGTTTAGATAAAGAAATAAATTCGAAACAATTTGAATGTTTGTATCTGAATCATGAATGCTTTAAGTATTTATTTAAAATTTTAAGTATTTTTTTTTTGTTGTTTAGTACCTGTAGTTTTGTAGTAAAGGACATTATTATAAAATAAGTATCTGCTTAAAAATATTTTTAATACAAGCTTTGTTTGCTTGACTGTACTTTTTGTTGCGTTGCATTGTCATAATTATGTGTTTCTATACAATGTTTCAAGTCAATCCCGCCAATACTTACTTGTTGAGAGAGATGGTAACGCTGTCTCTGTTGAGAAGATAGCACAACCTGTTAGGAGTACTTATGACGATGTCTGTAAAATACAAATAGATCTTAATTATACAAGTGCTAGAGAGAACATGAGAAATGAGTTCATAAACAATTACTAGTGTCCGACCGAAGTTTCGGTTTCGGTTTCGGTTTCGGCCAGAATCCGGCCGAAACCTTCGGCCGGGCCGAAATTACTTCGCGGCCTCTCGCGGGTCTCGTATCGGGAGCGCTCGGCCGGGTAGATATAGGTAATGCATCGGCGGCCGGCCCAGCTGGGACCAGCGACAGTAGTGTGCATGCAGTTTTTTTTATTTTGTTTAACAAAAAAAAGTAACTGTTCTCATATAAGAAATCCTTGCAATAACCTTTTAATTACGTTTTGTACAGTACTTTTGAATATATTGTTTGATTTGATACGTCTTCAAAAATTTCGGTTACGGTTTCGGCTAAAAATCGTGTTTCGGTCAGTCACTAACAATTACCCCCTTATTCATAAACGCTCTGTAGGCTCCTGCTAACTTAGCAATCATTTGCCATTTTCTGTCACTTTGACATTTACCAGTGGCGTAACTATAGGGTGGCAGGGCTGGCAAAATGCCACGGGCCCCAGCTCTATGGGGCCCCGAATTGGCTTGGCCTTGAGCACAGAAGGGAAGATGATGCACTTCTTTAGAGTGAGGAAGGGCCCCATGTAGTTACGCTACTGACAAACGATTGCTAAGTTAGCAGAAGCTTATAGAGCGTTTATGAATAAGGGGATTAGACTTCAAACAGATGAGAGATAACAACTTCATTTGCATTAACATTATGAAATGAAGTGAAATGAAATGAAATGAAATTATTTAATTCGCAAGAACATACACAGGTGTTAGAGCCTGGCAAACGAAAGTGTGACCTGAGAAAACTAACTATTTTTCATTTCGCAGATTCCTTGAATATCTTCAAGATTATCATCAACGGTATCATCATCATCATAATTATGGTCAATATATCAAATAATCAGCCAACAAGGATTAAAATTACATAGTCATAGGTACTAACCTAAAAAATCCGACATCGCATGTAAACATTGTTGTTTCTCTTGGAAAACAACTTCTTTCTCCTCTTGTTTTTGCTTGAACTTACTGATCATGGTATGTAGCAGCTTTCGCACATTACTTTTTATTGTTTTACCCATATATTACGGCAATTATAAATGAAAAATAATGGAGTTCACAAAATACTGACAAGACTTTGACTTGCCTTTGACAGAGAAATAATGTTGTCATGTTAAAACTTAAAAAAAAAACCAGGTCACGCCTGCATTTGTCAGGCTCTAATTTAGTACCTATTCTAAAAACACTCACCACTCCTCCTAATCGTAGCCTCTCGTTCCTTCACCTTACTCTCCTTCATATTCCGGACCACACTACACCTCAGCTCTGTGCCCTCGCTCAGTCTCAGAGCTTCCCGGTATATCTGGTGTGCCAGCTCTCGCGTGGGGCAGAGTACCAGGGCGCGAGGGCCGCCAGCGGGAGCACCCAGGGCGTGTAGGATGGGGAGGAGGAAGGCACATGTCTTGCCCGAGCCTGTTGGTGCACAGGCCAGGATCTGCCGGTCCTGTTTTACGGTCAGAATGTTGCATCTTTAACAATGATCTTGATATTTTATATACATGACATGAAAATATATAAATGTATGCGCTTTAGAAAAAAAGGGGAGTATAATCTTATATTTTAGAATGAAAATACAAAGTACTTAATGTAGCAAATTAACGTAATTGAACGGTAAATATAAGGTACAAAACAATGCAGTCAAATTGCCCTCTGGATCGAGCTCGAATCGGAACTCGCCGGTTTAAATAACGGTAAAACAAATCATTCACCAACAAGAGATAATGCACAGCACTTACCCAGGTTGTCGGCATCAGCAGCCTGTCTAAGGTGTCTAGATGGAGCGGTGGTGATTTAAAATAACGGCCGGCCGGCCAAAGGGGAGACACAGGTGTACGTCTCGAAGCTCATCGAAGTTCTGACGCTCCCGCCGCTGGCGGCGGCGCTAACGTCCACGCCGGTTGGTGCTGCGCATGCGCAGCGGTCTTGTCCGAGCGCTCTCATTGGTTGGAATTTCAATGTTTAACCGCTCGGAGTTGCGTTTTGACAATGCATTAATAAGATTTGTACCAAGCGCGAATAATTGAAGTAGTATAAAATAAATGATACATTAAAAACCGAACATTCCGCCCACCAAAATACCAATAGGATTTTCAGAAAGTTAAGAGAGAATCGGTCAGAATTGTTGTTGTTATATTGAAATTTAATATGCAAAATAATCTTAAAACTACGGACGATAGTGGTTTTTTTTTTTTTACAAATTTATTCGATTGGTAGTGGGCATAGTTTTACCAGAGGCCTCTTAATCTGATGATCTCTACCAGTTGTTATGGTGGCCACCCGAACGACTCCGTCAGGCCCAGGATGCAAAGAAACCACTCGTCCTAACGGCCATTGAAGAGAGGGTCGGTTGTCGTCCTTGATAAGTACGACTGAGTTTACTCGCAAAGATGTTGAGTCCTGGGTCCATTTCGCCCGCTGAGTTAAAGAATGTAAGTACTCATTTTTCCAACGTTTCCAGAATTGCTGTTGAAATGATTGGATAAGCTGCCAACGATTTAGTCGGCTGATGTTGACTGCTGTGTGGTCTTCATCTGGAATACTCGTAAGCGGTTCAAGCGTGAGGAAATGTCCCGGAGTTAGAACGGTTAGGTCGTTAGGGTCTGAGCTCAACGGACACAAAGGTCTTGAGTTTAAAATCGCTTCGATCTGAGTGAAGAGCGTAGTAAGCTCTTCGAAAGTTAAAGTTTGATTGCCGACGATACGATACAAATGAGATTTGGCGGCCTTAATTTGAATTTCCCAAACACCACCGAAGTGGGGGGCTGAGGGGGGGTTGAATTGAAAGGTAATTCTTTCTGCATTTGATGCTTGCTCTATGCACGATGTTAATTGCGAACTTGCGCCGACAAAATTGGTGCCACAATCAGAATGGATAACGTTGCAACGACCGCGACGGGCGACGAATCGACGTAGGGCCGCGATAAATCCATCAGTCGACAAGGTAGACACTACTTCGAGGTGCACTGCCTTTGTGCTTAGACATACAAATAAGCACAGGTATGCCTTGTCGATTTTCGCACCGCGATGGCGTCCTAATTTTATTCGGAAAGGCCCTCCGAAATCCACTCCTACCTCGGAGAATGGTTTAGCTTGGTTCACACGAAACGCGGGAAGGTCGCTCATGAACGGTTGCAATGTTGGTGGATTTAGGCGGTAGCATCGAATACACTTCGAAAGATGATGTCGTATAGCCCGTTTAGCTGCGAGGATCCAGAACTGTTGCAAGATTAAATAGTGGGTGGTGTTCAGACCAGGGTGAAGATGTTTACGATGGATTGAATCTATTACAGCTGACGTGAGGGCACATGTTTTTGGCAATAATGCGGGGTGCTTATGATCAAATTCTAACCCAGAGCGACAAAGCCATCCGCCCACCCTAAGGACACCCTGACGATCCAAGAACGGGTTTAGTTTCCGTAGACTTCGAGGGAGCTGTTTGAGCGATTGCAGCTGTGATATTGCGTCGGAGAAGTAACGTTCTTGGAAGTGCTTGACGATCCTTGTTAACGCGTGGTGACGTTCAATTTCCGATATAAAGAAATTGTCTGGACGCAGGGCACCGCCACGCGCATTGTGACAAAACCTATGAATATATGCCAAAATGCGACAGATTGTGTCCAATGATGAGTACCTTTCGAACAGCTGATCGATTATTGATGTATTTTTAGTGGTATCTATTTCTTCGGCCACGAGAGCCGCGGTGCAACGCTGTTCAGAACGGACTATGTTCTCCTGGTCACACTTGGACACGTCTGTTGGCCATTCGGATTGAGGTAGAGATAGCCATTCAGGGCCCGCCCACCATAGGGCATTGTTAAGTAATTCCTGTGGCAGTTGGCCACGCGAACAAACATCTGCGGGGTTAGTGGCAGAAGGGACATGCCTCCAGCATTCGGTGGGCGCAATGTCCTGTATATGACTAACTCGGTTAGCAACGAATGTCACCCAGCGAGAAGACGGAGCCCTTAACCAAGCGAGCACGACTGTGGAGTCACACCACAGGTGAGTTTTATGAATGGGAAGCCGTAATGTCTCTCTGACGAATCTGATGAGGTCCGCGAGCAAAACAGCACCACATAGTTCAAGACGGGGCAGCGATTGCCGTTTTAAAGGAGCTACACGAGCCTTGGCACAAACAAAGAAGACGCGGACAGAGCCGCTGCTATCAGTGACCCGCAGAAAGAGGACAGCGCCATATGCCATCTCAGAACTGTCACAAAAGCCATGCAGTTGGTACGACTGAGCGCCGTCGATCGCAAATCTACGTGGAATTTTAAGATTTCGCACTTGTGGAAGCTCTTGACAGAAGCGGTTCCATTGAGCCACGATTTCCGGTGGCGGAGTTTCGTCCCACGATAAGCCGAGGATCCAAAGCTTTTGGATTAAGCACTTGGCATTTATTGTTAGAGGTGACAAAAAGCCCAAAGGATCAAAAATTCTAGCGACCTCACTAAGAATCACTCGCTTAGTACACGGTTGATAAGACGGCTGGACGTTGAAAACAAAGGAATCCGAAACAGGCTCCCACTTAAGGCCGAGAACCTTGACGGTGGTGTCTTCGGCGTCGGTGAAAGTGATCGCATCTGAGAGACGCGCTTCCGGAGGGAGATCTTCAAGAAGTTCTGGTCGGTTGCTCACCCATTTTCGGAGTTCAAAGGAGCCGAGATCGAATAAAGCGATGAGCTGTGTTTTTATTTCGCGGGCGTCGTCCAGCGATGCACTACCCGTAACGACGTCGTCGACGTAGATATCGGAAGTTAAGACGGTTTTAGCCTTTGGATATTTGTGACCTTCGTCGTTAGCTAATTGCTGGATGGTTCGACACGCGAGAAACGGAGACGAAGATACGCCATACGTTACGGTATTTAACACGTACTCCTGAAGAGGTTCATCCGGGTGAGCTCGCCAGAGAATACGCTGGTAATCGCGGTGAGAAGGAATGACGTTGATTTGACGATACATTTGGCGCACATCGGTCATGAAAACAATTGCGTGCCCACGGTAGTGTAGAAGAATCTCAATAATATTGGATTGCAGTTTAGGACCTGTTAGCAATGCGTCGTTGAGCGATTTTGAGTTAGCGTCTTTAGCAGAGGCGTCGAATACTGCGCGGAGTTTAGTTGTCGCACTGTCGGGACGTAAAATGCAATGGTGTGGAATATAGTATTTACCTTGACCCATTAATTTAGCAGGTATCACGGACATATGACCGCTGTCGATGTAGTCGGTCATAAAATCAGTGTATTGTTGTTTTAAGTTGGGATCACGAGATAAACGTCTTTCAATGGCATGAAATCGTCGCAGAGCTATCTCCCGAGAGCCATGAAAAACTGGTTCAACGCCGTCCCTGAAAGGAAGCGCGACCACGTACCTACCACCTTCGTCACGGTAATGATCGTTAGTGAAGCTGTCTTCGCAAAGTTGATCGTCGGGAGTCATTCGAGAAGACTGCGGAACGTTATCGATTTCCCAGAACCGGTGAACGATATTATTTAGGTTTTCATCGGTGTTCAAAGATGTGATACCTAGCAAGCAAGGCGACGCGAGCCTAGTCCTCCCGAGGAGCAGCCAACCGAAGACAGAGTTGAACGCTCGTAGTTGAGAAGAATTGCTCTTGAGACGTTGTTCGAGAAGTGAATCAGCGAAGACGTCGGCTCCCAACAATACATCGATAGGGCCCGGAATATCGAACCCAGGATCTGCTAACGGCAAGGTCTTAAGCTCGCTCCACCCACTTGTGTTTAGTCTTGCTATCGGTTGATCTCCGCAAATATGAGATATTACAAGCATGTCGAGCATGAACGTGACGTCACGATTGGCACCGACCTCACATCTAACCATGCCACTAATCGACGCTGGAACGCCCCCCAAGCCGGTAATAGTAGCACATGGTGCGTGCGGTTTCAGGTTTAGACGTTGAACCGCGCTTTCCGTCAGGAAATTATTTTGGCTTCCAGTGTCGAATAACGCGCGAAATGTGTGATATTTGCCGGATACATCACGAATTTGAATAATAGCAGTTGCCAGCAGAACAGTTGTTTTAAAATACGAACTAGGCGATGCTAATGATGTTTTTGCCATTAAGGCGGTCGAAGGCTGATCACTGGAATCACGAACAGATTGATCTCGATGTAGTAATGTGTGGTGTTTGCGTTTACATTTCTGACACGAAAATATTGAAGAGCAATCCCGAAGTGAGTGAGACGTGTTGAGGCAATTATAGCACCATCTCTTCTCGCTGGCGACCGCCATGCGCTCGTCCACCGATTTAGTCAAAAACGCTTTACATGCCGATATGTGATGTGCGTCATTACAAAAGGAGCACTTGCGAACAAAGTTAGACGGTTTCGTATCGCGGTGAGGCTGGGCCGCTTGTTTGTTACCGTGTTGCTTGGATGTAGTCGCGGAAGAAGCAACAAGTGAATTCGTAGCGTGATATCGCTTTGAGGTTTGTGAGGTGTGCGCTTGCGGTGCCTCGCGACAACCATTGGCATTTTTGTTGACGTCGGTAAAGTGTGTGTCACGAATTGACGCTTCGCATTTAGAATATAAAAATGTCCTGACGTGGTTATACTCTGGCAATTCAATGTTGGTGTGTTTTTCTTCGAATTCGCGTCGCAGCTTTGTGTCAAGTTTCGCGAGAACGTTGTAACACAGAACGAAGTCCCAATGTTCGATAGGTAAACCTAACTTCCGTAAAATTGTTAAGTTTTCGTCGATCGCATCCAACGAGCGGCGAAAGTCCTGCGCGTTCGTTGTCTTGAAATTGATATCTAAAATATCGCGCCAACAAGTAAAGGCCAACTCGCGCGTGTCCTCATACCGGGACTGAAGTGCGTTGTATGCATTTAAATAATGCTCGCGTGCGATAGGGAACGTGCGAATTAGCGATAACGCATCCCCACGCAATACTGATACCAAATAATGAAATTTTTCAATATCGGACAAGAGGGTAGATTCATGTATGAGCGCGTTATAGGTAGAAATAAATTCTGGCCATTCCTTTACCACTCCTGAAAATATAGGAAGCGAAATTTTCGGTAGTCGCATGTTCGTATTGTGTGAACCCGATAATGAATCGCGATTCGAGCTCCCTGTCCCTCGCGAGGGACACTGTTGAAGGCCACGCTGGGTCGCAATCACTTTATAGTACATTTCGTCAAATTGTTCCTGAATATTGGTTTCACTATCAACGTCATTTTCGGCGACAAGGTCCAATATGATAAAATGAACATCTTGAAATGTAGCAGCGATACCTTTAATTTCTTGACAATATGAAAGAAATAAGTCTACTTGGGATTCATCTGTGTTTGCCAAATTTCCTATCTCCAATGCCCTCGAAACGCGGTTATACGCTATGGTGCGCTTGCGTCGCAAGCTCGGTAAATTTTCAACAGTATAATTCGGTTCAGTTTCGAAAGATTTAGATTTATTTAATTTGAGGGTAGGTCGAGATTTCCGTTTGTAGTAAGACATGGTGGCCGCAGTAAAGTTCAACTTCTGTTTTATTAAAATGAAACGGCACCGAATAATGTCGACACAAGTCAGCAAAAAACAACACTGCAGTTGATATAACTCGACTACTTCTAATGCGTCACCCCGAGTTCACGGCCATCGATTTTAATAAAAAATCAGATTTTTTATATTGTGAAATTAATACCTCAAATAGTGCACAGAACGATATATTGGGATATTATTTGAGATAATAAACCCGGATTAAAATAATATGTAGGTATATTCTACTTTTAACCTATTTAAACGATAACGGAAATTCGAAACAAAACACAATTATTAGATATGTTATGCTTTTACGTGTTAAGTACGGCTGATAGGAATTGCTTAATTAAATTCGAAACTTTGATATTTAGTATACAGAATCAACTATCGTTAACGGTAGGTTGAGCGATGGGAGTAAAGTAGTCGAGTTATAATATTTACCGCACAAAATTATGAAGTGATATGCAATTACAATATTGCAGACGGTATAAACGATAAATAATATTGTGGCAGGTAGTACAACACGACTAGAAATCAGCTTTTCCAACCGAAACTCAGCAAATAAGTACGTTGTTTTAAGTCGGTAATCGGGTAGGTAGGGAGAAAAATGGAACAAAGACTCGAACAATTCCCCAGTAAATGAACTTTATGCTTGTTAATTTGTTAACAGCGGTGTGGTAAACGGCCAAAGGCACAAATTACGGTTAATACGGTTACGGTAAGCACGGATAAAAAGAACGGTACAGTCGGTAATCGGTATTTTGACCGGCCGGATGCACTTCGGAAGGGGTTATTCCCTGGTTTCGGCACCAAAAGATGTAGCAAATTAACGTAATTGAACGGTAAATATAAGGTACAAAACAATGCAGTCAAATTGCCCTCTGGATCGAGCTCGAATCGGAACTCGCCGGTTTAAATAACGGTAAAACAAATCATTCACCAACAAGAGATAATGCACAGCACTTACCCAGGTTGTCGGCATCAGCAGCCTGTCTAAGGTGTCTAGATGGAGCGGTGGTGATTTAAAATAACGGCCGGCCGGCCAAAGGGGAGACACAGGTGTACGTCTCGAAGCTCATCGAAGTTTTGACGCTCCCGCCGCTGGCGGCGGCGCTAACGTCCACGCCGGTTGGTGCTGCGCATGCGCAGCGGTCTTGTCCGAGCGCTCTCATTGGTTGGAATTTCAATGTTTAACCGCTCGGAGTTGCGTTTTGACAATGCATTAATAAGATTTGTACCAAGCGCGAATAATTGAAGTAGTATAAAATAAATGATACATTAAAAACCGAACACTTAATTTAAAAAAAAATTATCAATCAATCACTCAATTACAATGTACCATTTTCTTTACCAGAACAAAGGGCCTGAAGAGCACACAAAACATCAAAACCCCAATCATTAAATGGGGAATTTCAGAAATAGGGTACAATACATATTTTTTCTTAGATGTATATTCTATCTATATTGTGAAAAAAAGTGTCCCGAGGTCAGTTTTGTTACTTTTTATACATTAATGTTTGAAGGTAACAAAACCGATACTTCTGTAGGAAAAACTGGAGAAAAAAACATAATTGTACTTTATTTCTCAAATTCCCCAAGTACCACTTCAGGGCTGGCAACACACTCCTGACCCTCCTATTTATGGGTGTTTCGTTATCTCTTTCGTTGCCTTTATAAATAAATCATACCTCCATCATGCATGGCACAGCCTGTCTCTGCACCGGTGTTGGCTCAGTGTACCCGCACCGTGCCACTGTGTCCACTAGCGTGTGCTTCACACTGTACCTAGCTGGCAGTTCCGAGAAATCACGGAGAGCTGGAGGAATGTGGCGACCAACCACTTTGATGCCATGTTCGTTGCGGTAACGGTTGTGCTGGGGAAGTTGAAGTTAAGACAGTGACAATTATGAGCTTTTGTTTTTAAGAACTTAACATAACAATGTGGACACAATTTATATTTAGAGCATTAGAATTAACTTTTGTTTTGAAATAAATATTGCTCAACAAGTTATTATTTATTATTGTATTCCATTAATTTGAAGTAGTAAAGGGCAAGAATTTTGTGGTTTTAACATTGCATGACGTCACTTTAAAAAGCAGACTAAACTAGTCAGCTAATGGCAGATATGACACTGAATAATTTTCTTATTACATATTTGTGATATAACTTACTTCTGCTATCTCCTGTTTCTTCAATGCGTCCTCAGTTTTCTCCTTCTTCTTCTTCTTTTTCTTCTCACCTACTTTAACTCCTTCTAATATTTGCAGACCGTCATCATTTTTATCATCGGAATCCTCGTCACTGTGATCACTGCCGCCACTTGCGCTCTCATTCTCCTCCTCACTTTCACTTTGTAACTCCTCCTTTACATCTAATTCCTCCTCTTTCTTTGCCGGCAAAGGCTTTAGTGTACTTTCCTACAAGTAAAAGAAGTTATAAACGAAAGTAATAATTGTTTACGAAGTTGAGGTTATGACGAGTACTTACATTGTTTTTAACGCCTAGAACACGCTGTTTGAAAGTCAAACCCTTGGTTAACTTCTTGAATATGTCGTATGCGTCCATTTTAGAGTATCAGGCAATGTTTTACCAAAGCATTTTAGCAAATATCCACGTGCGACTGTTTTCACTTGAGGCCTATATAGGTTTAGGTTTCGGTCAGCTGTCAATGTCACTGTAGTGACAACTGTCAATGTCATTCAATGGGCCTGTTTGAGCTTTTTCAGTTCATGCTCAAAATGGTAAAAATATTAATAATTTATTACGTACAAAGAATATTTTGTAATTTGCTGTCATTATTCAAGTAAACATTTAACTTGAAAAATATTTTATGAAAAACAAAAGTTTATGTAATATATATATTATATTTTTTTTAGTACCAGATGGTGAGATGTGAATGAACGGGCGCTTTTAACAATGCGTTGAACAATGTCACTTACCAAGGTTTTCCCGCGCTTTGTATGGCGCCAGACCAGATTAGTTTGATTGTTACCGTACACCGTTGCCGACAGTATGTCACTACAAGCAATATTTTTGAATATTATTTTTATTACTTTAACATTGGCGAAATTGTCGTCGTAATGACGACCTACGCCACAAATAAGAAAAAGAAGATGAAGTTTGTTTGGCTTGTGAAAAGTGAGACTACGTAACTTTTACGTTATAATAGGTAAGTGGTAAGTGTGATATTTTTTACGATTTTTACTACAATTTTCAGTAAGAATAGGATCATTCATTCATTTTGAAATGAATCATTTTAAAAACTTTTGTGTGTGTGTAAGTATTGTAAGTACCTAGATACTTACTTAAAGGAGAATGGTATTGTGAAACACAATAGGCTCATAATAATGATAATTATTATTATTTTAGGTAGGTACCTATCCAGTTTCCAGTTTAGTTAGTTTTGTTAAAGTTTGGACATTTTTCGCCACTTGAAGGCGGTTTTTTTTTTGAAAATTATTGCCCAAAGTTCTGGTAGGTACCTACTCTAAAAATACTTAAGTGAAGCCTTTTGCGGTTAATTCGCAATATGTATGGGTAATCCTTTATTTTTATTTACCTTTTTGATAATATATCATTATGATAGTGGACTTTGGAAGGGATAGAAATAAAAATGCAAATTCAATGGAATCACTGCGAGTTTATTTTATACTTTAATACACTCAACTGTTATTCTGAGAATTCAAACGCAGATTTCAATAAAGGAAATCTAAAATCATTTTTAAAACAAGTTGAAGTGACAGTTCCGTAGATAAATTTGCAAAGTCAGATTCAAAGATACTTATAGTACTAAGTTTTCCGACTACTGATATGTGCCCACGTCCCGAGCTGATTCCTTAATCACATTTATCAACAACATCAAAACAAGTAAAGACACTCAAGCCCCGCGGCCACTGGCGCACCAAAACCTATCTAATTCATTTTACCCTACAACTTCATCTACTACACAGATTTGTATTATTATTAAGTAAGCCTTTGCTCTACCAGTGGACGCCGGGCGCTCCCAAATTCTTTAAAATCGATTCCATATTACATTCTACAACAATAGTACTTTAAGTGTCTTCACCGACTGAAATAGATGTTTCAACTTACAACAATTTTTCAAGAGAAGCCCTTACTCTTATGCGGCCGAAGCCCACCTCACTATCTACTTACTCGAATCGATACACGTTACTATGAAACATATCTGTACAACCCGCGCCCTCAGACCGAACCAGAACTTTAAAAGTATAACAAAACTCACTAACTAAACGTTTAACACATATTTTTCTTCTTTGATCAACGATGGCAAACTATAACTTTTACACAATAGTAACACAATATTAGTTAGGCTCGTCGGTCCCGGGCGGTGCGGCCCCGCGGTCCATATTGTCAATCAGAATAAGATTAATCAAACAAACAAACTTTAATAACCGCGAGCCCGAACCGCCCGGGGCGTCTTATGAAAAGAAATCGTTGATAATAAAAACGCAGATCAAGAATACATTAAATTACGAAAAAAAGAAAAATCTAATCCTAAGTGTGTCAGCAAAATATAGTGCAGTTAAAATTAGAATTGCCACTTAACTAACGTTGACATATAATTGTTATCTCATAAAAAAATATTTCTGTGTATAAAATGTTTCACCCGAGCGGGTATAACAAGGGGGTGGTGTCATTCCGTTAAAAATAAACTACTGGTTCCGTGTCAACTTTACATGCGTAAAATAAAAAGATTTTGCGTAATTTTTTAAGTCCAAAAAGTTTTAACAACTCGATTTAAATACTACTGGCAGTTTGCCGCCGATAAAACCATCAAGTTTCACGCAAACATTTCGTACGACCAGTCGACATTTTTAACTCAATCCCACCACGCTTTACTTTATCTGTAGATAAAAAGTTACTTCTAGCAATAACTGTGAGTATATTGTATGTCATAAGTGTGTATATCTATTGTAAATACATTTATATATTGTAAAAGACGGGTAATCAACGATGCCTGCTCGACCGGGGAGTAACCGAATCTATTACTTAGTATATAATACTTATCAGGTATTTTATATAAAAGTTGTAAGTGCACTTTGATTTACGGAACTACATTTTAATGTCACTGTGATAGCCCAGCAGCTCGTCGCAGACTTTGGCTCCTAGACGCGACCTCGCAAAGCCCGCCAGGACATCGGGACCCAACTTAAAATACATAAGACATGAAAATAATACTGAACTTGAAACGACGGAACCGCCGGGCGTGACTGCTTAATAGATTATATAGAGTATATAACTATAATTATTGAGGTACTTACGTTGGCAGATTGGGAACTATTGCTTTAACTGTAGGCATTATTATTAAAGTGGAAGATACTGATATAACATTAAAGCTATTGAAATAAGGGTACACCGACTTTCGACGTGAAATTACAACAACCTTAGAACATGGTGAAGACGATGGATTTACGGGATAATAAAGTTTCATACTGTACATGCGTCAATGTTCTCTCATAATAAGTATATATATAACAAACTGCGAAAAATAACAAAGTCGCTGCACCCTTTGATGATCAACACTCCCCTGGCCGAGCAGTTGAAATATTAATAATTAACTATTGTAGGTACTGGGTTCATCTATATAAAATCTGGTCATATAACACATAGGAACCAGAAATTTAAAGACGAATTATCTATTGCATTTTAAACATGGAAATGGTTCAACAAAAATAATGTATGTATGGGAAAAACTATGTAACAAGTGTTATAACTTAGTTTGGCATTTACAATATATTATATTGTATTAGATAAATATAAAATCACGTATATATTGACTTGTCCTGGTTTACGTAAACGGTTTATGTAATACATTAAAAATATAAGTAGATGGAGGTAATACTTAAATCATTACGACATATTTCTTAAAACTGTAACTTTGTGAATGGGTTTGTGAACTTGTCATTTATGATATGAACATTTTCTATAATGATATTAGACTTTACTCTTACTTTAAGTTGCATTTTATTGATGATTATATTAATGTATGTTCGTAAGATCGCGCTTAACAACACATTTACGTTTCGCTAAGAAGCAAAAATGCTTGCTGTTCATTAACTTTGTGGGGGTTTCTGAGTACAATTTTAAAAAGTAGGCTGCTAAAATGTTATTGCGAAATATTTGCACGTCAAGTGTCTTGCCCAATGCACAACATGAAAATGCATGTGCGTGGAAAATGGTCGTATGGGACCTTAAGTTTTTTGAAATACTTGACGGATTTACAAATATCCATTTTTTTTCAGTTTTTATAAAGCCTACGTAAACATTAAGCAGATTTACACAAAAAACACGTTTTTAATCTTCATAAATTTGATGTCATGTTTCCGACCGCATATAAAAATTGTGTATAATTATTGATATGCCAAAAAATGTGTTTATGTATAACCACCTAATTTCCTACAGCAACTGCCCCACAAAGTTTGTCGCAGTACGGTATCTTACATATTTACTTAGGCTATTGTTAAAGTTGTACTGTTAAGAAGGCATCTTGTTCTTGATTAGTGCATTACCCTACTTAGTAACACAGTCGGTTTATAAAGTATTTCATAGGTAAACTTAACAAAACTCAACTGGCAAAGATGTGAAAATCATACCTAGTAACGTTAAATCAGAGGGCGTTATTTTAATTTATTACAAAAACTTTCTCACTTATCGACTTACTATACTTAAAAATGCAGTATTTTGGTATACATTGCAAAATATCAAACGTTTTTTTCTTCGTTTCGCTGTTTTCCTTTTATTTTCTGGTTTTGAATTTCATAGCTGCGATTCCGTTCTGAAATCATTTTTGCCGACACAATGTCCAAACTTAACGCGAATCACGATATAAGACCTAATAACAATCTAGACCGGCTGTCTCCAAAGTTGATGTAGTTCGCAGCTGTCAACTGAGATCAAAAATTTTGAATTAAGAATTCCAAACATAAATTAATGGGAAACTACCAAAAAAATAACGACGTCAACAACCTAGTTTACAAACAGCCAAACCGACAAGAAATAATTGCACAGCGAAAACAACAAACACAAACACTAAGTAAACGTTATGGAAACACTACGCCTAAGTTTCACTATCAATAAATCCATTAGTAGAATATATAAAAATCCTTTCCATTAATGATTTTATCTATTTTACCATTTAATTAATAATATCACGAGGCTTCTATTCCCAAATGATGCCACGATTCTTCAATTATGATGTAAATTCTAACTTATAAAATATTTACAAATCAAACTACCCGCTTGTTGTCTCATCTAAGCTTCAGCTATAATGATTATGATTGTTTAAGTTCCGCGCTCTCACGAACCGGACTGGATGCGTTTCGTCAACGAAAATACTCCTACAGCCAGTCGTGTAACATGAAATAAAAATTAAAAACAAAATAATATTCGTGAGGTATTACGAAAAAGGAGGTATATGCGTTGTAAGCCGGGGAACCTCGTCAAAATTAGAAAAAAAAATGTTTTAACGTATTATACGGGAGAACCCTGCTCTTGTGTCTAATATCTAAGCTGAGGTTCGAACGTACGAAAATTAAATGTTAAAACTAAGTATTTGGATATAAACCAAATAACGTTCCATTAAATATAATCATATCACAAAGTACGAATATGTAACATTCCGAAAATGAAAGTAAGAATGCAAAGTCTTAAATTAAAATTCTTAACTCGAGTTTATAGTAAAATTGGAAAATAAATGCAGAAATTAGTGTCTTCCGTTGAAGATGATGATGCATGTTTGAAAGGTGGGCCTCGAAGCTGATTGCCTCGGCCCCTTGCTCACTTTGAGTGACTGATATGTTAACAGTTAAATTCATAGCTATGTGGAAGAAGATACTGATTAATCATAATTTTGGATATGGCACAATATCTAATTTTAACTTTTAAGTTTTTTTTCAGAATGTTTAATTCTACTGGAAATAAATGCATGTTGGCATTAATATTATCCCCTCTTTTCTTTGGCTTTGTGAATTATCACGGTGTCATATAGTTTATCTCCGTGAGGTGCATTCGTAGATATTTTGTGATATGTCGGACAGAGTTGGTCGCCTGTTGTGGTAGTATCTGATCCGTCGCATGGTCACCCTGAGCAGATATGTATTAATTTCCAGACGAAACACGGTTCCTAAGCAATTTCCTACAATATCATTAAATAAGTAAATAAAATATTTTTTTACAATCTGCAGCCATCTTATGGTTATCCTAAGATTTTTGAGAATAATATAATAATAATAATCTAATAAATTTTCAATAACGAGACGTCCGCTACGTTGGTCGACATTTAAATAAGAACCACTATACACTCATAGAGAGAAATCCGAAAATGGATACAGATTAAATATAATTCTATTAATACCTAAAACTACGTAATTTATTACAGAAGAAACGCTTTACTTTAACCTCATGATTTGGAATCATGCACACGTATACGATCGTCGAACCGCTTGTCGAAGACCCTCGCGGGCAGGACGCGGCCTGCCCCGACATCACCCTGTAAACGCTCGCCGCGGCCTCCCACGCGCCCACGCGCCCACGCGCCCACGCGCCCACGCGCCCACGCGCCCCGTGGCGCCAACACATCGCCAACACGAACGAAGGCACGGCTGCTTGATGATCATCATTATACGATTGAAGCCAAACGCACATATAGAATAGGTACACATATTGTTCAATTAGACATTAATTTTGTACTTTCGAAATCAGATTCTAAGAAGTCTTCGTTTTTTACTCAACATCAATATTTTAATCTAACATTTTTTTTTTGGTTAATTAATTCCTAAATAATCTGTATCTTTTAATTTAAATTTTGGCGTTCCGAAAAAGTCGCTTTAAAAAATATCTTCTTTGCCCTTTAAAATTACTGTTTAAAATTTGTACGTTCTTTTTTGTACAGTTAGCGATTCTAATTTGACACTAGACATTAATCGAAAAATGATTTAAAAAAACGTATTCTCCATTTACAATACGGTTGGCATAATTTTGGCAGTACTAGAAATATTAATACTTTAGTATTGCTCTGGATTACATTGTCATATTGAACACTGTTTTAACATTTTCACTAGAAAATGCCAGTAACTTTAGTACTGGTTACATTATAATGTCACAAAGCGAAGTTCGACCGTCGAAGCGTACACTAGCGGCGCTGGCCGCGCGACAATACTGTTGATGTAATTTAAAAACTAACGTCAATATTTAACTAATTATAATACGATTAATTAATAATGCGGCATAGTCCTGCATTGTTTTGGCATTGTCCGTTTATATTGCACATGATGCTATCCCTTTCGTATCCGCGTCCAGTCGCCTCGGGCCGGGTCGGCGCGGGCGCAGTAGCCACCGTTTAAGCCATGGTCTGCGGTCATTGAAGGCCGGGCGGCAGCTGCGGGTGGTCGCCGGCGCCGAGGTCGAACAGGTGGTGCGGCGCCGGCGCCAGCGCGCTCTGCAGCGCCGACGTCTTCAGCAGCCGCTTCAGCATGCCGCTGGAGCCGCGGTGCTGCAGGCTCTTGTGCGTCGTCAGGGAGTTCTTGGTCCGGTACCTTCGGTGGCAGAACTCGCACACGTACAAGGTGTCGGACTGCTCGTGCTTGTCTTGGAAGTGTCGCTTCAGGGAATAGTAACAAGAGAACGTCCTGCGGCAGTAGGGACACTCTTGCGGCTCGTTGATCCCGCCGGCGGTGGGCGGGGGCATACGGAGGGGCGGGACAGCTGCAACAGCAAACACGACGGGTTTAGCGAGCGCTCCGCAAGCCCGGCCAGCCGGGTCGCACGAGGCACAGGCAACACGAGAAACAGCAGATTAATCGAAAGTTACTGTTAGAATAAATGGAGAATGTATGAGGTTATAGTAATAATAATAGTTATTATCATAATACTAATAATATGCACTGTACACATAGACTAACTACACAGTAATCACGAATTGTTTATTCAAATCTTAGAAAATTCTTTCAACCACAATGACACAGAAACACGTGATAACAAAATGATAGAAGCATGCTTCAAGCAACACAACAACGTCAAAACTGCGAATCTCGATGGGAGAGGGCATCTGGCTCGGGATATCAACGGAATAAAATAATAATAAAAAAAACTTTTTTCCAAAAAAATTAAGTGTCAAAAAAAGTATTGTATAATTGAAAATTGTAAACGAAAAAGGACCCTTGACCCTAGCTTATGGCTAAAACGGTGCATGATTATTATTAGAAAGTTCATTGTTAATGAGTTAGCGTCTTATGCCCTAAACTGTCTAGAACTAAGGCTGACCTTGGTGGGCGGTGCTATTTACGGCAGACAAGTGGTGTTGGTTCTCTTTCGAGCACTCCCTCGCGCCGCGCCAACTCCGTCCGAGTAGTCACTAAAAAAACCGAATCTGGTCGGTCTCCCCCGGCCGGGACTTGTGGTAGGTGTATATGTGCGTCATCAGCGAGTTCCTTGAGCAGTAAACCCGCTCGCAGATCGTGCACCTGTACTCCTCCTGCCTCTCGGCGTGCTTGTCGGCAATGTGCCGCTTGAGGGACGCCTTCGAGCATAATACCTTCCCGCATAACGAGCAGGAGAATAACTTTTTACCTGCAAACAGATCGAAACAAAAAACAAAGTTGGGGTTGGTCCCCGCACGCGTTCGAAAAATAAACGTAACCTAACTGGGATTCTGACAAGTTCATTTTTCAAAATGCAATTGTGTACAAATCATAAATTGTATTCGGAACTGATATCGGAAAACTTAAATAAGTGATTTAAAATTATAATAAAATAAGATGTAAAGTAGGTAAATAAAGAATAACAGAAATGATGGCGAAGCTGCGCAGTGGCCGGTGAATATTGTGTTAAGGAAACAAAACACCATGCAGAGAAGGCGGGAGTTAAGTCCAGGCTGGAGACAAATGCCAAGCGTGTTGTGGTAAGATAACATGAGACGGTGCACAGCCAGCTACGGCGGCTCGACAACACGAAGCGCTACGGGTGACGGCTGATGCGTGAGGTCTAATAAAACTGACAATATTATTTCAGTATATCTGTTTTTATTAAAAACGCCATTATCATCAATATTAGGATTTATGAAGTTCGGTATAACGATTACAATTACATTTTATGAGTAGTTACTTCAAGTATTTTATTTTAAAAGTAAAAGAAAGAATAGACTATTTCGTACATAATTATAGTGATGTGAATTTTTCATCTCTGTTCAAAGTGCAGCCCATCATAAGTTATAGTTGCCAGACAAAGTTTTCGTTTAATTTGGCGCGTTCACAAATAAAAATCATTTAAAAATGGAAGACAAAATGATAACTCCACTTTTTTTTGGCACATTTCGTGTTACACAAGAGTCAAACATGGACTGCATTACACAGATGCTGATTAACAAAAATAATTTTTTGGAGAGTAGAATAATAATTTAAGAGAAAAAAATATATAAAAAATTTCAATACAACAACCAATAAATTAATTTAGATTCCTTATAAAATAAGTAAAAACGCCAACAAGAAGTATAAGAACACATTGATAAAGTCGTGAATGTACCTCACGTACAAATAAAACGAACAGGTCACAGAAACAGTCTTAAACTTGCTAAGATCCTAACTAACGTAGTTTTGACAGGGATGTGTTCTGCTCCTTAGAACACGGTGTAGTACTCGCCCTTTAAAACCATCTCCACCAATTTTGAGATCACAATTTTATTTAGCTCCAATATAAACCGAAATAAGATCATCGAATCACAAGCGATTAATTACCAAATCAAATAAGATTTAGACTTCGCGTCGTTAGCGACATTTTTTTTATAAAATTATCAATTTTTAGTAAATAATTGTACATTTTTTTATCTACAAATACGCCTAATAGTGTACAATTCAAACGCGTACTTACTCTAGTCAGTCTATAGCGCTTATTAGATTTTGGCAAAAGTTTTCGAACATATACAATCGTGTCACTCGTTTTCTAAATAAATTCATTTCGTTCCGCCTAACGATATAGTGCAAGACCGAATGACCGTACTGCCTCAGCAGCACATCCCTGTAATCATAAATAAACACGTAGACGCTATCATCTATATGAATTCAGATAAACCTTAATCCTAATTAGTTAACTAACGTAGTTCCCAAACCCAAATTAACAATAGAACCTAGTACTAAATTACTAGACAAAAAAAAACAACAATTCTACCGTTTACGTTCAAAACTTTGCAAGTCGAAGCAAATAAAAACTTAACATTTTCCTCACACGCGGAATGTAGCGAAATATTCTTTTTAAAAATTTTGATTCCGTCCGATTATTTTCACATCCTTAATTTTTTCTAACATGAACATCGTTCCAATTTAGCACCAAATCACGAGTCTTCCAATTCGATAAAGTATAATTATAAAGCCTACTACATACGATGTAACTAAACTTTGTAATGGCTAAGCTTTTATGTATCTAGCAATAACAACAGAATCTTATAACATAGCATTACAATTACTTTAGGAAGCCTCTCATACTTGTTAGTAGAAGTATAAAGCATCGGTCCATTACTAGTACAGTACGTAAACACGTGTCCAACACGACTTCTAAATTGTTTAGAAGTACACGCAAAATATGTCTTTTTTCAATAAAAACACAATAATTATGTAAAGCAGGCACTAATAATTACTTAATGTGTATATCGTTACAATAAATAATGTGTTTACGTTTAAGAATTTCTTACGGCTAGTATAAAGAAATACAACAATAGTATTTAACGACATGGCGTCGAGAGCAAAAGTGATGTTTATTAACTAGAAGTAAATCAACTAGACATGAAACACGTAGAACCTAGACGCTGGCTCTAAACTCCTATTTGTATCTTCTCCGTGTCTGTATTAGCAACACATTTGATATCCCCCAACACATCAATCAATTTGGCGTTTGCCTTAAAATAAAAGTTTCGAGCCTGTCTTAGTATCGTTACAACTATTATATGGCAAGCAAAAAATCGATATAAACTTGATCTCGAAAAATTCTGAGTCAGCAATCGACACTGTTTTAATTTAGGAACATTAACACTGAGAGTTATTTAAATTTATTCTATTTCATATTATGTAGTTCAATATAATAATGTGTGATGTGTCGTAATTACAATTGTACAAAAGAAAAACAAGAACAAAATACGTGTGTATTTGAATGTACAAAGAAATTATAAAACTATAATTGTTTAGAAAAACACTACACTAAACAAGGAAAAACGCAACAACTATATGTAAAATAATTTTAAATGAACACAAGTCGTAATAAAAGTTTAGTCTGAAAGTAGTTAACTAAACTAAAGCGTAACTATAATGTAGCCATAATCTTTCGTTCCTAGATGGCACCTCGATATTCACTTCGCAAAATGTATTTGCATTGGTTTTTTAAATTATCAAGAAATAAAGAAAATCGACTCACTGGTGGCAGTGTAGTTTACAGTCGACTAATAAAGTTAAATAAATCTAATGTAATAATAATAAGAAATAAAACAAACAAATAAAAGTAGAATCGACTGAGTAAGCAAGCAATAAATAATCAACGTTGTCATAAAGTGTGTATGTTTGTCATTAACTATGTCTATTTCAGTAGTTGGGTAAGAGTCCGGTATATTTGTAGTGACCTGTGCTGTCTGCGGATAAAATTTCGTTCAAAAATAATCCCTTGCGCTATCCTTCTTCTGGTGCTATGTTCTGAATTCAGTCTTACAGATAACAAACAAAATCACCTAAAATAAAAGTGAATTTGAAAAGCCTCATAAGCCAATTATATAATGTGTATATTTTTTTTAAATAGCATTTTAGTAATCTCGTATAAATATCTAAGAGTGAGATCATGTAGGTAAAAATAGAGAATAAATAATTGCAAAATGCCGAAAAATGAACACAAGGTTGAAAACAATATGCCTCTTTAGTTAGTTTACTTACACGAACACCGTTTCTTTTTTTTAATTTAAGCCTAATATATAAATTTACAGCACCAAGATATTAATCTTTTCTCAAAATATTATTTCTCTTCGCCTTATTGTCACACATTTAACATAGTGTATAATTCAGGAATAGTCATATACCGCAGTATTGCACGCCAGGCCGGCGCCCTCCGTCTCAACATTGGAATGTCAAAGAAAGCCGCGCGGCTTATCGATTGTGATGATAGTCACTGTCATGGTCACACTACACATACGTCTAACAAGTTCAAAGTCGAAACTAACAAATTTGAACGTAAAAATATCGACGAATATCAACGAGTTTTGAAAGAACCGAATCGAAATCAAAGAATACTTTTACACGTTGAATTGATCTTTGAACTTGTAGAAGTCGATATTGTGGTGGGGCGGATTGATCGGGAGCTTGGCGTCGGGGGCGAGGGAGAGGTTCTGCGGCGCGGGCGGCGCGGGCGGCGGCGGCGGCGCGCCGCGCTGGCGCCGGTGGTAGATGCTCTTGTGGTTGTTGAGCGAGTTGAGCGTGCGGAACACCTTGTGGCAGAGACTGCAGCGCGCAGAGTGCAGCGGTTGCAGGTGCTGCTGCTCCGTGTGCCGCTTGAGCGTGAGCCGCGTCGACAGCAGCTTCCCGCACACCTCGCAGCGGTGCCCCGCCCCCAGCGGACCCACTGCCACACATAACAACCAACATTAGCGCATTAGTCAACATACACCCCGCTCGACCCCACGCTAGACGTAGCCAACACCACTGCGACCGCGCTCGCTCCAACAGGTCCCGTTTACAAGGAACCAATTGGCACAAATGCACCACTCATAAACGTGGCTAAATTTGATGTTGTATTGTAGAGGCAATTCAACGTGTTTTAAAAGATCGAATTTGACTAATGCGCTTCTTTTTTGTAAATGGAACGTTGGTGGTTATGTGTGTACCGATCATAGATGTCCCAATTGGTTCCAGAAAGGCAAGACGTTTGCGCGAGTGTGCATCGGCCGACAACCTCGGAATATGAATCGGCATCGGCGATCCGCACTCGCACAGAAGCGTTTTACATTATTAGTAACGATAAATTATGTATACATATAAAGATAAAGACTGCAATGCGCATGCAAGTACAAAGTGAATCTATGCTATTTACATACAAGTGTTAGGAACATATCGCGTTACATTTTTTAAACTTAACAAAGGTACGGGCAAGAGTATGGCTCTAAGGTGGTTAGGATGGCAGTTTTGTGTCTTCGAATGGCAACGTTTCGTATGGCTGGGGGTTCGCGGCGCGGGGGCGCCGTCAGTTGACGGGGTAGAAGGGGCCCTGGCCGGGGGTCGCGGGCGGCTGCTGCTTGCGGTGGTAGATGGACTTGTGGTTCCGGAGGCTATTGAGGCTGGAATACACCCTCCGGCATATGTTACACACTGGCTCCCGCGAGGGGCGCATGTGAACGTTCTGAATATGCCGTTTGAGCCGCGTCAGCGAGGATAGGCTCTTGTTACACGGCTCGCATCTGTAATCTTCTTGGGGGGTGCGGGCGCCACCTGGTCACAACACAAGCTGTTAGCCCCATCGAAGCTTCGAACGCACTTTTAATGCACTCTCCATACGCAGCCTCTCTTAAGCACCGCCACCCCCCTTTAAAGTCTGATGATAGCCATCCGTCGAGTCGTATAAAGCGGTATTAGTAACGCAATGCATTGTTCTCTCTACCTAACCGACCTAACACAGTGTAGTTATGCTTACGGTGAAATGAATGAAATCAGCTGTTTTACAACAGCCTGTGACGCGGTGTCGTTTGAGCGCAGTTTCAAATATCTCGAACAATAGCTTTAATATTCTTCAATGAAATAATCGAATGTTTTTTTAAGCTGACACCGCGATAGCATTACTAAAATTCCATTGTCCAATCTTGAATGTTCCCGGTTATAATTCGACACATGTCATATTTTTCCCAAGGCAACGTGATTACGAGTAATTCGAGTTTGTTTTTAGAAACATGAATGATTCATGGGATCCACCGTGATTCTACATCAGCTTATCTTATGAAGAAACAATTTCTTCAAAACTAACACACGTATTCGAGACTGTCGACATTCTTGGAAAGAGTGCATTTTATTTATAAAATTTTGGTGTAAATTTTTGTATGTACATTGTTTAGGTAACAACAACATTTTATAGCCAATCAAATAAGTCCAAGTGCGTAGTGAATGACATAATTCTTACCAAATACCGTGAGTGATTTGAAGGAAGTTGAAAATAATAAATAATCAAGTAAATTTTTGAAAAAGAACAGAAATTTGCTAATTAAAAATTAAAAACCAAAACAACCTAACCCGGATACATGGGGTGAGGGATACCTAACACACAGTGTTTCAAAATCACATCTAGTAAACAAGCTAGCATATCCTCATAAACTATGGTTACAATACAAACATGCACGCCGCATTGCGTTTTGGTTCAATGATCAACTACTCTCAGAACTGACAGAGACCGAAACTGAACAGTAAAATAACAACATCGAACCAGAACACAAAAAGCTAACATTAATTATTATACAGATCACAGAGCACAAAATGAAGATATAATATAAAGAGGTTAAAGGTTATAGGAGATAGATAATATTATAATTATAATACATAAAAATATTATATGTCACGTGATAATTGCCTCATACATTTTGTAAAAATATAAAACCTAATAATGATATATAAACCTAATAATGACAGAGCAGAGAGGAAGCGGTGATGGTGGCATACGACAGACAGTGCATTAAAAATATCGTTTTTTTTTTCAATATATGTAGGTAATGCATAAAATAAACTTGTTGCTAGACAAGCCGAGACTCACCTTGAGATGTGCTTGCCATGTCGCCCGGAGCCAGTGGACTCTGCAGACCTGGAAACACCATATCGACATTGCATTCATCTGTCTGTACCATGCGTCGTTGTTTAGGGACCGTCACGATTCAAAGTCACATGTCAAATACTACGCAAACACATCACAATAATAGCATAATAAATTACCTTGCAATGATGGATGGTCAGTGAGTGCCGCCATACTGAAGTTATAGGTGTTGGAGTGGGCGAAGAGTTTCGTGTCAGCCGGTTGTATGAACGGCGATGGCGGCAGCTGCGGCGGCGGCGTGCGGTCGTCGGCGTCGGCAGAGCTGTCGCGCGACGGTGGCCCGCCTCCCTGAGCCACGTAGAAATAGGCATATAAAGTCTACGATGATATTTGTAAATAATCTTTGCCGTTTTAAACTTAAGTCATCTAAGTCTTTTTTTATTAAGGTTAGTCAAAATGGTAAAAACGGCGCGTTTAGTTTCGCCATTTCCTTTTATCTACCTACATTGCTTGGCTAAGACTCTTAGTACTAGAAATCTGTAAAAAAACTTTGATGTCTACAAAAAGAAAACCATGTTTTATGATTATGTAAGTTTTCTGTAAGTTATCGAGTTATAGTTAAGCAGCAGCTGAATATTAATACGGAACCCTCCACTGCGCGTGGCGACACGCCCTTAGTCAGTTTTTAACCGTTTAGTCGCAAATTTAAACCGAAAACTCTATGTTTTTCAGCTCAAAAATAAATATCTCGGCAATCCAACAAATTTAGACTCGGTCTTCCTGAGTGAAGTCAAATTAAAAAAGTTATTTAGGAAAATTATCTCGAGGACTCGTCAACTATCCGACTTGGTATTCCAATTTAACTTCGCGCAACAAACTTTTTACTTAGTAAAAATAATTCTAATGTTCGTAGTTTCAGGAGTCACGTCCGATATTGAGAAAGTAATATTTACTTAGGCAACCTAAGTATTCCAGATTAATTTTGCCAAACGGCCTTGAACTTGTTTAAATCTTGTTAGCAAAGTTCTACATCCACCTAATTTATTGGGCGTTGTAATCAAAAAACAAAAGACGAACATTCAGTTGCAATTCCATCCCGACTGTTCTTATTTTAATTTTAATTTTAGAAGCGCATTCAAATTTAAAGATCGAATTTTGTTTTGGTCGTTGGGCAACGCTAAATATTACTGGCTGATGATTTGTCACCTGAACGCTTCGCGGCACACAATCGTATGCCATTTGACACTAAAGGAGTTCCGGGTATAGACTCTAGCTCGCTAGACGGGTCTAATACTTGGTAATCTTAACCTTATTAACTGACGATGTTTCTAGAACTGCCCAAGCATTATATTATTTTTTGACGACACGATTACCATTAACCGTTTGTATGTAACTTTCGGAAGTTAAAACAATTATAAAAATGTTTGGTCGACATAACTGGTGACGTATTACAGATGGAATTAGCGACGAGAAGACACCAGCCTTTCGGTTACCATGCCACGGGGTCCATTATAGATTTAGTTTAGTTTCAAGTCGTAATAATATTTAGTTTAAGTAGTCTAGATACGTTGTATTGTTATATTTCGGTAGAAATAACTATTAAGTTCGACAAAACTATAGGCATTTAAACTAGAGACAGGAATTTGGAAGATTTATATGCATTTAGAATTACCGAGGCAAGGAGGAGTTTTCTGGAACGTTATCGTGACACTAACAAGACGTAAAAGGCAAGGTCGAGACCGTTTAAGTCAAGAATATTCATGTCTACGCCGAGCCTAGGGGGAAATGTGAGTTTATTCGTATTTGGCAACGTCGGTTCGGTCGGAATATTGACTTAGGAAGTAATTTCTAGCTTTATGATATTCACTCCGATACTAGCTCACTTCCGCGTAAACCGTGTTACCTACTAAAAATCGCGTTATAAGATTTCCGTGGAAGCGGTTTAGTTAATCGCTTTCCGCGAATGTAACGATGCGGTGCACCTGTTAGTTCTGATTTTACCAACTCACGTGTGGTCTGTGGTGGGGCGGCGTGTCGTCTGTACTCCTGTCTATGTCAGCATTGGGTCCGCACATGTCCAGAGGTTCGTTCTTGACTTCATCCATCAGCCTCGGGGATGGCGAAGAGCTGCTGTTCGAGATCCCGTTCCCATTGTTCCCTGGCTCGTGAGCTCTGGTGTTGTTGATCATATTGTGGTGCTTAGTCGAGAAGTCAGCTGCGTGGATCTGCGGTTGTTCGTTGTTGTTGTCGTGGCGGGCGCGCTTGATGACGTCCGGGGAGTTATCAGCGGAGCGGGAGATGCGGCGCGGGGGGAGAGCCACGCGGCGCATCATGGCCGGGACGCTGGAGTGGGGAGGGTGGGCGAGCAGGGCTTCTTCCAGCTTGTCGGTGTAGCTGGGGACGTGAGGGTGCGCGTGAGCGGGGTGCGGGGGCGGCGTGTGCGGGGACGCCGCGGCGGCTGCTGCCCGCGCCAGGCTCTGCACCAGGTGCTGTGGAAGAAACAGGATGTCAAACGCAGGTCAAACCGTTTTCGAAGGACCAATTGCTAAGTATGCACCTAGATAAATGCTTTGAGTACTTTGGAAGCGAGATTCGAACCGCTTAGAAACAGTGCTTGCTTTGTCAAGCATGTAGGGTAAAAAGTATAGGAACTTTCTGATATCTACAAGAGGTTCGCCGTCTTATTTCGGTAAGGGCAATCTACAATCCATCGAGTACTGATTGCTGGTGCCTGTGATTAAAGCCAATCACAACCACCATTTCACAACATAATACACATATAAAACAGCAGTGTAACATCGGAAATATCTGTGCACCTTGCTCGCTGATAGGTACGTACTTAATAGCCGACCAAGAAATACCTTTATCACCGTAAGGTTCAATGTTATTGATTCAGCATGCAACATCTAAGACTACAAACCGTACATAGCTCTTAGAATGTCGTTCGGGTTTGTCTCGCTGTCTCGCTCACTCTTATGGGCTTGACACTTGAATCTACCGATGGTACCCGAACCCCGAATGGCAACATAAGAGCTCACGGAGTGTACTTTCACTGACAGCTCAATCTGTCAGCCTTATTTTTTCTGATTTATACATTATAGCAACTAAATAAATAAATATTAGGGAACAATTTACGCGAATTGACCTAACTTAGTTCCAAAGTAAACGCTAGTACCTAAGGCGTGTGTTATGGGTACTAGGCATACAACAATATACATACATACTTATATAGAGAAATACATACTTAAATAGATAGAAACATCCATGACTCAGGAACAATTCGTGCTCATCACACAAATATAATGCCCCTACCAGGATTCGAACTGGGACGCTTGCTTCGCAGGCAGGGTCACTACCAACTAAGCCAACTAAGTCGTCAACGTAGATGCACAGATACATCTGATATTTTTCCACCAAACTCACCCCCTGGGCGTCATCGTTTTGCGTGAGCCCCGACACGCGGAGCACCTCAGCAGTCTTGAGGAAAGAGGAGAGGCTCCGTTGGTGGACGTTCACCTCGCCGTGGTAGATGAACTCCACCAGGGCGTGGAGGTCTGTGAACGCCACGTCTTGCAGCACTATCACCGGGTGCTTGCATGGCGTTGACTGTGGGACAAGTGGTTTTTGAGAGCTGGTAACTTTTTAACCCCTATAAGTGCCGGCACGTAAGTCTAGCGATGACCTTGTATACGCAGAAGTATAAAATACGGTATCCGTGGGTGCGTAGATCCACTCCACGTGACTCGTCATCGCTCGACTTACGTGTTGGCACGTATAAGTGGGGAGTTAAAACTTTGTTCTAGTACATTCGAAATATTATATTTATATTTTTGTTCTAGTATTTTTCTTTCTTTATTATAAATAAAGATAGGCTTGTATTTGGAAGATCCGTGTGTTAAGTTATCAGTTAAGAATTTAAATATCTTTCACAATATTCAAAAATAAAAAGCAATAAAATTATATCAAAAAAAACCATTATAAAACCTAACGCCTAACCTAGCGAGGCCTAAGCTACAGGTGGTTAGGGCAACAGAGAGATGACTATCCGATTATTATTATATTAGCCTATATTTGTGTCCCACTGCTGGGAAAAGGCCTCCCCTTAAGGACGAAAAACTTTAGTGTGCTAGCTTGCCAAATCATAGATGTCAATTCCAAAATATTATCCTTATAACCACGTTTTCATTTAATTTCAGCGGTAGAACCCTCAGGGTGTGACTCCTATTTATTTTTATCCTTAATTGTCCGCCATTATTATAAATTATATTCACAGACTAATATAAACTGCGTTTTAGTTATTAAATTTTAATCGTGGAAATTCCCAAATGCAGGTCTGCAGTTATAATAATGCAACGAGTTGTTGACCTAAGGTCACTTTACATTGCCATTATTGTTCAATAGAAAAGGAAAAATTATGTTATTTTAACTCTAACTGCACGCTAAAAATAGTCACTATTTCAAGAAACTATTTGCTGCAATCACCATAAGTCATGACGCAATGAATTTGTCATGCATAAATTGTAGAGAATGAACAAGATTGCACGACATTGCAGCGAGTGTAAACCGATGCTAAATTTCGCACGGCCTTGCCAAGTCAGGTTGGCCGAGTGGTCTAAGGCGCCAGATTTAAGCTCTGGTTCCCGAGAGGGAGCGTGGGTTCGAACCCCACACCTGACAGATTTGGGTTTTCTTTTTGTTTTTTATTTTTGGTTCTGTACTATTAATACTTTAAAATAAAAGAAATGTGAGAGTATTAATCAACAACAAAAACATTATTTTTATATTTTTGTTATTAAGAAAACGAATGTATAATAGGCAAAGGCAAATTATTCAAACACCATACATAAATATTATTGGGTATCTACCTAAGGATAAAATAAGTTTATGTACACATATTTTCATCATATACCTATTATTTAATTTGTACTGCTGTCTTTTGGTGGATAACCCAAAAAACTTTCATGAATGTAACATGATGGTAGCATGTACCATCAGCCAAATATGTTAAAATAAGGTTAAAATTCCTTTGCACGTCACAATACATAACGTCGATAAGACAGGCTGTCAACTTGAAAGTTCTACTTTAGCGACATTTTCATTTGATAGGAATATGGATGAAAAGTGGTAGACCACTTATTTGGGCGACTGTACAGTACACAAACTAAACGAAATACGTTGAATAATCCATTTAATTTCATTTTTAATCCGCTCCAAAAAAAACAACTTGTTACTGGTCGATCAGTTTGTTTAAATTCTGAAAGGATCTGCCCCTAACACAAAAATTATTGATAGGTAGTAAAGTAATAAATTAAAATCAAACGCTCACCTTTAGCAACTCCCTAAAATACGGACTGCAAGCTGACAAGACGACCCTATGCGCCTTCAAGCTCTTCCCATCACAGGCCAGGGTAACATCCACGAAGTCCTCGTCATCACGAAGGTTCTCAAACGCGCTAGTAATGCTGCTCTGGTAGTTGTTCCACCGCAGACAGAAGTGCTGCGTGTCGGCCATCTTGTTTTGATTAGCGAGTCATGTGTCCGAAATGGCGACCTGCGAAAATTTTGGAGGTTAGGTCTACTTTTTAAAAATGAGAAGCAGTTGAAGTCATGGGCAAAGGAAAATGAATCAGTGCCTTAGAGACTTTAAGACGCCGAGATGTTTTCATTGCTTCTCTGTGTTACATTATAAGTAATAAACTGTGTTTTGTGAAACAAATCATTTTTCATTTTTTTCAACTAGTTGTTGCCCGCGACTCCGTTCGCACATAATTCGCTTATCGCTATCCCGCGGGAAATGTGATTTTCCGGGATAAAAAATATTTTATGTCCATCCCCGGGACCGAAACTATCTCAGTACCAAATTTCATTAAAATCGGTTCTGTGGTGACGTGAAAGCGTAACAGACAGACAGTTATTTTCGCCTTTATATTGGAGTAGGCATGTTAAAAAGCTAGGAGCACCTACTGCCGGTTTCTTGTTAGATTGCCCACTGTAAGATACTAACCTAACCTAACTACTACTTTGTTACTGAATTGCGTTTATTGTTATTGCTTTACCTAACTTATCAGACAGTTCTAAAAAATTCTGCACTTTCGCATAATCACGAATGAACCCATCGATAAGGAGTGCAAGCTACCAGTAGATTAATTCATACCTACATTATTTGCAGTAATAATACAACGCATTTACATATTGTTTATCATAAAGCTTTCAAAGATAGTACTTTAGTATGTAAATGTCAATTATTTTAATAGAAATGTAACAACAAATATGATGAAAAAACGGGTCAAAACAGATAATAGCGTCTTGCATAATGTCTCGATTGCTTATTAAAAATGAATTATGTACGTGTCCTATTTTTTGCAAAGATATTGCGCTATTGCCTTTGGATACTAAATAAGTACCTAAGTAAACATGTTAATTATTCAATTAACTTTGATTTTGTTTATTAACTGTGTACATATTTAAATTCCACGGAATTTATTTATTTTACATACAATTCGCAACTATTATGTAAAATGAACAACTTTTCAACTAAAAACACGGTTTTTCTGCAACAAACCGATGGTTGTTATTAAAATCAGTAATTTGAAAAATATTATAGTTATATGAAATTTCTAAACGACACTGAAAATTAAACACATAGAAAAACCGAAAAGTGGCCAGGAATAGCTTTACTTTTCGGATTTTTCTATGTGCTCTAATTTTCAGTGTCGTTTAAAAATTAATTTTCTAACGGTAAAACGTAAAAAGTAAACATTAAAAATCAAGAAGTAAAATTTCTTGATTCATTTGATATAGTTATATGAGTTGATAATCAAACTCCAATAATGGTCAATTCAGATTTTTTTATGATTTGAATCATCATCTTGCCTCTTTTGAGATTGAAGTCATAAAAAAATCGGAACTGGACATGGAGTTTGATATTTAACAACTCACATGCGAGTAACGAAACGAGACTATGTTTTACGAGTACACAATCAATCGATCTAGCTAGCCAATAATCATCATTAAATGTTGAGCAAAGGCTTTTTACGTGTTCTAAGGAAGACTCTCGTAGTCAAGTCGTACCTAATGTTATTGTGAATCATTTTCACAGACGAATAGAAATCGTCATATAGAGCGCAAAAATGAAAAAAATCCTTGGAAAACTTTTCATGTTTGTTAGTCACTTGCGGGGCTTGCTTTTTAAAACAGTAAAAGGTTTTTGTTGTGCTTTCGCTGTTCAAATTCGACTATTGTGAAATATATTTCTTTTCAAATTTACACAACACGAAGCTTTACACGTGATCCCTTTTAGAATTTTAGGAAAGAACATGGCGGTTACTTGTCTTCGAGTATTTTCAAGCGATAAATATTATCTACCATAGTATATAAACTCTTCGTTTATCGTAATACTAACGACCCGCTCCGGCTTCGCACGGGTTATCAAACTATACTTGTAAACCTTCCTCTTGGATCACTCCATCTATTATCCACCTATAAAGTAGCAGGCGTCTAAAAAATCAAATTGCAGTATTTGACCAAAACAACTTTCAACCCCTTGACTTCACTATATTGCGGAGATAGCAAAGTAGTAGGCGTCTCTCAAAAATCAAATTGCTGTATTTGACCAAAACAATTTTCAACCCCTTGACTTCACTATATTGCGGAGATAGCAAAGTAGCGGGCGTCTCTCAAAAATCAAATTGCAGTATTTGACCAAAACAATTTTCAACCCCTTGATTTCACTATATTGCGGAGATAGCAAAGTAGCAGGCGTCTCTCAAAAATCAAATTGCAGTATTTGACCAAAACAATTTTCAACCCCTTGACTTCACTATATTGCGGAGATAGCAAAGTAGTAAGGTAGAAACACATTATTAACACGCGACGCGACCCGATGCAACGAATGTATGCGCATGGCGTCGCGTCGGATGTTCATAGTGTGGTTCTGGTCATAGAAAATAATACAATTTGATTCGACTCAACACGCGTCATGTAGCATCGGGTCGCGTCGCGTGTTAATAATGTGTTTCCACCTGTAGGCGTCTCTCAAAAATCAAATTGCAGTATTTGACCAAAACAATTTTTTCAATAGCCACGATTCAGCTAGGCACCGATCAAGATACCATCCGTTTTGCATGCCTGTAACCCGAGACCTGTCATTGTCTCCTCGGCCACTATGTCATTGTCATGATGTTTGCAAACTTTTCTTCAACCACCCGACCATCTGGTTGAAGAATTTGAGCTCTTAAGTCCACACCGTTAAGGGTGTGTCGAGAGGCTCCCGTAACGCGGTGTGTTCTGCTCAATTGGAGTAAATACTAGTTTCTATGGCATTTCTGTAAAACTATGGCAAGCATGTCAGGTGTCTGTCGAATGATTATTGGCGGATCATTAGGAATTTATGATTCTAATAACTTTAAACGAGCAATTGGTCGCGGGTCAGAATAAATAAAGTTTAAAATGTATAATGGATTAAAATACATAACGGTTCAAAATATACCAATGCTATTTTCTACGAAACTATTAGCTAGAAGGGAGGATTTTTATGATAATCCTATTAATTTGCCTTTTCCTGAGAAAATCGTATTTTATATTTTGAACCATTATGGATTTTAACCCATTATAGATTTCAATTTTATGTATTTTAATACGTACCCCGAGCAATATAATCTGAAGCCTGTCAACAGTGGGAGATACGCTGGAGATGGAATGAAAAAAACATCCTGTATCTTTCTTAGATTTTGCGTCTAAAATAATTAATAACAGGAAACATCGCGGAAGTTGTTGTTGTTGTTGTTTAAACATTTTTTTGTTGCGTTACGAGTAACTTACAAAAATATAAAATATAATATGTACTCGTGATAATGTTTATCGTGCTATTTGTAAGTCCGTGTCTTACAATTAGCTATGAAGTTGAAGTTATGTTGTAATTAATCTAATTAATATTATAGATGCGAAAGTTTGGATGGATGGATGGATGGATGGATGTTTGTTTGTTACTCAATCACGCCAGAACGGCCCTAGGAATCTGTATGAAATTCAGCACATAGATAGAGAAAAGTCTGGAATAGCACATAGGCTACTTTTATTCTTTGCAGACGTAGTCGCGGACAACAGATAGTTGTACCTAAATCTTAATTTCCGTTGAGTCACAAAATGACACTCTTGGTCCTTTTAACCATTATATTTCATATCAATACCCGAAATACCTACCAATTCAAACTAGAGTTTCAGATGCCCCAGGTATCCTATTGGGTATTTCGCTCTTTTTGTATTTAACACTTCTATAAAAGAAATTAAAGCAACAGAATTGTGACACGCCGCATCGTTTTTGTGACTATTCAATCTGATTGAAAAGAGTTACCCTACTGTAAATAAAGGTCTAAATCATAGGCGGGAGCGGTGCGATACGCTCTAGCGTTATCGCTAAGCGACGTAAGCGATATAAATACCACGTTAACGCATGTTTGTTTATTCAGAAGAAACAAATACTGCCTAACCTCGTGAGAGCTAGACTTGACTAAGTTTAAGACAAGTCAAAGGAAATAATTATGAACTTTCCGTGATTGACATTAGGTTATATTTTTAAGTCAAAACTTGATTCGTCTACTTTGTGACCATCTCGGGGCGTCAACAATTGAGTTTAGTAACGATTTAAACGAAGTTGTTTTTACAGAATTCAATCTATTCAATAATTTTATTCCAAGTCCAGTATTATTACTACATACATACGTACATATATCACGCCTTTATCCCTTAGAGGGTAGACAGAGCCTAAGGTAACAAGATCTAAAGGCGACGTTTAGCATGATTGTGGGCATATAGGTAAAAAGGGGGAATAAAAATAGGTGAAGGTTGCTAACCGCATCGCCTATAACATTCCTAAGATTGTCGCTCATTCGATGGGCTTTTACCATCTGCGCGGGAAGAGAAGCAACTGGTACATTTATGTTATGTACTCCCAGACCAGCATGAAAGGAATATGAGTATAGAAAAGAAGTGACAGCTACTATAAGGCGACTAATTGGTTGAGTGGTAGTCCTGTTTGAGTACCTGCTCGTAAATACTATACGTAATATTCGTAATACTATTCGTAATACGTTTATTAAGAACAAAACAGTTAACATATTAATATTAGTTAGATACCTACATCAAGCTTTAGAAATGTTTTAACTGTTACATTAATGCGTTAATTGACTTTTACGAAATATTTTTCCTTGACGATTCTAAAAAGTACTGCATTATGAGCACATTATATCTGAAAGGAAAAGCTTAGTTTTTAATAATTTCCTGCACAGTAATACTAATAATGCACCTTGACATAATACAGAATTTATTTTTAAAATAGGCAGTTCAGAGTAAGTAATCATGACACATTATTTGTTAGTCTACTATTTAACAGACAAACATGCATGGTCTAAACCTGAAACCAAGTAACTTAGTCATTAATATAACTTAGACATAAATTCATGTTGACATTGTATCGTACGATTGTGATTGACGTAATATTGTGATGTCTTAAGCCTGACTGGCTGTTGAGTTTCTTTCGGCGTCTCTTCTCAACAGTGTCTCCTTTTACGAAACGCCGGTAGACTCGTGACGTGTAAAAGTGCCTGTATGGCCTACTTACTGAATAAAGTTAATTTATTTCATTTATTTCATAAGTCACAATCACGCTAAGCGTGGCTTTTGGGTTTTGTTACCTTAAGCTCCGTCTACCCCGCAAGGGATATGATGATGATGATGATGATGATAATCAGTCTGGTTTAGCTAGGTTAATATTTAAGCATTTTAACCGCTCTGGTCAAATGTCCTTTCATGGTTTTTATTACCACAACGGAAAGCACAACAACGAATTAGACTCAGCACCAGTGAGTTGATCCTAAGTATTATGTTTTCTAATGCTTTGAGGACAAAACAATGACGAACAAACAACCTGCGTCGAACATTGAATTGACCTATGCAAGATGTCTTAAAGTTATCTATTATATTTTAAGTTGTACTCTCAACTTTTTTTTGTTAGATTTTTCCGTTTCCTACTTAAAATGACGAGCAATATCGATTCTAATGAGAAAAAAACGTCCCAAGATTTCCATGTGACTTGTATATTCGTTCAATTCCGTTACCGTCATATTAACTAGTAAGAATGAAGACGGAATGGAAAAATCAATTTTCTGATACTTTTTTTTATCTAGTTGCCTATATTTCTTACATATTAATAAATACCAGGGAACCTTCACACAAATTGACCTAGTTCCAAAGTAAGCTAAGTACCTAAGGCTTGTGTTATGGGTACTAGACAACGATCTACATACTTATAATAGAGAAATACATACTTAAATAGATAGAAATACATGAGGGCCACATTTTTGTCCGCTCAGTATAATCTTACATCCATCCGCCATTAGCTTTTCTCTTACACCAAGCCATAATCCAAACGAACATACTAGTTTGCCCTATTCCTGCGTCCAACCATCCATCTTTGTCGTCTTTTCAATGGTTTTGTGCCCTATAATTAATGACACGGATTTAGACACCTTATGTGTTATAACATATATGTTTTAAATAGTGCGAATTGAATACCAGTTTTATCGTTAAAGTATAGTATTTATGAGTGCCGTTATTTTTACAGTGGCCAGCTTTGAAGATTGGCAACTAAATAATCAATTCCATGCCAATTTCATGGAAGCAAAGAAAAAAATTAGAATTTTCCAGTTGCATCTCTTCTCGTGTATTTATGGTAAAAGCCCATCGAGGGATAGGCGAAAATCTTAGGTATCATTGTGCCACTTGCTCGCTTATTGTCGAAGAAAAAACAATTGCCCGAAAATTAAACGATTTTAATCAAAATTATAACTTACTAGCTGTTGCCAGCGACTTTGTCTGCAAAGAATTTGTTTACCACTATCCCACGGGAACTACGCAATTTTCCGGGATAAAAAATAGCCTATGTGCTATTCCAGACTTTTCTCTATCTATGTGCCGAATTTCATCCAGATCCGTTGGGCCGTTCTGGCGTGATTGAGTAACAAACAAACATCCATCCATCCATCCATCCATACTTTCGCATTTATAATATTAGTTAGATTAGATTATTAGATGCAAATATCGACTAGTTTTGAACTTTCGGCAGACCTTCCTCAAAGGTGAGTGCATTCACGAAGGAGGTCTTTATATGTCATTTAAAATTATTTTTGACGATGATAGTTATATTATATCTATTACATTTTGAATAAGACTTTTATAACAAAGAAAATTAGCCATTTATAGTATCTCACTGCGTTCTACAATCTAAAACTTATTTTTAAATATATCTTCAGCTGCATTCATATTTTTGACAAGAAATTATCAATCAAATAAATGATAAACACAAAATTATATAACCCCTTCAGACTGCGTAGTGGTGTGCATTAGATAACGTTATCAACGGTGATAGCGATTTAGAAACTATGATTAACGGAATTAACGGTTGGTAACAGGGGTTAGTTTAACGCTTTAAGGTTTGGTTATAATTAACTTTTTCTCATCCACGCGTGTCTATAGTCCGTCCCATAAAATTGAAGTTCCGAATGTATAGTTTTGCATTTGTTATAATTTTTGTTAGTTATATTTTTATTTCTAAACTAGTGATTTTTATTTTAGACTTGTTAAACTAACCTAACCTACTAACATTATGGATGAAGTTCCTGAAAAACGCATGATTTTAATATGTGTTCTGAACAAAAATGCTAGGTAGGCAATATCACCGTCTTTTGTTTCAATGCACAACGTCCATATTTTTCTTTTAAAGCTCTTTATTTGCAGGCGGCCAGTTTTGTCAATAGCCACCATGTGTAATAGGTATGAGGTAATATTAAAGTAGGATTTAGTATTAATTGCCTTAAGAATCATCATCAACACCCTATAATGCGTCCCACTGCTGGGCATAGGCCCCCTCTAAACATTTTTTTCGGGATAAATGATTTCTAATTTTAATTTTATCCTATCCTATTCGACTCTGTCCAATTTTGACCTCTCCTGAGGTATAAAATTTGGTGACGCTGACTAAAGTAATTTTTCTACAGTGCGTAAAAGACACTCTTTCAGTCGAGCGGAACCACACGGCGGCCACGACGTACAAAATCCGCGTTCTGAAATGAACACAGGCACGACGTCGTCTGTACACGCGTCAATGTGTGCGTAAGATACACAGGGCTGTCTATCGCAAAAACCTAGTACTATAAGTACTACCAATGACATAAATATAGGTACTCATAATGAAGATATGGCTTAGATGATGTGTGCAAATAAATGTACTTAATCGATATCTATTTATTTAAACTTACTTAAAATGTGTCTGTCTGTGTATTTAAGCATTATTATTTTCAATTACAATAGATGTACGACAACAAACTTAAGTGAATGATTCTGTAGTTATTTCATGTATTAATCGCGATAATTTCAGAAGGCATTGATTTTCTAATGTTTTATAAAATGAAGTAGGTAGGATAGGTTCCCGAACTTGCGACGTGCGGCCGACATACATCGCGTTGCGAGCCCTACTAGTTGCCAGCAGCTTTCCGGCAGCCTGCGCTTGAGGGGTGGGGTAACTCGAATCGGTGCGGGGCGGAGCGTGGCCATTCTGTACGTTAGTACTATTATATATTCTGTGGCGGAACACATTGCAACGTGTGTAAGGTCAGGCAAACATGTAATAAGTACAACCTTGAGCTGAGATATCTGAATATTTAGATAGCAACCCAATTTAGTCGATAAAAGAGCTTTTAAACTAAATGTATTACGAGTACAGTGTTTTAATGCCTAAACAATCAGTATACGCCGCATATATGCGTTTTCGTGACTTTAGCCCAGCACGTCTAGCACGAGAGCCCACAAGGGTCCCGTCGCGCGCGAGATAGATTGCCCGTCTTTTTCTTACTGTTCGTTACAGAAAGAGACGGGTAATCTATCTCGCGCGCGACGCGACTCTAGGGCGCTGTCGTGCTAGCCGGGCAGTGCCGCAGTCATAATATTACAGGCATACGAACGCACATGTGCGTCTGAGGCACCTAAAGAAGTTTCGGTTATGAACAGCTGGCAGCGAATGCGTTAAGTAAGCAAATACTTTAGTTTACAAAAAAAAGGTTGCAAGATTACATTTATTAAGTAGGTACATGAAAAATATATGCGTGAAAAAAGTGGTTCTACATCATTGTAGTGTTTTAAAGTATTTATAAACCGTTTCTTCTCAGTACTACGGCTTCAGATATAGTACAGTCACCAGCATAAATAAGTGATCATTTTTGTACCTTGTCACTTTCAGTTGTTACATGATTTCGTATGGTTTTTCAAACATGACTTTAAAGTGACAAGGTACAAAAGTAATCACTTATTTATGCTGGTGACTGTACATATTTACAGTGAGTCTATTTTTCATCAGAGAGCTGTAAGAGTAAACCAGTCTCAAGTTTTTTGGCCACAGTACCTATCTGCCCTGTAGGCTTATTGTCTAACTCGCTCGCAATCGCCATCGCGTTCATTTTAACAGTTCTTGTATGAATGTGACAGCTAGCTGAATCCGATGCCCATTGTCAGCCTATACATGAACTGTCAAAATGAACACGATGGCGATTGCGAGCGAGTTAGACAATAAGCCTACTGGTTTTTTCAGCAATCTTTTTGCTTAGCTCCAGAATTCTGTGTTTGGCGTGTTATAAAACAAATTTAAATAAAATCCGTATTAGACGGCGGGGCCGCAATGACATTCGCGATAGCCTAGTGTTATCGCAGTTTTTTTTGGACATATTTTAGCGTTTTATCGAAACCTAGGCTTCGAGATAACTTATCAACGCCCGGCTTAGGTTTCGGAGCGTCTAGTTATTTATAATGTTAGTTTTTATTTAATTTCAACTGCATTATTAAACGCGTACCAACTGACATCAACTCACTTTTACAAGCTTTCTTCTGTTACTGTGTAAATTTATTTGAAATCAATCCGATGATTACAAAGTGGGCGAAAAATCAATTGCGAGATTAAATAAACTACCTAACTGTTAACAAAAGAACCACGTCTCTATCCCTTACGGAGTAGACATAGCCTAGGGTAACAAGACCTAAAGGCAACTTTTAGCGTGATTGCACGCGTATAGTTGGAGAGGGAATCAAAATAGTCATGGGTTGCTAGCATCGCATATAACCATGATTCCTAAGGTGCCCATACCCTCGATGTCCTTTTACGATCTGCGCGGGAAGAGAAGAAACTGGTACATTCTAACATTTTTCTTTGCTCCCAGACCAACATAGGAGTTGCAATTGCGTCAGACGAGGTAGAGTTTTAATGTACCTAGTTTATCTAGTACACGCGACGACTTTAATTGTTGAGCTTCATAGAACGCTGTCTTAGTGAAGTAACGCCATGTCAAAAGAAAAAGAAAATAAAGAAAAAGGTTTATTTGGTGCAATAAATAAACAAAAACCGTACAAAAAATAACCATGAAAATGAAAGCACACACCAAAAAGGTTGCCGCTCAGCATGTGTCAAAGGCACCTAATTCTGACGCTGGTGATGCTGCTGATGTCGACAAACAAATTTCAATAATATTTTGACATTGACATTTTGCGAAAAGGTTCTATCGTGGCTCAACAATTAAAGACCGCCAGTGTACACGTTCTTCCTTACTACGCGTCACATTATAGGCTAATTATTATTTTTTAGTAATAAAACACTTTAAAATTCGCACATTCGCATCCTGCATTGTTGCCACAGATGTTGCGGAGTTTGTCCACGTTAGAACAAAGAGATTCACGCCATTTGTCCTTGTTTCTGCGTGGATATTGTACAAATACGTGTATTTGTCTATAATATCTATTAATACGAAACGAGGTATTGTCATGTAGTTTGAGATAATAGAAAAATGAGACCGTTGCTAGTTGGGTGAGACCCGGTTAATATTTCGAACGCTTTGTTGAAACTAAAAACGGATACATGATGTCTAATAGTTTCAAAATTTTTCAGTAGGTTGTGTTACCTTGATTGAACATTCCTGTTTAAAGTTTTTCATCAGGCGGGTGGTAAAACCTTGTGCAAGGTCCGTCCGGATCGCTACCACCATCTTACTCGCTAAACCTGCCGCGACGCAGCAGTGCTTGCACTGCTGTGTTCCGGTGTGGAGAGTAAGACAGCCGGGGAAAATACGGGCACAAGAGGCATTTCATCTAAGTCCTCTGGGTTGGCAACGCATCTGCAATCCCTCCGGGGTTGCGGGTGTCTGTGGGCAGTGGTGGTCGCTTACCATTCAGGTGACCACTTGCTCGTTTGCCTTCCTATTCATATAAAAAAGTAACTTCTTTGGCGTGCCACTTTAGACCCTTTAGACCTCTTTAGAATATCCCTATCTACGGAAAAAAATGGCCGACCAGAAAAAAAAAACAAAAAATACAGTGACGTTCAGTTAAACTAACTCTACTACCTGCTGAATTAATTCGGGTTCATTTAAAGATGTGTAACAATACATTTTCTATCTAACTAATATTATAAATGCGAAAGTATGATGGATGGATGGATGTTTGTTTGTTATTCAATCACGCCAGAACGGCCCAACGGATGTGGATGAAATTCGGCACATACATAGAGAAAAGTCTGGAATAGCGCATAGGCTACTTTTTATCCCGGAAAATTGCGTAATTCTCGCGGGATAGCGATAAACGAATTCTTTGCAGACGAGGTCGCTGGCAACAGCTAGTAAAACAATAAATTTCGAAACTGTAATTCATAACGAGGCAACGAAGCCAAACAAAAATAGGTATAAAAAACATTGCAATTCGGCTGATACCGTTTTATAGATCGCTGTTGCGTAAATATTACCTTGTTTTATCGCAAAAAGTCTAAAAACTTAGGCTTTTATCTAGCTTAGTGTCAGTGCTATCAACGCCGGGTGACCTAGCTTATCGGCTGTCTTCATTAGCCGGTGGAGATAAGTATTTTTAAACCACGTTGGTGGCAAACAGGCGTGCGGCCTGCCTGACGGCGAGCAATTAGAGCCCGTTTAGTTTAGGATATAACGCAACGAAATGGCCATTGAATCGATCACTAAATATTCTTCCACGCTGGTCTGAGAGTAAAGAAAAAACATAGAATGTACCAGTTGCTTCTCTTCCCGCGCAGATGGTAAGAGCCCATCGAGGGAATGGGCAAAATCATAGGAACCATGTTATAGGCGATGCGGCTAGCAACCCATTACTATTTTGATTCCATTTTCCATCGCCCACAATCTTGCTAAACGTGGCCTGTAGGTCTTGTCACTTTAGGCTCTGTCTACCGGTAAGGGATAAAGACGTGATTTGTGTACGTATGTATGTATGCATGTGTATGTACTAAATATTGTTTTTTTTTTTTTATTACCTATAAATTGGATTGGATTCACCCAATATCGCCTTTTTCTTCTTTCCTTTATAAGCAACCACAGACACAGTATTTCCTCTTCTACGTCCATCTTGAAACTAAACTCCGGTCGTAAAATAACCGCGATGTCTGAATAGCACATTTTTGCGTTTCAAAACGCGCGGGAATCGCGTGATTTTGGAACCGCGCGGTTCCCGCCAGTCTGAACGCGCTCTCAGAGAAAAATAAAGTCGCGCGTTCCGACTTCACAGGACGATATTTCATGGAAAAGTCATTTATGTGTTCATCTTTCTTGAAACTAGCTGCAGAGCTCCTAAACACTCACGCCGTTTTAGATAGATTAAAAAAAAATAGTACTTGCAGTGGCATTCCATGTAAATGATGACAGAATTATTTTAACGGCCTTTTTAAATTCAAAACTCACGCCATTAACTCTAAGGAAAAATTAAACTCTACAGTCTAAAAAATTTCAGCTACTAAATATAGTTTTTTTTCCTGGAACTCACCTTAGTGCAAGTAACTACCTAATGCTTTTTCGTGTATGTAATTTACGCAATTTCGACAAAGTCTAAACTTCCCATTATTCATATATACTCGGGTCTTTCCACAGATAACGCAATAAATTGTCCTGCTAACTGAGAAAACTTACACAATTCCAATTATATTGTACAACTTGGCAATCTAACAGGAAACATGTGATCCGAGAAAATGCAACTATTACATGGTTTTAAGCTTTATCTAATTAGTTTTAAGTATAATGAATTAGTGATGTAATGAATGTCATATTTTCGACATTCGCGAATATCTGCTTCCAACATTCGCGAATGCGAATGCGAATATTAAGTTTTTGTTAAAATTTTGGCACCATTTTGTCTATGGCTTGGTGACAGTCCTGTTCGAACGAAGTGCGTTTTTGTTCCGAGAATAGCAGAGTTGATACGAACGCATCCGATTGAAATGTCATTCCGCTTTGTGTTGCCAGATGGGGCTATTTAATTTAGCGTCAAGCCAATGGGGCTATCTCCCTTACCAGGCAGCGAAAATTATATAATTAAACAACTATTAGGAACCCGCAAAAAAAATATTTCGCAAAACATTCGCAGGAATATCGCGAATGCGAAAGCGAATGCGAATATGCAAAAATATGCGAATATTCGAGAATGCGCATGCGAATGCGAATATTCGTTACATCACTATAATGAATTGAAGGCTCGCCAGTTGGTTGCCATTCGTTGCCATTATGTCAACGGTGTGCTCACGCGCATATATTGTGCGCGAGGTTTCACTGCCAAGATCAGCTACGAGAGCACAAGCCATCTTCGGGCGCATGAGCGTCATACTGACTAGGAATCGAGATGATTGCTACGGCCGAAATCGGTCGGAAGGATCATCATCATCATCATCATCAACGAATGACGGAATGACTTAGACCGTGATCCCATAAAAGCGACTTGCAAAATGATTACGTGACAGTTGGCACACCATTGTAAGTTTATAATGCCCTGTCCCTAGTTAATGCTTTTCTCGTTTACTCAAAGGTTAACTGATAGTTCCCTTAGGGCCACTTGCACGGACCAGGGTTAACGACTTAACCCCGTGTTAGTTGCTAATCCGGGGCCAAGTAGTGTCAAAATGTATGAAACTGTCAGAAGTAAGTCCGACTTAGCGATTTAATTTTTTAGCTCTGGACTGTGCAAGTGGGCCTTATAGGCATAAGTTCGCCTTTGTATTTAAGTACATTATATCTTTTCTTTTTTGACAATTGTGTTTGATTCCTTGTTTTTATTGTATACATATAAAGCTTTTCCTTACTTATTTACTTTGCCTCGTAGTCTATTTTTTATTTATTGCATGAGGTGGTAAACAGGTAGGTCTGATGGTAAGTGAGCTCTTGGATCAAGTGTCTCATTACCTAGTAAGACGATGGTTGCGATCCGAAAGGACGTAACACATAACAACGACCTCCATGCAAGCTTTGCTTATTTTGGGACGGTCATTTTTTTGTGTCAAATTTTCACATACGTTTTTTTCCCTTACGACTGATATAATTGTTTATTCATAAATATTCGTTCGTTCGATCGGTAGATAGGTAGATACCTACACCTACAATGAAAATAAATTTGATCTCGGTGGTATAGACTATAGACCCAACGGCCTTTTTTATTTTTTTATTTATTGGTTTCGGTGATTAACCAATTTTGCATTCTCTTGTATGGAAGCATAAATGACGAGCGAGTCAGTCAGTCAATTTTAAACTCACCTTTATAATTTCTACGATCTTCCAACTAGTTCTTGTAAAATCTGAAAAAGAAATAATTTTATTAGTATAAACAAAACAAAGAGAATGACGAACGATAAAATGTTATCTTTACGATATGATAGCGATCTCCGGAATCTAATACATATCATAAAAGATATACGTGTATTTTAGCGTTAACAATCGTGTTTTTCATGTACTACTGTTCTCGTTTCCTATTGGTCTGAATATGGATAAACACCGATCTCTTCAACATGTTACCGCATAGCGACCAATCAGTATGCTTATTGTCTAACTCGCTCGCAATCGCCATCGTGTACATTTTGACAGTTCATGTATGGGCTGACAATTGGCATCGGAATCAGCTAGCTGTCACATTCATACAAGAACTGTCAAAATGAGCACGATGGCGATTGCGAGCGAGTTACGTAATAAGCCTGCAGAACGGAATCGTGTTTTCATTAAATAGTGTCACTTAAAGTTAATGGTTGAACAATTCTTATTCCTCGCGTACTTCCTGATATCTGTACAATTTAATAACAAAAATATCTGGCGAATGACCTATATGAAGTGCAAATTGTTAAATGGAAAAATAACATTAAATATGCTGAAACCGACGGGCATGTATGAAGAGATTGATGAATGTGGATGAAGCGAAAGAGGTATGTCAGGATCGCAGCAAGTGGAACAAAGTAGTCTCTGCCTACCCCTGTGGGATAGAGGCGTGACGGTATGTATGTATGTATGTAAATTATGCTGAAATTAAGCCTAAAATCACAAAACTGGGACACGGTGGCTGGGTCTTAAGTACTACTTACGCGATTTATAAAAAGTCGGAAACTTAACGATGTTAAAACTTTGCAAAGATACGTCACGGATTGACTGCAATTGTGAGTTCACGTCTTAGATTTCAATAACTTTCATGTTGATCTAGGAGAAAAGAAAAAAAACATAGAATGTACCAGCTGCTTCTCTTCCCGTGCAGATGGTAAAAGCCCATCAAGGAAATGGGCGATTTTTTTTTTATGTGAATACGAAGGCAAACGAGCAAGTGGGTCACCTGATGGTAAGCGATCACCACTGCCCATAGACACCCGCAACCCCGGAGGGATTGCAGATTTGTTGCCAATCTAGAGGACTTAGATGAAATGCCTCTTGTGCCCGTAATTTCCCCGGCTGTCTTACTCTCCACACCGGAACACAGCAGTGCAAGCAGCAGGATTAGCGAGTAAGATGGTGGTAGCGATCCGGACGGACCTTGCACAAGGCCCTACCACCCGCAAAAATCTTAAGGAATCATGTTATAGGCGATGCGGCTAGCAACCCACCACTATTTTGATTCCCCTTTCCACTTCTACCTATGCGACACAATCATGCTAAGCGTGGCCTTTGGGTTTTGTTACCCTAGGCCCTGTATACCTCGTAGGGGATAAAGACGATAAAGAAAAATACTAGAAGTGAAGCCGCGGGAAACAGCTACTTTATTATGTATTTTATTGATAATTTTAGACTATAGTAACAATACCTAAAGGCCGCGTTTAGCACGATTGTGGGTAGTTGTAAAGGGGAATCAAAATAGTGATGGGTTGCTAGCATCGCCTATAACATATTCCTACCATTTTTGCCAATTTCCTCTATGGGCTTACCATCTGCGCGGGAAGAGAAACAGCTGATAGTTTCCATTATATATATATATTATTATTATAGATAGTTTTTTCTTTGCTCCAAGACCAGTATGGAAGTTATACAAATGCTTATAATTATTGTTGATATATCGAAAGAAAGTACTATAGTATAGTTAACAGTGAAATTACAAGGATATATAAGCCAATAAAGGTACATAACGCACCAAGATTTACCTAAAACTTGCGTTGATCCGGCGAACATCGAAACTAGGTCGCAGTACATAACCGGGATCGTGTGTTTACATCATCCCGGAAAACCCGAATCCTCATATATACTATATCCCAGGTAATATGTAAAACGGACCAACCAATCACAGCAAAGGTCATAGTTGAAACGGCCAATGGGCGTCCGGGTTTCGGAATGCAAACTATGTAGGCTTGATATGAAAGTGAAAGGGCCAATAGCGTGCTTAGTTCCGATGTAGTGGTGTCGTATATGTGCGTAAATAGGCTGTTTGCGCGTGTGGGAGTTATGAATGAGGTTCGTACGTGAACTTTAACGTTACGTAATACGTGTTGGGACTACGGGATTAAGATCGGACGATTAGTCGTACGATATTTCGGTGGAAAGATTAACTAAAGTCGACTATCAGTCACTTTGTTTATAAGCACTCTTAATTGAAAGTAGTACCTATAAGCCAGGGGCGTAGCGTGCCTTGGTGGGGCCCCGTATAAAAAATTATTTGGGGGCCCTTATGAAGGGTAAAGATTTCTCACATTTATCTTTGCTTACGCACGTCGGGGGCCCCCGTGGCCCGGGGGCCCCGTATAATTGATACGGCAGATACGGCGGTAGCTACGCCCCTGCTATAAGCTGAGGCGTATTTTACATTATTTGATACACTGTTTTATGTGTTGATAACGTAGCATATTTTTTAGCTTAGTTTTAAAGATAGTTTTTTCTACAAACACGAGCAAATTTTGTCTCTCTTTGGTAAGTAAGTAAATAGATGCTCTATTGTCCAAATATAAAGAAAATTCAAAAATAAAAAAAAACACAAACACAATTGTCAAAAAAAGATATATGTACGTACAAAGGTAAATTTAACTCTATAAGGGCCACTTGCACGGACCAGGGTTAACGACTTAACCCCGTGTTAGATGCTAATCCGGGGCTAAGTAGTGTTTTGACACTACTACGTATGGAACTGTCAAACCTAACCCCGAGTTAGCGATTTAATTTTTTAACTTTGGACTGTGTAAGTGGGCCTAAGAGGTAGATAAGAGGAGCATTAAACTAGGGACTAACAAACATCAAAATCATCTCTTGCTGGCTTTTCAAATTATCCAAGCTTATAATGACGAAAGATTTTGGGGTGGTAATTGGTCAGAATCGACCTCCTCGAGGTCCACCCTGGGCAACGGCTTCTACGAAGACGGCTGAAAGATGCCGACTGTTCCTGGCAAGCTGGGTCTGCTCCTCCTGAGCCTTCCAGCTATTCCTATATTTGGCTTCCGAAATGTAATACGAGTACGAAAGATTTTTTAAATCGTTCCATTAGTTATTAAAGTTATTTTTTATCAGCAAAAATACAAGTGTCTCTCTATAATATTTGTATATGTATATGTATATCTATATCGCCAGAGACGACGGCAAGAGACCAGACGGCATGTCACTGATTCCGTAGAAGCTGGGTCGGATGCTGGTGTGGGACGCTACCTGTGTAGACACACTGGCCCCTTCCCACGTCCACGGAACAGCTATTAGAGCAGGTGCGGCAGCAGAGGCGGCCGAAAAATTAAAAACTAACTAATATAAAGGTCTCGGCCCCGAATACTACTTCCTGCCATTCGGGGTTGAGACCTTAGGTCCGTGGGGTCCCAGCGCGCATGTGTTCATGAAGGAAATAACTAAGAGGCTGATCGACTGCAACGAAGACCAAAGAGCTGGCAGCTTCCTCGCTCAGCGTATCAGTATTGTAATACAGCGGGGAAATGCTGCCAGCATCTTTGGCTCAATGCCGCGGGGGAGTACGTTTTTAGATTTATTTTAGTTTTAGTTAAATTAGTTTATCTTGTTATTTATATTTACCTAAGTTGTATTTTAGGAGTTTTGTTAAATAAATAATTTATTTCTATATAAAATAGTATTGGTATGTATGAGTAGTTTCAGCGAGTGCATTAACATTTTATAAACAGAGGTGCTTGTACTTTTCCTGTGATGTCAAAGAGAGATTATTTTTATTGATTCTATGTAAAGGAGAAGCTACTCTCATAAATGTAAGTTATTATAGTGTTTAGAATAATAAATATATCTTAATACAAGTGTCTGACTAAAACATGTTTTTTACCAAAACCGAAACCGAAAGTTTTGATTAGGTAAAGTTTCGGCTTTTTATTTTTATTTTTATTTTTTATTTATTTTTAAAAATGTGATTAAAACGTTGAATAAAAGGTGAGTGGGCCGTTCTTTCCAAATATACAATATGAATAATTAAAAAACAATATTATAATAGTAATTGTGTATAGCCTCCCTCCATTTACGAGAGGCCTGTGCCCAGCAGTGGGACTTACACAGGTCATGATTAATCTACTAGAGACATTAACTGCCCTTTAAGAAGCATAATGTTACATTATGAAGTTGTTATTACACACTAGATGATAAAAAAGCTTCCTTATTGGCAATGTCCTAGAAGTTCGTTGAACCGAACATTGCCCTTATGTTTAGATAAGGCCTGCATTTTTAAAAAGTATTTTACGTCTCCCCGGGCCGTAAGAAGCACTTTACCGTCCGCTACGGAAATTTCCACTTGGTCAGGGGAAGACGTAAAATTATGTACATAACGGGCGGCGATAGAGAAAGCCTCAGGTGGCATGTTTATCGCCCTCGTCTTTGGCTCGTGCTACAAGTTCCTGCGATCTGAGACATTCTTTATTTCACCACCCTCGGCGTGTAATGTACTATTTTAACCTTTCAATTACAAATCAACAAAACAAAAAATAAACTTTTTGGGTTCACTTTGTGTGAAATAATGTCGATAGTTGGTTTTTGAAGTGAGTTTGAAATAGAGAAGTACCTAATTGGTTTACTTTACTGCACGCGGCTACCACAAAGCGAACTCGTGAGTTATGTCGCGCGCGAGAATACCCGTCTCTTTCTAGACCGATCAGTAAAAAAATTACAGGTAGTCTGTCTTGCGTGCGACACAGCTCGCGGGCGCTCTCGTGCTAGCCGTGGTGGTTATTACTATTCTATTCGAGTTCGATGCTTTATATCGACGACCGGATGGCCTAGTGGTTAGAGAACCTGACTATGAAGCTTGAAGTCCCGGGTTCGATCCTCAGTCGGGACAGATATTTGTATGAAAAATACGAATATCAGTTCTCGAGTCTTGGATGTTTAATTATGTATTTAAGTACTACGTATTTATCCGTTGTCTAGTACCATTACAAGCTGCTTAGTTTGGGACTAGGTCAATTGGTGTCAATTGTCCCAAGATATTTATTTATTTATTATTATATTTGCTTTCGAAACACGTAGCGTTTTGTATGGTGGTGACAGCTTGGTCTGCGAAACGGTTATATTTACATTGAGTCATTATATTATGTATAGTATGTTTTACACATATACATATCGTCCCGCTTCAGGAGGCCTGTGCCCAGCAGTGGGACGTATATAGGCTGGATGGAGATGATGATGATATTTTCCCGCTATAGTTCATTAAGGTCCGATTTTTCAATCCTCAGATAAGCACTTAACTGACAGATACTCATAGAGTTGTTCGTCGAATAGGGCCTATCTGACAATTGAAAAATGGCCCCTAAAAAGATTCGCGTCTAATTATCAAGGTATTTAAATTAGGCGATAAGGCGTGAAAGTGGGACAAATAGACAGAATAGCGACCTTAAACTAGTGTATTATCAAATAGGATTTACCTAGTACTTCCTTATCATTAGCCTTGAGGAACACGAACGCTGAACTTTATTATAGTTTTATAGTTCACTATACAGTTAGGTACGAACAAACAAACAGAAAAATGCCAACCTGTTTGTCTAAGCCTGCTTCACTAACGTTTGTCGACATTAAAAATGCGATAACGAAAGTGCAACGAGCTCTAGTGACGAGCTATATTGATATCGATAGAATTACAATCGCAACAATTTTGTCGATCAGTTTGGTGCTTGGATAAACTTGCTTTAGGGAGCGTCCTCGATGAAAGCATTCGCGTGTAAGGAGCATTCGGCGTCGAATATTCGAGTGGTGTGGTCGTTGAGCCGAGCGTTACAGAGCTTACATTGGTTGCTCGTTTAAAAATGCTCCGGTAATGCTCTGAGTGAGAAGGCACCTTTAGGAGAAGATGTGGGATAGTTAATCTTCAAATTTTCGTTGAGAAAGAGTCATAAAAATTTGTTGCAAAGAAAACTAAGAGCCATCATAAAAAATCAAACAAGAACTTTGTCCATAAAGTTGACTGCTAACTTGTCTGTAAGGCTATCAAAACCACAAAACAGACCACTTTATGTCTAGAATAAGTAGGTAACATGATTATTGCTTACGCTTTTTAACAATAATAAAACTCTCTGACTAATAGCCTGCAGTTTAAAGAAAAACTTAATGTAATGATGTAATGAAACTCAGAGACTATCATAGTATTTCATTCACAAGACGCTCTTACGTTCGCTGCTGCAATTTGATTATCGGATTGTCGACATAGAATGTCTTATCGATAAAGCACGTTCTATCGATATCAGTCGCGTCGCAGCCCTAACCTAGGGCATGGCTAGATAGTGCTGCAAGAGATTGCGAATATTTTCATATCACACAGATAACGCGAGCCAAATTGTATTAGATTACGGTAGATACAGTTAGGCGATCTAGTTTCGCCTGAAAAGTAATGGAATACGCGTATTATTTTTTATGAGAGTGGCAAACTAGCAAGCGGCTCGCTTAATGGTAAATGAGACCCACTTCCACACAATGCAAGATGCGTTTCGTTTAAAGCCGAAAGGGCTACGACACTTCGTAAGTCAATCATTACACTGGCTGTTACTTAACTACGTTGGCACAGCAGCGTGAGTACTACTGCTTGGCGGCAGGGTTAGCGAGGATGTTGGGATCCGAACGGATTTTGTAGAGTGTTTTATCATTCACTTATAAATAAATTACACAAAGCCCTTTTATTCCACACATACATAAAATCACGTTTTTATCCCTTACGGGGTAGACACAGCCTAAGGTCAAGGCCTAAAGGCCACGTTTAGCGTGATTGTAGGTGTATAGGTGGAAATAGGGGAATAAAAAAGTGATGGGTTGCTAGCATCGCCTATAACATGATTCTTAAGATTTTGGCCAATTCCCTCGATGGGATTTTACCATCTGCGCGGGAAGAGAAGCAACTGGTACAATCTATGTTTTTTCCTTGCTTCCAGACCAGATTGGAAGGAACAAAAAAGAAAAAAAAATTGAAAACTAGCGATGGCGTCATCACTTTGCCTACATCTATTAGCAACAATAACAAATATTATACCGAATAACATAACAAACTAGGCAATCAGTTTTCCTGTCCACGAATAAATAATTTAAATGAAGGTAAACGGCTTGCAAATTAAATAGGCCGTTAATTTGACATGTTAAATAATAAATCCTATTATAGTGTTCTTCCATGTTGGTCTGGAAGCAAAGAAAAAACACCGGGTAGCACTCCGGGAGTGCCGGCAGTAGTGAAAACTACACGCACACTCGCGCAGAAAGCAAAAAAAAAAACTTTTTTTACACGAGATTCGAACTGCGGTCACTTGAGAGAACGCACTATTATTCCACACCATAATACCCAACTTAGTACGTACGTAAATTAACGTATGTACACTTCAAAAATCGAATGCGACTCTAGCTAAACTCGTATTTCAAAATAAACTCTTAGAGGATCCTGATATCCTGGTACCTAAGTCCCGTATCAGTTCTCGAAAATTATGGCAGGCAACCCTACATATGGCATATTCCTACGATTTGTGCTCGTTCCGGGATTGGCTTTGACCATCGACGCGGGAAGGGAAGCAACTGGTACAATTATATTTTTTCTTTATTTCACAAACCACGCAAGTATACACTCATCAAAAAAATATCTCTAGACATACATACATACATACATACATATCGTCACGCCTCTTTCCCACAGGGGTAGGCAGAGACTACTTTGTTCCACTTGCTACGATCGTGACATACCTCTTTCGCTTCATCCACATTCATCAATCTCTTCATACATGCTCGTCGGTTTCGGGTACTCTTGACCTGGCCTTTCTCCAAAACGTCCCCAATTTGATCACGGAACGTCCGCTTAAGCCTTCCCCTCCCAACGCACCCATTCACACTCCCCATATAAATCTGTTTAGTTAATCTTCTTTCATCCATCCTCTCTACGTGACCAAACCAACTAAGCATACTTTTTTCTATCCTAGTCACTATATCTTCTTTCACACCAGCACGTTCCCTTATCACACTATTCCTTATTCTATCTTTCAGTGATACACCTTCCATACTTCTTAACGCTCTCATTTCTACACAGTTTTGAACATTTCAATATAGGCATATTACTACCGAGTCAAAAGATCAAATTTGTCTAGGATGATTGTCCCAAGGCTTTTGTGATATGTGTAGTTTCGAACGTAGGAATGTTAATGTTTCATTAGTTAATATCGGGCCCGGATAAACGAGAGTAAACAAGCACTAGTGTCAAGTAAACAAAATGTAAACATAAACGAAATTTAAATCTTAGGAGCGACGGAGGAAGTCGCTGCTAGTGTTTACCTTGGGTAAAGTTCGCTAACTAAATATTGAATAAAGTTTTAAATTTGTTCAATAATACTCCACTCAGCCCTGCCCCAGTTAGAGCCTTAAGTACCAAGATTTAATGCGATCCAGTTTAGGTTTACTCGATGTCAGATCCGTACTAAAAATGACAGCTAAAACCTGAACTGAGTCGGCATTGTAAGGCCCCTAGACGCTACGGCGACGTCGCCAGTGTTGCCAACACTTTTAAAAAAAAAGCGCTAGATTTGGATATTTTTCGAAAAAAAGCGCTGAATTTATAAAATAAATAAAAGATTAGGTGATTATTACTATTAATTAAAAATTACATTAAAAAATAATCTACAAATTTAGTAGCCAGTCTTCTTCATCGTCAGAATCTTGTTCTTTTTGCACAATTTCCTGTCTTTCCTGCTGGGTAGAATGGGCGCTAGACTGGGCGCTAAGCGCTATATAATTTTGTTGGGAGTTGACACAGCCAAAAAAGCGTTACATTTACCGCCGAAAGCGCTAAATTGGCATCAGTGGACGTCGCTGGTTACCGTAGCCAAGCGATTCGTATAGAAATGTATCGGCCGTTGCTCACTTTGCGAGGTCTGATTTGGATATTCCATGTCGCCTTGGCGTCTCGAAGAAGTAAGGGCCTGTATCACCACTTCTTAACTGTCAGTTATCTATGATGACGTCTCTGTCTGTTTCGTAGTAATAAATAGAGATGGAATCATAGATAACTGACCGTTAAGAAGTGGTGAGACAGGCCCTAAGTTTCTTAAATTGCCTGGTTACTTGTTCTGAGCTTCTAATGTAAGTTTTTATACAAAAAATCGTTTGGAACGCGTTCACGTAAATTCAATTATTATTGAAATAATAGCAGCGGCCGCGACTTCTGTATAGGAGAGAAGCGTATGTCGTCGTCTCGTCGTTCGTGCAGGTTGATCGGTGTACGGGTTAAGCAAAAGTAATATTTATTCAGAAAGGGTTATCGGAATCCAGTATAAACTCAGCTAGATTATTTCAATCTTCAATACGGTACGGTAAATTCACATTCGTTGTAAAACAAGAATGACATAATAAGATTGTAATTTGCTCAGGTAATTTGTTTGTCATCTGTCATGTCATAAGATGAATGAAATGTCAGATTGCGGGTCCAAGTTGAACTCCGTAGTATAATCGACGCGTAAATAGTGAAGAATTTGTAAACTTAGCAAATAAAGTACATTTTGGACCGTCTACGTCATTCGTGGGGATGTCAAATGAAGGTCATTGCTTATTTTTCATGTAATAAATTCATTATTGTAAAATAAAATAAAGTAAATACAGAAAACGATATAAAAAGCATTTATCTCGAAATGGTTTTCGATTTACCATGCATTGTAAAAAAATAGACTAACCCAATTAGTATGTCCCGCCGAATTAATATATTCGGAGTTCCAGTTTCCAGTACCGTTTAGAAATCCAAACTTTAGAATTAAAACCGTGTCAGTACATATCAATGGTTCAGTTATCCTTGCAATCAAGCTTATTAACAATAAAGTGTAAATTATAATCGTTTCGTTCAGCACGTACGAAAATCCGCTGACACACAGACTGACACAATTTTCCCCGAAATCATTGCACGTCGGATTCTCGGTCGATGATTGTGTTTTGTTAACTGCAATGTTCTTTGAAACTAATGTACTTAGAATATCGAGTACGACTGTTGTATATATATTACTTAGGTTTAGGTAATACTTAGGTACACAAATTACGTCTACTATATCCCTTACGGAATAGACAGAGCCTAAGGTAACAAGACCTAAAGGCCACGTTTAGAGTTGGCGTATAGGTGGAAAGGGGAATCAAAATAGTGATGGGTTGCTAGCATCGCCTATAACATGATTCCTAAGATTGTCGCCAATTCTCTGGATGGGCTTTTACCATCTGCGCGGGAAGAGAAGCAACTGGTACATTCTATGTTTTTTCTTTACTCCCAGACCAGCGTGGAATTGTTTAGATAATAGTTGTGCACTTTTGCACTTTGTCACATTAACACATCAAATGGTGACATACACGTGTCAAATGACTAAATTTAATGAGTTAATGTGCCAAAGTACAAAAGTGCCCAGCTACTTTTGATGCTGACTGTACAATTGGTATCATTACTTTGTTATTATAAAAATAGAGAAGCAAAAGAGATAAGTCAGGATCGTAGCAAATGGAACAAAGTAGCATCTGCCTACCCCTAGGGGAAAGAGACGTGAGAGTATGTATGTATATTATATTAACACCTTTTAATATAAATGTACATGACATTACAATCTAATAAATAAATAAATAAATAAATAAATAAATAAATAAATACTACTAGCGACCCGCTCCGGCTTCGCACAGTATATTATGTATGTATTATACATATAAACCTTCCTCTTGATTCACTCTATCTATTAAAAAATACCGCATCAAAATCCGTTGCGTAGTTTTAAAGATTTAAGCATACAATAATCTCTCAAATCTATCTCCATGTATAATGTTTTCTTTCTTTTTTTAACTCCGGACGAAAAAAGAGGGTTGTTATAAGTTGGACGTCGAAGTCTCTCTCTCTCTCTGTCTCTCTGAGTGTGAACGGTCCAGCAATTTGAAGAGTATCAGTTCTTTTCCAAAATTATGTACCCACTTAAGGCATTTTTGGCATAAAATTGATTAAAATGTTCTTGATCATGAACATTCGTCGTGGGTTTTTAAAATTTGAAATTTTGCATTTATCTTGTGATTTTTTCTTTTCTGCACGAACCTCCCTTAACACCTTGGGCCTTACCATTACATCTTAAGGCCCCAGTAATACCAAATGGTTGCAGATAAAGTAGAATAACTCACGCGCACTTCCTGTGTTAGGAGTGCTGTACTTCTATGAAAATGCACCCTAAGGGAGTCGTTTTTAACGCAATAATGTACTATTGTTATTGTTCGCGGAACACTAAGCGATCGAATGTATTTTTAGTTATTTCGTAACTAGAGTAGTTCACGCGCTGAATTAGCGGTTCTTATCTCTATTGTCTGTCTGTCTATGCTTACAAAGAGTTCTAGTAGACTATTGGGCTCACTTTACAGCCGATACGAGGTTTTGATGAAAAAAATATAATTATATTAATATTTGCTTGGTCTGTCTAGAATTCTCTTGTTGCTATCCCGTGTGAACTATGCAATTTAACTTAAAAAAATTGTAAATTTTATTGAATTAGGCATTACTTAGGTATTTTATTGAAAATTATTCGCAGTTGAGGTTGCTAACGCATCATAACAGAAAATATAGTTAATTACGTGCATTTTTTTTCTGCATGATTTGCATTTTATACAAGAATAAATTTAATAATATTATTAATCTATTTTTTTTTGACTGTATGAAATGTAATTATAATGCAAATTGTATTTAGATCATTTTTTTATGTGAATAGGAAGGCAAACGAGCAAGTGGGTAACCCGATGGTAAGCAATCACCACTGCCCATAGACACCCGCAACCCCGGAGGGATTGCAGATGCGTTGCCAACCTAGAGGACTTAGATGAAATGCCTCTTGTGCCCGTAATTTCCTCGGCTGACTCAATGACATCATATTAATCTAATTACTCCAGAAAATAACAAGTTTTATTCAAGATAAGTCAGGATGGAAAGTGAAGTAATTGTAGTTGGTAAATGTTTTTCTGCTCTTATCTTGTAACTACGAGTATTTAACCTTTTTTTCTGTTTAAGTTGCCAATGTTTAGTTAAACTCGGCTGTTTTATTGCAACGACATCTCTAGTGCCGCAATCTCTGTTCCTTTATTCAAAACATAGATTTAACGCATTCACTGTTCACACCGCATAAATACGTTTTCGTGACTATTTAGGGTGCGACCACACCGCCGCTTAAAAAACGGTGACGTTACGGAATCTCAACAAAATGTATGAAGAAACGGTGAGAAAACGTAACGCATACGACACGTCACTGCGTATACGCGGCGGTTTGGTCGCACCCTTAGTAGTCATTCGAACGCAAATTAGCGTTTTCGGCGCTTGAAATCGTCTCGCGTATGACAGCTAGCACTAAATGCACCTATGCATGTACAACTCTGTATTGTACACAAAAACACGATAATTTAATGCGTTTAAATTAAAATCACATCCATAGTAAAACTAACGTCCGTTTAATTAAATAAATCAAAATTAACATAAGACTTTTAATTTTGTGAATCGGCCACGAAGAGCACTTTTACGTATCCTTTTTTAAACTACCAGCGTTTTAAATAAGACCATCATTGACAAGAAAAATGCGTCGCAAGAAACTTTTTAGCGTAAAAGAGTAAAAACATACAGACAGATAACGTTAGAAGAATTAATCATGATTACCACCCCACAAGAGTTTAATTAAATTATGACCATTGTCTTGCCACTTAACTAATTAAACAAAACAAAATGCTAGTGCCGTATTTTTAGCTTAGTACTTGTATGAGCTGTCAATATAATAAGCTATTTTGCTACACGTTATTAATAATTTGTTTTTTAGCCTGCATCCTGCAGCGCATGCGTCATAGTGTCTAGCGCGCGATGCGATATCAGACCTGTGCGCGCACAAGTGTCTACTTCTGAATATAATTTGTACCGCATAGTGTAAGTTTTTGGTCACAAGAGTACGCCTCATACGTTGTTTCATATCGTCGTTCGATCGTTTTTTACCTTGAGAGTTGTGCGAGGCTGCTATGGGCAAATTGACAGCGCCACTAGCGGCACAAAACGGCAACAATGTTCGTAGAATTTGACACTTGATTGAACGCGTTCGAGACGTATATTACAGTACTTATTGATATTAAAAAAAAAAATACAAAAAGCTTTCCCTAAAAAGGATCTTTTCAGCTGACCAATAACTTTGTGACAAAAATATCTATGTATAAAAGTTGCGATGAGGTAACATTGACTCCATTGACTCCTGCTTCTCCTAAAAAATATTAAGTAGGTCTGAGGCTCTTATTCTAAGGCGCAGACGCTTGCGATCGTACTCACCATCCTTTTCTACCCTCAACCTTTACCGTTGGTCAGACAGGAATGGTATATGCTTTCTTGATTCAGAGTGTGTTAGACAATAAGGCCTCTAGTGTGCTAGGTATTTAAAAGGCACGAGTAGGATTCGAATAAACTGCAGACCAAGACACACATTAGTGTGATAATTGTTGGAAGTACGAGTATTGGGAAAAATCAATACAGACACAAATACTAATTATAATAAAATTCTGCGCAAACTAAGTCGCGGGCAACAGCTAGTGCAGTATAAAGAAAGTAAAGCACTAATTGTATTAATTAGAAGCTTGTTGATAACAATTAAGACTCGTTTGTAATGGGATTCCTGACACCTGACGGGAAGTAGGCGGTGGGTGGGAGTTAACATGCCTTTAAACTATTATCTCGTAACTTAAAACCTACACTAATATTGATGAAGTCCAAATGACTTTATTATTGCTTCAAGTCTTTACATTGAGAGTGAGTTTTCACTAACCCAATAGTGTTTTAAATACAATACAATACAATACAATAACTCTTTATTGAACACCTAGAATTAAAAAAAAAAATTAAAATTAAAATAAATTAAAATAAAAAATAAATAAAAAAAATAAAAATAAAAAAAATTAAAACAAAAATAACATAACACAATTTAAATATTTAAGGCACAATTTAAATATTTATTTAACATAATTTAAATTAAAATTAAATCTTTATTTTATAAGCTTGTATCATTTAAAAATGAACATGTCAGCTTCAAAGGCCAATCTAAAAAAACATCAACTACAAAAATTTGTTTTTTACTTAAAAACGGGGTAGACAGAGCCTGAGGTAATAATAAGACCTAAAGGCAACGTTTAGCATGATTGTAGGCGTAATAGGTGAAAAGGGGAAGAGACCTAACACGCGATAATTGACAACATTTCATATTTCTGAGCCTATAGTTTTAATGGTTTTCTGTATTTTGTTTGAAAAGATGAACATGCTGACAGTTTAATTTTTTCGCTAGGGCTTGTATTTAATTTATAAATAATTTATCAATTTGTGCTTATTCTAAAAGGGCGTAACTCCGATACTATCACAGAATACACACTTATCCCTTTGTCTTTTCTCTATAGAAAAAAAACTGACGTTAATTTCAAATTGTCAACGTCAGGCCCTATTCTAGAATATTCAATTTTCGAGGTTCGCTTCGTGCTGTTCCGCTCATACTAACAGTCATTATCTTGAGAGTGAGAGTGAAGGTATGCAACGAACTTCGTAAATAGAATTTCAGAGTTGCCCCCATTGTACTTTGAAGTTGTCAAAAATACAAAGTTATGATCCCTTATTTTTTCTCGTGAAAAAAGCAAAGGCGTTTCACCTATCATGTGGTAGTTTTGGTAAAATTAGGACATATTTTTAATTATTTTTTATTTTTTATAATAAGCGATATTAAAATTATATAAACATATTGCAGTGATCAGGAGGCAAAATGCTTTCGAACCATATATACATTTTCAGGTGTTATAAAAATGCAAATGTTGTCAATTGTATGCTTAGGTAGTTACGTTTGTGTTAAAACTGTCAAATACTATGACAACTGTTTGTTAGCGGGGTATTTGCCTCAAGTCAACTAATTTCCCAAAAGATTTTTTTCTTAAGTGTTTTTCGAATGTTATCGTATTTCAAACATTTGCGTGCACCACTGTACATCCTTTGCTATAGTTTTAGCATACCAAAGTTTGAAACCAAACACTGATAAAAATTGTTATAACCAGGAAACATGGGTTGTTATGGGTAGTTAATTACACGCTAAATCAAGCTAATTAATTCTAGTAGGAAATAGTATTGAAATTAGTCGTGTACATAGTCTCTTTTTGACTTGATTTAACTCTTCATTAAACTAAATTTATCTTAATATTAAAAAACCGACTGACTGAGCGATTGATTGACTCATCAATCAAACCTTTGAATGTACAAAGCTGATATCTACCTGCTTTACTTTGAGAGAATTTCAGAGAAAGAGAGAGAGTCAAAGCATACGTTTTTATTTCAATTCTTACAGAATAGGAAATTCTTTAACAAGAGATAAACCGTTTGCATTTATATTTATTTGGGGGGAGGGCGGATACAAACTATATAAGCTCATGGTAAATTTCAAATGTAATTTCGCACGTAAATTCCGAAAAACTCAGTGGTTCAGCCCGGGATTCAAACTCTCGACCTTCATACCTACATAGGCCAATCCACCAGTCTACCGCGGTTTATCATAACTTAATAATTTTTAAAAGGTAAAAAAACGACAAGACATCTTTTTTTGTGGAGTAGCAAAGTGAGGGCAAAGCAAGGTCTTTTTTTTATTAGAATTGTGTCTCGGAATGACTACCTTATCATATTTGAGTTGAGATTTAAGGGTCATTCCAGATGAACTGCATTCTGACTGCAACGTAACTGCTTACTACCCATTTTTCATTTATCCACTGCCGCTGATAAAATAATTATGAACAGAAAGCAGGGGGGCTACTCCGAAATTTGAAATTCTGTGAACGAAACAATCAACTCTTAAAGTTACAAATCGAAGTTAGTTTCTTGCCATGCTGTGTACCTGCGTGCGTGTAGTTTTATGTTATGTTGCAGTCAGAATGCAGTCCGTATATAATGATCCTAACGCTAGCCGGTCTAATATAAAAAGCAGCGGGTTAGATTTTCGCTAGGCTGTTGGCCGACGCTTATCTAGGTTCAATGCCTGCGCGTACGCCGATAAAAATGTGATTGCCAACGCACACACCCGCTTGTGTACTTAAGAAAATCCCGCACTCTGGAATATTAATAATTTTAATAATACAAGGTTTTAAAAATTGTTCCAGAATTTTTTGTTGTTGAATTAAATTGAATTGTTTTTGAATCACAGTTGACAAAATGTTGAAAAAAAAAAAAAATACAACCGAATTGAGAACCTCCTCCTTTTATTTTGAAGTCGGTTAAAAATGACAGTAAAATTGACAAAGCGAGCCGCTTCAACGTTTACATTTAAAATTTACTATGAACTTTTCGGTGAAGGAAGACTTCTTTCAACATGAAACTACCCTGAGACTCACACATAATTACAACAAACCGGATAACTCACGTATAAAAAGCCGAAGGAATGCTCCGACAATTGTTTTGGACTATTCCGTAGTCCTTTATCAGAGAGCGGGCGCCCCGGCGGCAGCGGAACGAACACTCTCTCTTCTCCTTCTTCTCGCTCTTCTTTCGGCTTTTTATACGTGAGTTATCCAGTTTGTTGTAATTAAGGAAGACATCGTTAGTGAACCTGCAAACACCAGACGCTGCACGTCTAGCACGACAGCGCACAAGAGCCGCGTCGCGCGCGAGATAGATTGCCCGTCTCTTTCTTACTGCTCGTTCTAGAAAGAGACGGGTAATCTATCTCGCGCGCGACGCGGCTCTTGTGCGCTGTCGTGCTAGCCGGGCTGAGAGGCAATCGTGAATGTTAAGTTCCCAATCCGTACCTACTGGAAATAAATCAGTCAATCAGTCTGAAATAAATTATTATTGATAGGTACCTTGACGACGCGGTTGGCCTAGTTGGTTGACCCTGCCTGCGAAGCAAGCGTCCTGGGTTCGAATCCTGGGAAGGGTATATATTTGTGTGATGAGCACGAATATTTGTTCCTGAGTTATGGATGTTTTCTATTTATATAAGTATGTATTTCTCTATATAAGTATGTATATCGCTGTCTAGTGCCCATAACACAAGCCTTACTAGCGCTTACTTTGGGACTAGGTCAATTTGTGTGAATTGTTCCGTAATATTTATTTATTTATTATTTATTTATTTATTATTTATTTATTAGCTATCCTGCTGGAACGGCGTTAGTATTATATGGAAGAAGTAAAGAATATAATACAAAAATTGATGACCAACTTTGACATAGGCAGTGCTCGTCGTTTCCTGTGGGAATATTGGTAATGTCCCGAATAAAATATTAAATTACTTAAGGAATAGCTAAAATGAGACGGTTGATGAAAAAGACGAAAAAGGAATCCTACGGCTTTGAATTTAGTATCTAAAACTCAATTATTTTCAGTCCAAGTCTGAAGTCTGTGACAGGAAGAATTTCTGTCCCGCTAATTTTACTTAAACTTTTACTATATAGAAAGAACAGGCAATCAAAAAACAAAAACTTCGAGAATAACCACTAAAAATTGATGACTTAAGACAAACTTGTCAATCAAATTATCGAAAAAAAACGCTGTTTACAAAACATTGCCGCGCCGTAAGGCCAACTAGTCTTAAACGACCGACTAAAAACCGCAATGTAGCTCGATTTAAAACCGGATTTCATGCTACGCCAGCAAATCTGACGTAGTTGTTCTATTTTGGGTCTACGATTGCGTAGGCTGCATCTACGGTGCGTAGAGCCGCGTAGCACTGCACTTCAGATGCATCATTGTTTTTCTCTACAGAGACCCTTCTCTTGAAATTGTTCTGGAATATTTCAGCGGGCCCTTTCACCAACGCGACAATTGTCGGCGACATGTGACAATCCTATTCACATTACAAACTTTACGAGAGACTACGCCAGTTGACTTATTAAATGCGCATTACATTTCGAATTGGTCGCCGACAGTCAGTTTGTGAAATAGGGCGTGGTGGGGTTAGTTTGATTAAATAGCCCTGTTTTTTTTTTTTTTTTTTTTTTTTTTTTTTATTTGAATAGGAAGGCAAGCGAGCGAGTGGGTCACCTGATACTAAGTGTGTTTCGGGATTTTTTAATGAAAAAATTGTAAATGATATTGAATTGAAATTGTTTTTTTTTTTTGATTGATTATTGTTTTTTTTTTTTTGAATTATTTCCGTATATTAATCCGCGTCTGGGTGGACTATCTTTTGAATCAAAATAATGATAAATCTTTCTATACATATCAAAGTGAGAGGGATAAACAATAGATTGTTATACTAATTAAAGCTTAAAAAGTTCAATCTAACTAAACTAACTAATCTTACTCGTTTTTTTACTAGCTCATATCCGTGGCTCTGCTTCCGTGGACGAATAAACAGACAGGGTACTATAATATTATAGATACCGATAAAAAAATTGTATCATACCTTTTATAAGTTGTAGTTTATTATATAGTCCTCAGAAAGAAAAAACCCGAGTCTCATTTTGCAAGGTACATAATCATCCAACTCGCCAATCCTACCGCCAAGCAGCAGTGTTTGCGCTGCAGTCTTTCATCATAGAATCTAAATCTAAACGCAACGCATCTATAATCCCTTATAGGGTAGACAGAGCCTAAGGTAACAAGACCTAAAAGTCACGCTTGGCACGATTGCGGGCGTACAGGCAAGCGTAATTAAAATAGTGATAGTGTGCTAGCCGCATCGTTTATATAATTTCGCCCTTTAATTAGCGCTGGTAATTTCAGAAACGACTTGTAGAACCTATGATTTTGATAGTTTTTGACTATAGAGGCTTGTATTTGTCTTGAAGTATAGCGTTTCATTAGATCTGTCTTCTCTGACGCGTATGATAATATTATCACGAAACTCGCTTAGTTTTGCTTCGCTCCGTAACCCGAGGTAGGTTTAGATTTAACTGGGTTACGCTAACTGACATATAAACCTTAACATTACTTGTTTAATGTATGACACGATTTTAATTTCTATTTTTACGGGCTCAGCATGCCTTAGCGATTTTAATAGCGGAGGTCACAATTAGCGAAATATTTTAACAGAGCAATTAATGCAAAAATCTGTCTGATCCGAGAGAAAGATAAAACGTAGAATGTACCAGTTGCCTCTTTTCCCGTGCAGATGATAAAAGCCCGTTGAGGGAATGGACGAAAATCTTAGGAGTCATGTTAAAGGCGATGCGGCTAGCAACCCATCACTATTTTGATTACCCTATCCATTTACACGCTCACAATCATGGTAAGCGTGGTCTTTGTAGGCCTCTTTACCTTAGGCTCAGTCTGCCCCGTAACTGTTAAAGACGTGATTTATGTATGTATGTAAATATGAAGTTAAAGGCAAACTGCCACTCATACTTAAGTATGATAATTATGATATTAGGTACAACTTATTTCACAGCTGAAATTCTGAGGTCGTTTTCAGTCAACACTAATTGAGTAATATTGGAATAGCCGTTTTCAAAATATTGGCCTTAAGAATGAGCGGATAAAGGCAGTATTAATTTTAAATATTGTACTTTTGTTTTGTGTACGTTAGTAATTTTCTAATATTGATTGTCGCGAAGTACGCGTTTTAGCTTGTTCATTGAAATTATTCGTTTTCAAATTAATTAAAAAAAAAAATGCGCGCACTGGCAATAGTTTTTGTTTTTTAATTTTCCAGCGCCGCTTGGTACCAAGTACGTAGGCATCTGATCGCACATGTGAGTTTGTGACAGTTTAAAGACTGGTTTGACAGTCAGCAGCAAATAAGTACGTTAAGTGGTTTGTCTATCATATTTATTACTGTACTAAGAATATTAGGAAATTATTTTATGACGCCAAAACGATTTGTTGTGACTAAAATTGTCTTTAAAATGTTTCTCTTCTCTTTAAATTATGGTTGAACAAGCTCCTTGAAAATCGAAATATTTGAAAAATAAATTAGACGATAAACAATTTTTTTTTTTTTTTTTTTAAGTTTTAAAAAGGTATTTATTAAGATGACTAATTTGCCACTAATATCGACTTCTGTTGTTTTATAGCACGTTTTAGGGCCGAAACAAATGTTATTTCATTTGTCCGATATTGCTAATAATCCTCTCTAAAGTAACGTTGTCTGCAATACAAAATAATTAATATTTTAATATTACTACATTACTAGGTAATCTATAGGCTAATTTGAATCCAATCATTAAAATTATAACCGTTGCAATGCGGTGTAACTCAACCCTTGTAAAAGTATACAAGTATAAGTATTTACAGTAAAATGTATACCTAAAACACATAAAATTAATAATAGGCTACTAGACAGATGTATACTTATATCTAAAAGGCATCTCTGCCTTCTCAGCCTTTGAACTTATTGTATTGTAATGTTAAGTAGAATTTAAGTTTTGTAATAAATGTAATTTAATGAAAAAAGTGACAGTTTCTTGCGGCGCATTTTTCTTGGCCATTCCGAATGCGCTGGTAGTTTCACAAAAATACATGTAGAAGAGCCCTTGGCGGCCTATTTGCAAAGTAAAGTTTTGCATTTTGAACTTAAATCACAATGCATTTCTTTTTCCCGTTAAAGTAAATGGTATGCTTCGTATTTAGTATAAAATTAATAAATTTATATAAAATGTGACTGAATATCTCCAAAATTTATTAGAATACACAATTACCTACTTCTTTTTTAAGATAAATAACGAGTGTTATATACCTAAGCTAAAACGCCAACTATTTAACAATGACTGAAATTCAAATAGTAAGTTCGATTATTTCCACATTATTCTAATTAATTGGATTACAGATTTTAGACATGACCTACTTAAATGAACTAATCAAATATTAGTTACTCAGGTTACATAAAAGGAAATGAGAAATATTACATTATTTTATATGAATTGGTAATTCCATTTTACCAACTTTTAACTTGAAAGAAATTAAGCGATTAATTCTGCCGAGAGTCATATAGAGCAATTTTAATAAGTTGAATAGCTTAAGTAGCGGTTAAGTTATTTCCACTATTTTTAATATGAGCCAACTATATAAGAATTATACCATTTTTAATTAGTTTTATGTTGTACTCTTTTTGAATTGCGGACAATCAAAAACACATGGGTTCCTTTTTTAACGCGAGCGTAGAGGTTGCTTTCAGTTCTTTTCAGGTTACAATTTGAAAATAAAACACATCAGATACTTTTAAAACAATATTAAGTTTTTTAAACTAAGTTCAGTTGGAATATAAGTAGTTAGAAAAATGAGTTTAGGATTTTAAGATAGAGTTGCATTTATTGAACTGCATTTAATGGCGGTTTTTGGGGAATAAGTTGGATAAGTATTGCGCTTCAGATTCGTGTTCTGGAAAGAGATAGATTTTTAGCAATAGCCACTTAGAATAGCGCTAATCATTGACGTCTGCTGATAATAAAGTAGATATTATAAAAAATAGGCACTCGCCTAGTACAACGCGAGCGTTGTCCCGAAATGAGGTTATCCGAATCACTCTAACATAATTTTTTTGTGCAAATAATTTTATCGGCCGACCTTGCTCCCCAGCTATCGCCAAATTTAGTTCGCGATAAAACTAGACAAAAGACTTACCTTGTTTTAGAAAAAAAAACAATCCTCACTACACAGCACTGTTAGTTATGCACTTGGTTAATAAAGTGTAATTTTTTCGTGTGTCATGACAGTTAGTGCAGTCTGTGTGTGTGTGGCAGACTGCACATCGCGTCGCCGGCAGTGGCCGACTGGCGGCGCGCACGCAGCGACCGCCCCGCGCCCCGCCGAAAATTACCGCGAAAAAATATGGCGGGACGCTTCGCAAAAACTGAAGGGGTGCGCTCACCGTTTCCCTGTGAGGCTGTATGCTAATCCATCGTGTGCTCGGGCCCTTTTTTCCGGGGTGGGGGTGGGGTGCAATTAAAAACTCGCGCGTGCGTGAGGGGGCGCGATTAGAACGGAGACGCTGGAATGAGTCTGTCACCGTTTTTTACTTTTTTCTAGTCTGGCACGCGGATGCTGGCTGGAATCGATGCCGCCTCCCTGCTTGTTCGTTTGCTATGATTGCGGCGCTACGCGGAGGCGGCACTAAACTGGACTACGTATGAACTATGCGGAGTTTTGTGATTAGAATAAATACGTTTTCTGTGATAATATTTTGAGTAGGTATCGTTTTTATAAATGAATTGGGGATTACAAATAAGAAGAAAATTAAATTAAACTATTGATGACTAAATTAAAGATGAATTTTCGATTATTTATATTTTTGTTTTTTATGTTATTAGAAAGCACATTTTTATTCCAAATTTTTTAAAGAATTATTTTTGCCCTCGAAACTTTTCAAATCAAATTCAGGTAGTTATAAATCCTTAACAATTCCTCAACTTACCTTGCGAAACTACTAAAAATTACCTTGAAGCTACGCAAATCTAACCGTCGAAACTGGTACTCTGCAAACAAAACACGGTCAAGAATAGATTTCAAAAAGATATTTAGGCTGGCGAGGGGTCGCAGCGCTGCAACGGCGGCGACGCTGCAGGCTCGCGCTGCACGGGAGATCTCGGTGCGCGCCGCGCGCGAATGTGCCGCGCGTTGCGCGTCCAAAGCACGCATGTGTCGGAGCTTAATGATGTGTAAGTTTTGGTTTATAGGAGCTAGAACTAGGTAATAGATGTGGGTATTTTTGGTGAGAGCTGGCAAGATGGGGAATATTTTTATAATTGATGTTTACTGAAAATGTTAGTTAGCTATTTATTTATTTATTCGTCAAAAAGTACCTATCTTAATTCGATTTTGTTTCAATAATATACGGTATCACTTTTTAGAGTGTTAAAACTTTTTTAACAGATCTTTAACTGAAGAATAATTACAATAGATAATTTATTATATAACTGTACTTGGAACTTGTAAGTTATTTCCAATTAAATAATAAGCAGAAGATTATTACCAATTTATCATTCATTCATTGTGTATCGTACGATTTGAAATAGCACTATCGGCCGATAAAACTTTATCAAAGCCATTAGGTCTCAAAAAAAAAACAATGTAATTTCGCATTCCGAATTCATAATTTGAATTTTGCGCGTTCAACGGTCCGATGCAACTTTTTAATTTATTACTTTTAAATTATTTATGCAAGGGCGTCTAATGTTGAGCCTGTGCGGCACTTGCACGGCAGCTAGCCCCACCGGCCAGCTACATAGATTAACATCATAATAGCTAACTTTAAGAAGGGTCAAGCTAATTGTTAGCGAGACAAATTAAAAAAAACGAGATTAAGCAACAAACTTTTTGGAATATTCAAATTTTGGACTATTTGAAAAGGATTAAATAATTTCGGTGAATAGAAAATGTATTTCCGGTTCAAGCTGTCACAAATAGCGTGTGTGGGAATTTTTGAGACGAGTTTTTGTGACAAACACATACATTTTCATGTGAAGTAAATAGTTGAGTTACGTGGGACTTACCTTTGCTGTAGCTTTAGCCGCTCCTGGTAACTCCGAAGATAAAAACAACAAAAACAATCAACAAAACTTCAACAGAGTCACAAGTCAATGTCCGGTAAATAAACAAGCAGCCGCGGCGGTGGAAATATTAAAAAAAAAGCGTCGACGCGATCGGCGCGAACGAAACTCCGGCGAAGTGTCCGGCCGTCCACACACGCACGTGAGTAAACTTCGGCCGAACTTTCAAAACTTTCCGACAAGCGCAGATAGTTGCGCCGCGACCGTGCAAGCTTGGACCGAAACGGAATTTTCTAACGCCTAAAAAATTAATTGCGCCCGTTAATTTTTATTTGTGAAAAGTTTTTTTTTTTGCAGAGGCGTCCACCCGTCCGGTCGGGTCCGGCCGGTCTGCAATATTAACACGAGCCGCGTCCACCTTTTGTAATGAAACGTTCACACATGCTTCCGCATTACCGTCCGATGCCATCAATAATGAACCGGGCGGGAAAAAACAAAACGGGCCACCTCTCCCGCCGAGGCGCCCGCCGACACTACAGCCTCCTCGTCAAAGATCAGAATTGCATATCTGGGTTGCGTTAATGAGCGGGGGGAGGGGGTCGTGGGGGGTCGAAAAAGTGGCACCGCTCGCGCGCGAATATAAATTCATCGCCAAAAAATCATTACGCGGGGGGTGGTATTACGGCGTTCGCTGCGCGGGTTCGTTCGTATAGTTTTTAAATCGGGCGCTCACTCGGCGAGGCGGCGCCGCGGCGCGAGGACTCGGCGGCACTGCACCTGCAGGCCCCGAGCCCGGGCCCCACGTGCCCCATGCCCCATGCCGCGCGAACTATCACGCATGCACTACAAACTTTGCCCAACTTTCAGCATCCCGCCGTAAGCCGAACGGGCGTAACGCGCGAATTAAGAAAACGATACCGCTATGATTTGCGCGGAAATGGATTGATTTTTTTTTAGAGAAAGGGAAAAAAGCTCCACGTGTATGCAAATTCCTCTTTCGGCGACGATCGTAATCAATTTGTGCGTAGAAAGCGGGCACTTCCGCACGCACACAGGCGCGCCGCTGTGTGCGACTCAAATTAAATCTAATACAAAATTGCGTTTTATGTTCACGCTAGTGCGTGTAGGTGTGTGTAGGGCACAATGCGAACTCGCGCCAGGTACACTCGGCCGCGACCGCTCTGGCGCGACTTAATTATAATTAGATGAATAATAAGATCATTGTTTAAAAAACAGTTAACACTATGACCAAGCGACTCGAATAAATCTTGGCCTGTCAGACAGAGCGGCGCCATCGCAAGTGATTTGAGCGATCTATTTTTAATTATTATTGATTCTTTATCTACACACATATCATTCTATTTTTAAGTTAGTTAAACATAGTTACTCATTTAGTAATGTTTTGTAGTTGTGGTTCATATTAAAAAATAAAAAGTCAATGTCAAATGTTCATCATTGAATCGAAATATCTTTCGAAAGTATTAAATTTATTGTTCTACTAATATGAACAATGTCATGAATAAAGAAAATTTAATGTCTAAGATCAAATGTCATTGGTAGAGATCCCTTAGTAGAGGGATATGTTCGCCTTTGTGCACATGTATAATGTTTTTTTTATGAATTGTGTCTGTTTCTTTATATTTGTACAATAAAGCATTTATAAATACACAAACAGATAACTCACGTATAACAGTCGAATGATGTTCGACATGTAAAAAAAGTATTTAAAAAAATAATTAAAGTAATGAATTATTATTATTAAGTTAATAATCTTTTGTATAAAGCGTCTACTTACTTACGTAATGTCACATTAACAATCTTAGATAAATACCTACTAATTATTTCATCTTTTTATGTTTCAAAAGCCTATTAAAAACGTTCCAAATATTTATTCCTTTTCAATATAATAAAGCAATTAACACTAATAATAACAAACATTTCCGGCTAGTCATCATTCCAGGCCTTCAACAACCTTCAAACAACCGAATCATCTCGCCAAACGCCATTACACATTAGCACACATATCGCCGACTGTACTTTAAAACCCACACAGGCTTAATGTTAAAAATGAATTACCAACACAGCCCAAGCGCCTCCCTACTACACTCATTTTCATTTCGATGTTTTTGGGTTTTTGCGCAAGCGGGGCCGCCTCCTGGGGGGGCGCCACCCTCGCCCTATGAAAATAGGATATATTTTTATGTTTTATTTGCCCGGAAGCCCGTAGCTTAGTTGCATGTTTATTAGAAGTTTTTATTAGTAGAAACAATGCGGTGGATTTTTTTGCGTTTTCCCGGGTTGTACCGTTATGCCGTTTGGTGATTTGCGATGACAATTGTATAGGTGCCTGTCACGGCATGTTTGTGTAGTTTGGTTTACTATTGCCGTTAGATGGTAGATATTACTACCGTGGCTGAGCTCTTTTGGGGAACCGTCAATTCCGATTCTAACGCTGGGTACTTAAAGTATTTGAGCAGTCATTTGTTATTGGTGTCTTGCCTTTACCAGCTAGCGTTAGCGTGAAGACCATTTACGAATTCTAGCGGCCAATATTGATCCAAAATCAATAGTTTAGAATGAATGGGCTTGTGGACAGGCGTACTCCATCTTAAAACGCATCTGCGCTTACCATTAGACTAGATAGCGGTCATACAGCAATGCTAACAATGTTATAAATGAGAAAGTTTGTAATGTATGTTTGGATGTATAAATGTTTTTTACTCGTTAGAACTGTTGATAAGATCTGGTTGAAATTAGGCACAGATATTATGGTCTGGTATAGGATAGTTTTTATCCCGGAAAATTCCGTAGTTCCCACGCGATAGCGTTAACGAATTCTTCGCGGATAAAGTCGCGGTCAATAGCCAGTTGAGTAAAGAAAGAAAGAAAGAAGACATTTATTAATTTTATGAGATGACTAGCTGTTGCCAGCGACTTCGTCTGCAAAGAATTCGTTTATCGTTATCCCGCGGGAACTAAGTACGCAATTTTCCGGGATAAAAAGTAGCCTATGTGCTATTCCAGACTTTTCTCTATGTATGTGCCAAATTTCATCCAGATCCGTTGAGCCGTTCTGGCGTGATTGAGTAACAAACAAACATCCATCCATCTATCCATCCATCCATCCATCCATCCATCCATCCATCCATACTTTCGCATTTATAATATTAGTTAGATTGAGACTGAGATTTTTGAAGATGTATCACAGGATAATTCGATATTTTCAAACTTAAAACTGGGGCTAGAGGCGCGACCAAGTTTAATGTATGTACAAACATACATCTAACTAATATTATAAATGCGAAAGTATGGATGGATGGATGGATGGATGTTTGTTTGTTACTCAATCACGCCAGAACGGCCCAACGGATCTGGATGAAATTCGGCACATAGATAGAGAAAAGTAAAACGACTACGGACGGATTTGGATAAAATCTAGAACGAAGATAGCTGGTACCCTAGATTAAAACATAGGCTACTTTTTATCCCGAAAAATAGCATAGTTCCCGGGGATAGCCATAAACATGTCAATTTCTGATTCTACGTAGACAAAGTCGCGGGCAGAAGCTAGTTTTGAATATTCTGTAATAAATTTAGAATTTGAGTATTCTCGGACGCTTTTTTTTTATGTGAATAGCAAGGCAAACGAGCAAGTGAGTCACCTGATGGTAAGCGATCACCACTGCCCATAGACACCCGCAACCCCGGAGGTATCGCAGATGCGTTGCCACCTAGAGGACTTAGATGAAATGCCTCTTGTGCCCGTAATTTCCCCGGCTGTGTTACTCTCCACACCGGAACACAGCAGCGCAAGCACTGCTGCTTGGCGGCAGGATTAGCGAGTAAGATGGTGGCAGCGATCCGGACGGACCTTGCACAAGGCCCTACCACCCGCAAACCCGCACGCTTTCGGGCTAAAGTGTCAAATGCAATTAGATCATTTTACTGCCGTTGCGTGCCGCCGTCAATTTGTCCATCGCCACTAATCTGTCTGTCTGTTCCTTTTCACGCTTAAACCGCTGGACCGATTTAGTTGAAATTTGATGTACAAATAGTTTGAGTCCCGGGGAAGGACATAGGTTAGTTTTTCAAATAATAATAATTTTAGTTTAGGAAATAATAATAATTTTAGTTTTGGAAATTGCGTTCCCGCGGGATAGGTAAGCGACTAGCAGACGGAGTCGCGGGCAACAGCTAGTGCTTAAGGCGCTGTCAACAGCAAATGACCTGGAGCAGCGCCACTCTTCACACATACGGTTCACGTGCTTGTTAGTGAAAGAGAAGAAACTATTCCGGCAGCTTGGCGCGCGTCTAAAATCTTGCAAATAAGACACAAATCATAAGAAATAAACAAAAGTATGGATTATTTGTGAAATATGACTCGTTAGCCGTGTAGGTATGAATATGTTGACTTTATGTTTTTAATCGCAGACCCATTCGTCGAAAAAAAAAAGACATAGAACCGTTTAATTATTATTTTAAGACCAATCTTTACAATTATTTTCTGTCGAGCCGATTTTGTTCAATTATATATCGAGCCCGTCCAACGTGTTTGAAATATGATGAAAATAAACATTATATTATTTTTGTATTTTTTTTGTGTGCAGTTTTTCTTAAAAAAGTGTTTAAATAACATCAATTTCAACAAAATTAATTATTGTCAGCCTCTTAATAAATAACATGTTTACTTGAACGCGTTTGAGACGTTTTTATAATTTTATATTTAACTTACAATGTATGTAAGTATGTATGTTTGTTCGGGTGGAGTCTTGCAACTCAATGTCAATTATATCTTCAACCGATCGCGCTGAATTTTTTCATACTTGTGTACCTAAGTTGGACAATACAATAACCATGCAGTGAAATTCTGGGCCCTATTTTATAAAGCTACAAATTACAATTTACAAGCGGAAGTCTCTATCTAACACATAGGGTCAGAAAGAGACTTCCGCTTGTAAATTGTAACCTGTAGCATTATAAAATGGGGCCCTGGTGACCCGGTCAGAACCGTCTCCGCAGGAGAGAACTCTTTTAACGGTTGGTCTGTCTCGAAATTTGGTATACTTACATAATGTAAGATGGCAACGCAACAGTCAACAACAAAAGTATGTACAGTCAGCAAGAAAGGTTATCACAGAAACTTATTTGTATCAAAAACTTAAAATGGATGAATGGAGTCTAATATATTTCAACTGTTTGTCAGTGATATAAAGTAGCGGTCGCCGCAGTGGTTTGCTGTTTTTTTTTCAAAAGCTAAACAAAATATTTGTATTTATTATTGGAAGAAATGAATTTGAAATTGAACCCAAAATTGGCCATTGCTCTATTGGTCAAATGACCAAGCACAAAGATTAACGAAGATTATTAAAGATTATCGAGCACAAATGTGCTCGATAATTTTTATAAGCATAAGATTTAGGTAATGTCTTATAATGCAATTTCATCCTGTGTCCGCTAGGGTTGGTAACGTGTCGTCGTGACGAGTATGGCCGAGTGCACTCTGCGCGCTAATAACCGAGGTTAGCAAACCCTAGGGTCATCTTGTTTAAAAAAGAAGGTTGAACACTGAAAATTTGTCAGTTATTCCGTTTTTTAAAACAGTTTTTTCAAATGAACTGATTATTTACGTTTTTTCAACTATTAATTAAACTGTTTTTTGACAATGTATTCTTCGGTATCTTTGCCGTATACTTATACCATCTGTTCTTTTTTAAATTTATTTACTTAGTTACAAAATAATAAAAACTTGTTTTATCATAGCAGCGGACAAAACCGTGCAATACTTTAACTGTCGAAGTATTTAACTCGTATAACGATAAAAATCGCTTAAATTATTTTTTGGTACAATAGTCTTTAAAAAAAATTTAGGTTGCATTAAATTTAAACACAATCGGTTATTCAATTCAATTTTATTAACATTCGCAAATTATTTGATATTAAATTTTTGACAAAACGATCGTTCACAATATTTACGTATTCTGCTCCCCCAATCTTTAAATGCGGCAACCCTACGGTCACCCTACTCAAGGCGCCTTCAGAATTTACACGGTGGTCAATTTAAGATGCTTATCCTTAAATAAGGGTAGCTGAGTATAGACAAATCGCAGCTTTGGTGACAAATTGATTTATGCTTGCAATCGAGACGTGTTGCTATCTGTTTGGAACGTCATAAAAGCATAGGCATAACCCCCTTACCTATTCATAAACGCTCTCTAGGCATCTGCTAACTTAACAATCGTTTGTCCTTATCTGTCACATTAACATTTACCTTTCTAAGATAAGGACAAACGATTGCTAAGTTAGCAGAAGCCTATAGAGCGTTTATGAACAAGGGGATGAGTAGTTAAGATTTTAAATACTGAATTTTAGTAAACTGACTTTAGTTTTAAGATTCTACCATAAAATTATGAGTGTGTGTGTGAGAGCAAGACAGTCGGTGACATTACTGGCACATTAGGCATTCTATCTTAGCCCTCTAAGCTGGCAATGTGTTGCGAATATCCAGTCACCAGCATAAATAAGTGATCACTTTTGTACCTTGTCACTTTAAAGTCATGTTTGAAAAACCATACGAAATCATGTTACGACTGAAAGCGACAAGGTACAAAAATGATCACTTATTTATGCTGGTGACTGTCCATCGTATATACGTCCCAATGCTGGGCACAGGCCCCCAGAATGAGAGAGATTGGGCTATTGTTCCCACGCGGGCCCAGTGCGGATTGGGAACTTCGCACGCACCATTGAATTTTCGTTTTACTTAATGGTTAAGGTTAGGTAAAACGTTAAATTATTAAGTTTGGAAATAGTTGTTTTCTGAACTTGAACGTAAATTGTTTAAATATAATGTCAGGTACACATTATACGAAACAGATAAGCTTATTTCAAAACAAAAAGAACAGCATTCGAAATCCATTATCATCCCAATACATCATTTAAGCAACAAAGAGCCCTAATGATTTTGTGAAAAAGAGATAAAAATTCACGCACACACGTACAGAAGGGAAGTCATTCCTCCACCAATGGACGAAATTATTGGAAAAACTACAACCGAATATATTATGGAACGCCCACCCACCCCGGCATTATTTTATTTTTAATATGTTGATGCAGTTATTAACTATAGCTTTTTTCAACGGGCCGGGCGTTGTTTTGGTATGGGTAATAAGGAATATAATGTTATAGCTAATATATGTCAAAGCCACCCGCCCCGGCTTCGCTCAGGTTATAAAACTATACGTATAAACCTTCCTAGATAATTTAATATCTGAAAACTGCATTGAATTCTGTTGTGTAGTTCAAATGACCTAGTGGTGGACAATTTGACGACCGAATGGCCTAGTGGTTAGAGAACCTGACTATGAAGCTCGAGGTCCCGGGTTCGATCCCCGGTCGGGGCAGATATTTGTATGAAAAATACGAATGTTTGGTCTCGAGTCTTGGATGTTTAATATGTATTTAAGTATGTATTTATCTATATAAGTATGTTTATCCGTTGTCTAGTGCCCATATCACAAGCTTTGCTTAGTTTGGGACTAGATCAATTTGGTGTCAATTGTCCCAAGATATTTATATTTAATTATTTATCTTAGTGTGCATTAAGATACAGACATCGTGGACCGACTGTGTTTTAAATTATGTAAAGATCTTCTTCCATAGTGATACAATACAATACAAAATATTCTTTATTAAACACCACAAATCAGTACAAAATAATTAAAGGATAAAAGCGTTATTAATATACATATAATGTTAGTATGAGATAAGGATCAAGCGAATGGGAGATTCGGCAAGGTTTGTCTGGATCACTATCACCATTTTATTCGCTAAATCTGCCGGCGAAAAGTAGAGCTCTGTTATCGAATACTAATGTGAAGGAATTTTCTTGAGATTAACTTAGTTTATTAAATTAACTTACCTCTTTTTAACGACCGAAATCCTCTGCACCTGAAACCAAAAGGCCACATTAATTTTTTCGTTCATAAAAACGAAGCAACAAACTTTTTAGTTATACAAACGGATCACTCACGTATAAAAGTCGAGTAATGCTCGACATGTTTCGGAGTAATTCGTAGTGCATCCTCGGGGAGCGCTCGCCCCGGTGGCATTAATTGACTCTAGTTTTGTTTAGACTTATACAGCGTGGATTTGGAATACGGGCGAAACCTTTAACTAGATATAGGCTTCAGCGGTACAAACGATGAATCATAATATTTTAATTTTCTCAAACTCGACGTTTTTTTTTTAAAGATGTTGTCGAACAGCATTGACGTTGCGTGCTGGATAATTAGTATTTTTTTTTCTTATTTTTTAATAAGAGCTACCTACTTTAACTAACTCTTTCGGACCTAGACTTAACGCAGATTTTTTTTTATTTTATTCGAGTAGGAAGGCAAACGAGCAAGTGGGTCACCTGATGGTAAGCGATCACCACCGCCCATAGACACCCGCAACCCCGGAGGGATTGCAGATGCGTTGCCAACCTAGAGGGCTAAGATGAAATGCCTCTTGTGCCGGTAATTTCCCCGGCTGTCTTACTCTCCACACCGGAACACAGCAGTGCAAGCACTGTTGCTTAGCGGCAGGATTAGCGAGCAAGATGGTGGTAGCTATCCGAACGGACCTTGCACAAGGCCCTACCACCCGCAAAAGCAGTTTTAAGATTCGCCCTTAACTCCAAATCAACGCTTGATAATAACATTAAATAAAAAAAAGAAGGAAAGTGTGCATCTCGGGACGCCCGACAGAAGTGATAACTTAAAATAATCTAAGTTACTAGCAGTATATGTCTATCGCACACTAAACACTGAGTAGAGAGAGGGGAAAGCGTCTGTCCGAAATACGGCTAGCGTTTTGGGTTAGAGTGAGAGAGGAAGAGCCTGCCTACCGCTGGCGTATGCGTCAGAGAAAGGGAAGCCAGACAGACTGGCGCCGTAACGCGTTACGTTACGAAGCGGTTTACCCTCCCATAAGAAGTTATCACTTCAAAAACCCTCCATGAATTAGTCGAGTATCTAATTGAACCGTACTAAAACTCGGTAATATACAACACAATTTTCTTTCAAACGATGTCTGGCGATTAGTTTACGAAGGACATCTATACAGACTTTGCACAAATAAGTCAGTTGATACAGTTGTATTCTAAACTAACGCTAAATATTCGAATTACACAAAATGTTTACTCAGTTGCCGCGATACGCGAATTGCGCACGAAAATTAAAAATATTGTTATGTATAATTTTGGCCCGGATCATCGCAAAAGTATTGCAACACGGCAATAGACAATTACTATGGCAGAAATGTAAAAAAGGTCATATGCGAATTTCAAAAAATAACGGGTCGCCTCCCATAGAAAGTTGTATGGAAAGCGATCAGTTATTTTTGCTCGTCGGTATATATATAGCTCAGCAGAAACAGTGAAGTCGTTGGGAAAAAAGAAAGGTTGGTAGGTAAGAAGAGTTCAGCGAATGGCAAGTTGAGGCCGGTTGGAACTACGCCTTGCATCGTGCTCGTGTTGGTTGCTCAACTAGTCTGCTGGGGAAGTTTAGTACCGTTTTCCGTACAGAGAATCGACGTTGCCAGCTCTCAAACGCAACAACACTTGCTTGACTATAGATATTGACCAACCGCTTAACTGACTAGCCCGCGCGGGTACGGGGGCAGGGTAGGACGACAAAGGGAACCGAGAGCGGTGCGGGGGGTGGTGCGCTGCCTCCCGCACCTCTCTCGGTCCCCTTTGTCGCCTACCCGCGCCCTTGTGCCGCGCAGGCGAGGACTCAGTTAGGGTGCGACCAAACCGCCGCGTATACGCAGTGACGTGTCGTATGCGTCACGTTTTCTCACCGTTTCTTCATACATTTTGTTGCGATTCCGTACCGTCACCGTTTTTTAAGCGGCGGTGTGGTCGCACCCTTAAGCGGTTGGTCTATAGTTAAGCTTCACACGTCGTGCAGCCAAGGCGTAGTTTCAACCGGCTTCACTCTTCGCAAAACTCGGTCTTTACTTCTTAAGTTCAAATCGGTGGAAAAACATTGTAGAATCTATACAATATAGATCTAATAGAAATATTATAAACGGGATGTGAACCGCGATTACCTTTATTGAGCTCCCGATATTTCGATACAGTTGCATGTATCATGATCACGGGTAGACTGAAGAAATTGCGGGTGGATGTTATTATATTTCGAATGAACTTAACCGTGAATCATTAAAAACTCTTTTAGATCTAATAGCATTGAAAGAAGAAAAGGCGTATTTGAACAGTTAGTACAGCTGGTATTATGATTTCTATGACAAGTTTAATGTGTTTATTACATACGTACATACATATCGTCACGCCTCTTTCCCACAGGGGTAGGCAGAGACTACTTTGTTCCACTTGCTACGATCCTGACATACCTCTTCGCTTCATCCACATCCATCAAACTCTTCATACATGCTCGTCGGTTTCAGGTACTCTTGGAGTTTTTAAATTGTTTTTTTAATTTATGGTAACTATTATACAGAGTTTCTTTAAATTGTTCCAGTGTATTCAGCACGTGGTTGGACTAGTTTGATTAACATTAAATTAAAACCCCTCACGCATTAATAAAAAAATAATTCTATTTTATGCCAAAAATGCCTTACATCATTTTGGTAAAGAGCTGATACTCTTGGACCGTTTTTTACCTAACATGGCTAAGGACCACCGCAGGAAACTGGCTTTCGAATGAAAAAAACTACATCGAAATCGGTCCACCCTTAAGAGCTACGATGCCACAGACAGACAGACACACACACCCACACATGTATCCATGTGATGGCCAAATAAAATTGTTTGCCGCTGAGTATATAATGTATATGTAAAACCAATTAAGGAAAACGAACAGGGGCCTTACCATGACGTCCTAATTCCGACTCAGTTTAAATTTTAGCTGTCACTTTTAGTATGAATCTGACAGCGAGTGAACCTAACGTAACCTAACCTAAACTAAGTAACTGTAGGTAAGGCCTCAGGGGCCTTACCATGACGTCTTAATGCGATTCAGTTTAGGTTCGCTCGCTGTCAGATTCATACTAAAAGTGACAGCTGAAACTTGAACTGAGTCGGAATTAGTATGTCATGGCTTACCATGGCCAGGGGCCTTACCATGACGTCTTAAAGTGATACAATTCCAATTCAGTTAAGGTTCGCTCGTTGTCAGATCCATACTAAAAAAGACAGCTAAAACCTGAACTGAGTCGGAATTGGATCGCATTGGAAAACAGTTTCTGCGATACAAAAGCGTGTTCGTTTTAGGATAAATTAACTTATTTGGGTATCTGGTATTGAAATGACACACCTGGTCCTTCCTTTTAAAATATTTGGGATGAGATTTAACAAAGCTACATATTTCAAATATATATAAACAAGGGACTGTCAATAAATTTAGTCTGTTAAAAAGTGGTTTGCAAGATGCTAGAGGATGCCAGCTTCGTTGTAACCAATAAACATATCCCAAATCCAATCAACTCGTAGGAATTCCGCTCCAAAAACCTTCCACATTTAATTTTTAAATTCATCACTCACTCAAACCAAATAACATACGAAACCGTAGGAGACAATATAAGGTACCAAACCGACGTTGAAAGTGGAATTTAAATATGTAAGGAATTAGGAGAGGGGATGGGGGTAAGGGGGCGTAGGGGGAAAGGGAGGGGAGGGGGCCGGTTTTTCAAAACTAGAAAGAGATGAACATGCGTTAGTATCGCGATCTGTGTGTGGCGGGGCGGGATGCACGGGATGCGTTAGACGGATAGGTCTGAAGACATGAAGGTTGTTTTATTCGTATCCGATACTAAAATTATAAAATGTGAAGAATTCGTCTCTACATCTTCTTTTGTTGTTTCACCGTAAAACTGATACTTAAATCAAGATTAAAAAAAAAATGATAATGGTGAAGGTTCGTATCCTGAGGAATACATAAGTAGGTACAATTCTAGTTCGCTTTTATGCATTTTTGTTGTCCTGTATCCCTTATTTTCATGTGTTTTATGTACAATAACTAGCGACCCGCCCCGGCTTCGCAAGGGGGCAATCAGTGTTTCTCTACTGTATCATACATGTATTATGCATATAATCCTTCATCTTGAATCACCCTATCTATTAAAAAAACCGCATCAAAATCCGTTCCGTAGTTTTAAAGATCTAAGCATACATAGGGACAGACTGATTGATTGTTTTATACTACCTATCTATGTAGTGAAGAGTTATACATACATACATATCATCTATTGGTGAAAATGGCAGATTTTCCACTTGGTTGGTAGCCATAGATTAGCTGGTTGAAGTGGCACTGGGCAGGCCATATAGCACGGAGAACAGAATGGTTGTCGGGGCCGAAATATCCTTGAGTGGAGACCGCAGATCGGCAAGCGCAGCGGATGAAGCGGGGTTAAAGTCGCGGGTGCACGGTGGATGCAAGCCGCTCCCAACCGAGGCAACTGGAGGTCTATGGGGGAGACTTATGTCCAATAGTGGACGTCGTATGGCTGATTTGATGATGAGCCATAGATGAATTTCATACTGACAACAGGGACTTAAACTACCAATACGACCATTATTTGATCGCCACATTATAATATAACTATTAATTCTTAATTTTTACCTTCACTACTGTATTTATTATTTTAAAATTGCGTGTAAATAAAATAAATGTAAAGCATACTAAGATTTAAATTTAAAAAATTAATCTATATATATAAAATTCAAAGTCCTGACTGACTGACTGACTGACTGACTGACTGACTTAACTATTATATCAACGCACAGCCCAAACCACTGGACCTAGAGACTTGAAATTTTGCACATAGATACCTTATACAATGTAGGCATCCACTAAGGAAGGATTTTTGGAAATTCCCACGGGATAAGGAAAAAACGGGATTTATATATTCGATTCCGAGTGACCCTATCTCAGTAACTATAATAACTAGACTCTTCAAATTTGATACACAAGTAGGTGATTACAAAACTAAGAAACTAATTTCAGGATTTTTGGAAATTCCCACGGGATAAGGAAAAAAACGGGATATATACATTTATTTCAACGGAAGTTACTAGACTCTTCAAATTTGGCATGGAAGTAGGTGATTATAATAGTAAAAAAACAGTTTTAAGGATTTTCGGAAATTGCCACGGGAACGGGAAACACAGGACTTTTCGTTTTACTGGTTGTAGAAAGCTGTAATTCGGCATGTAGGTAGAGGAGCATTAAGAGAGGGCTTTCCAAAATTCCCACGGGAACGGGAAAAAACGGGATTTTTCGTTTTACTGGTCGTAGAAAGCTGAAATTTGACAAGTGGGTTCCTCGGGGAGTGTATGGGAGCATTAAGAGAGCATTTCCCGAAATTCTTACGGGAACGGGAAAAAAACGGGACCGAAAAAGCTATCACCCTAATATTAGGCGAAAGTTTGTGAGTGTGTGTGTGTATGTTTGTTACTTCTTCACGCGAAAACGGTTGGACAGATTTGCATAAAATTTGGAACGGAGATAGCTTTCACCCTAGATTAACACATAGGCTACTTTTTATTCCGGATAATTAAATAGTTCCCGCAGGATAGCGATAAACATGTGAAAGATCGTAGCTGGCTAGAGTTGCAACGTAAATAATTATTGCGGAAATAACTATCAACATCAGTTTTTAATTGGTTTTTAATCTAATTCTACGCGGACGAAGTCGCGGGCAGAAGCTAGTTATGTTTTATGTCGTTATCACATAAGTGTAGATATCGAAGGATAACGGAAAGAAAAACGAATGTCAGAAGCGGGATATCCTCATACTCATCCCGGGCGTCGATCCCGTGCGCCGCACACGCACGCGTCGTAATGAGCGCGCGCGGGGGGTAGTTAGACAATTTTACTGCGCGCTCCGTTTTTTGGGAGAGCGTCGCTAGGTGTACCCTCATAGAGTAGGGTCGCGCAGAGCGGTCACTTTTCAAAGTGACTTGCTCGTTTGCCTTCCTATTCATATAAAAAAAAGGTCTAAAAGACAGAGATCAGGGCTTGTTTTTTTTAAAGCGAAGATTGGCGTGTAAGCAAATAAAAATATTTAAATGGTCCTAACGAAAGACCACCGTTGGCTGTAAGGCCAGCAAATGCTGAGTTGGGACTATTTGGTGGCAATTTGTTTTATGTAATTAATTTTATATATTTTATTGGTTTAAATTAAACTACTTTTGCGGTTGTCATAGTAAACTTTTTCTTTCTTTCTTTCTTTCTAAATGGGAGTTATGTGGAAATTAATGTACGTACTTAAATTTTCACTAGCTGGATAGTTTACTTAGATTGAATAGCGGAAATCTCGTGAGTTTTCGCTTTTTTTTTCTCAGATTTCTCATTTTTCCGATGAAAATATTTTATTTTTATTTTAGGAAAATGAGCAAGCTATGTAGTTGCCTGGTCGAAAGCAACCGCTGCCATCCATGAACACCCATAACCCATAACATAAGAAGGTTACGGGTGCGTTGCCGGCCCTTTAAGAGTGGGCTAATTTTTGGAAAATCCCTTAGTTGTTCCAATCTGGAAATATTGGTGCCGCCTGCTGATCCCAGAGTTTAATCGTGTGTATACTTTAGTATTAAATTAAGGCTGACTTCGAAGGTCATATTTAATCTATCGACAATCTGTCTGTAGTTGGATGGATGTTAAATGAAAATCCATTCATAGCATGCTCTACAATAGATAAGATGCAGCGGAAATATTATGTCATTGTCATTATTCGTTATGACAAATAGGACACAATCCAGACGAATTTAATTTTGTCGTATAATACAAGGTAGACATAAATTATTCAGGAATAATCAGCAGGTTTCTCGTGCAAGGTCCGTCCGGATAACTACCATCGTCTTACTCACTAATCCTGCCGCCAAGCAACAGTGCTTGCACTGCTGTGTTCCGGAGTGGAGAGTAAGTATAAGTGACAGTCGTTGGCTTGAAAACCTCGGAGTCCATAGTCCAAAATGCACTGGGCAGAAACTTTACTAGCTATTTTAATTAAATTACACAACCTTTGCATAACGTAACATTTTTTTAAATTAATTTTACATGACAATTAATTACACAAAACACAAAGAATTGCGTCATCTATTAACAACAAAGTAAAATGTGTAGAGTAAAATTTCACATCACAAATCATAACGAGTTTAAAACTTTAAATTTTACCTCATTTCCACGCCGTCGCGTCTGTCCCTTAATCTATGTCAACATCTGTAGGCGCGCGCAAATTTGCATATGTCGAAATAATTTAGGGGGTAACTCCACATATCTATACTTCGTCTAATGTGCCTTGTATTGGCAGGAGAGAGTAGGAAAATAGAACAGACCCCGCTCAACGCTTTTATAAATTAGTTTTTTTTAGTGCATCGGAGTAAGTTTTCAGTCACCCACACAAACACAAATCACGTCTATATCCCTTAAGGGGTAGACAGAGCCTAAGGTAACAAGACCTGAAGGCAGGCCTCGTTTAGCATGGAAGGGAATCAAAACAATCAGTGTTGCTACCCGCATCGCCAATAACATGATTCGTAAGATTTTTGCCTGTTCCCTCGATAGGCTTTTGCCATCTGCGCGGGAAGACATGCAACTGGTACATTCTATGTTTTATTTTAGTTGGGTTCAGTCACCCGATTTATAAAACTTTCTTAATAAGATAACAAAGGGTCACTTCTGATGTGTGTGGATGCATTCCACTGGAAAAAGGTTAAGGGTACGCTTTCACAAAAGCGGATCGGAAATACACGTTACGTTATATTGTCACAGTAATTATGTATAAAGCAGCGAGAAGAGACGTGGATTTCAACTAGTGCGATTGGTCAGATTGTATGCGGATGCTTCACTCCTATGAAACTGCACCCTTATGTTTTGTTCGTGTCAATGAATATAATTATATCTCACAGGTTTGGTAATAAGCTTCATAAAAATTTCTTCAAAATGCAATGCCTCTTTTTTTCAAATCACAGACGTCTTAAACACCTAAATCTCATTAATTTGACGTCACGTCAACAAAAAACAACTTCCGTATTTAATCGCTTCACTCAAAAAGGGTATTTAAAGGCTGTTATGCCATCTTATAAGCGTTACACGTCACATTTAATACCTACGTAATCACGCTCAGAGAGGTATTACGAACGTCGCTTCTGTGTTACATGATCTATGGTTCAAAGGAAATTTTCACTCATAATGTTCTTGCAAAAGTGTTGCCCGCCTCACTGATTCTCGGGAGTCGACTTTAAGCTGAATATCGGCGTGTCGAATGTCTTAGTATGTTGACTTGGAGTTTAAATCTGACTACCGGGGGTAATATTTAAATTACATACTTTGTATTAAAGACTAAGCAAATACAAAAACGAAACAGTGTTGTCGTTTACCTCATATACGATTGAGTCGACATTGGACTTTTTTATACAACGTGAAAGGCAAACGAGGAAGATTACCTGATGGTTAAGATGTCTCCTGTCAATTCACGCCTTTAAGGCGCTGTCAACAGCAAATGACCTTGAGCAGCGCCACTCTTCACACATACGGTTGGCGTGCCTGTTAGTAAAAGAGAAGAAACTATTCCGGCAGCTTGGCGCGCGTCTAAAATCTTGCAAATAAGACACAAATAATAAGAAATAAAAAAAGTATGGATTATTTGTAAAATATAACTCGTTAGCCATGTAGGTATGAATATGTTGATTTCATGTTTTTAATTGCAGACCCATACGTCGAAAAAATAAAGATATAGAACCGTTTAATGGTGATTTTAAGACCAATCTTTGCAATTATTTTCTATCGAACCGATTTTGTTCAGTTATGTATCCGTCCATAGTCCATCCAGCGTCTTTGAAATATGATGAAAATTAACATTTATTTTTTTTGTGTGTAGTTTTTCTCAAAAAAGTGCTTAAATAACATCAATTTCAACAAAATTAGGTGTTGTCAGCCTCTTAAGATAGTTCAGCTACTCGAGAACAGATAGCGCCACCGAAAATTACTTTGTAAACTACCCGCCATCAGTTTCTGAATACAAAGACACCCTAAGCCTAGATTTTTGTCGCAATGAATGGAATCTTCGTGAACTCGTTCGTGGCAATGGCGTAAGATACACAAAAATGTAAATATAGTCAACAAATCCTCAAATTGAATTGAATGCAAACGTGCGGAGTTAAAACCATACCATAATATTTACCTGTCAAATCTAACTGGCCAGTGAATGCCCAGCAAAAAAAAAACAAAAAACGATATCCATTTTTCCAGCCAGTTTCAAGTTTCCAAAGCCTGCGGTAAAAAAAAAGGTAAAAACTGAACGCGAACTAAGCCGTGTATAAAAATCGTGTTATGCCGTAAAAATTTAGTTCGTGAACGGATTTTGCGTATTTTTGTTTGTCCACGCAATAGTGAGAGTGGAATTTTAGGACGCTGGTTTTGTGCTGTTCTTTTTCAGAATTTTTGGGTGAAAAATCACGAACGAACGTGAAAGTGGTTTATGTGATGAATGAAACATTTTTCATTCGAACTTCGAGGTTCATCAAAGTATACGTGGACATTTGATAAGATGTTAACTAACTTAAAATATCAATAAATCCTTAATGTCCATTAGTAATACACTAAACTAATCTGCATTTATATACTAGTACCTACTTAGTGCAGATTATTTTGAATTTGAGGTCCAAAAATTTCTAAATCGCACAACTGATGGAGTTCTGAGGTAACAAACATAAAAAAAAAACGGATTGAGAACCTCCTCTTTTTTTTTTGAAGTCGATTAAAAACACAAAGAGTGTTGCTGGTGTTTTTTATTGTATAGCCAACGGATTAACAAACATATTCCAAATTTCAATTCAATATCCTTTGGGAACGAAATCAATCAATTTGTTGACATTTATTATACGTATCTAATAATGTTATAGCTCCCACGTATCTCTAAATAGTACATGACTTTTTTCCATATTGTATAAAGACTGTTCAGAAGAAGTGTGGGTTAATTTTTAGCCACTGTAAATCTTGTCTCACATGAGTTTTAATAACGCTTTGAATTATTGTTGTTAATAGGTTTAATATACCATTGTTGTGAGGAAAACAATGTTTCTTGTTTCAAATAACTTTTTAATCCTAAAGTCAAATCAATATAACAACATAAAAAAATAAAATTCGAAATTTAAAAACAATTTATAAAAAAAGGTCGCTAGTGTTTGCGACAATTATGTCATCACAGCACGTCCACGCCGTTCACAACGTAATATACAATTATAGCACCGCTAAAGAGTTAACAAAAGTAAACAAAAATAATTAATAATTACCCCGCCCTCATAGTTCGGTAGAACGGGATAATGGTAAAAATGTATCGTTCTCTCCGCGCCCCCCGCCTGCGAATTTTTCACCCCCATTTAGCGAGATTCGATCCCGCAATCAGGGGGTCTGGGGGGCATTTTTTGGGCCCACCCCCCTCCATCGTAAATTGGAGCATATAATTTTTATTACAGCCGGGTGACGTGTGTGCTGAGTTATCAAGAGATACGTATTAGGGTTTTAGTTTCGTATGTATATACATTTGCGCGATTTGTTTCTAGAATACCCAATAAATATAATAAATAATATATTTTTTGTATTTTTTTTTTGATTAGTCAGAGGTCAATGTGCGTCTTGTGTGAGACTTAGCACAACTGGCTGTAAAAAAAGGCGGTAGTCACATCTTTAAAATTAAATAATAATTACTTAAGTATGTTACACACACAGACACTATGTTCTAAAATGAATACAGAATACTTCCACAGAGCTGGTGGGGTCCAGTTTCATTCACATACACATCACATTGCCAGCCTGTACACGTCCCACTGCTGGGCACAGGCCTCCTCTCAGAATGAGAGGGCTTGGGCTATAGTTCCCACGCGGGCCCAGTGCGGATTGGGAACTTCACATACACCATTGAATTGCTTCGCAGTTGTGTGCAGGTGTCCTCACGATGTTTTCCTTCACCGAAAAGCTCATGGTAAATTCCAGTTTCATTGATTGTTTTTAATTGTGGTCGGCAAAATGTTTCCATACATTTATCGACGTTCAAAGTTCTTCCTATTCACATAAAAAAAAAGTGTACAGCATCAAAGGGGTGACTTAGTTTTGAATCTAAAAGTAAAATAATAGTATTTTATGCAACCGTCACATAACGAGGGTCCTTAAAACACGAGTGTGGTTTTTGAAACGAGCCTTGGCGAGTTTCAAAATAAGATCACACGAGTGTTTTAAGGCCTAAGGGTGCGGTCAAACCGCTGCGTTTACGCAGTGACGTGTCGTATGCGTCACGTTTTCTCACCGTTTCTTCATACATTTTGTTGCGTTTTTTAAGCGGCGGTGTGGTCGCACCCCAATTATGCACAGTTGCATACATTACTCTATCTACACATATATCATAAGTACTCTAAGATGGGTTCAGAAGCAGTAGGGAAATGACCAGCATCATTACAAACAATTATTACTTGATTTATGTAAGTACTTTCTTGTCTGTGGTAGTAGGTAAAATATGTACTTTAATGTTATCGCAGTATAGATTTTTAAGGGTGTAATTATGCTAGTCATTTCCTACGGTGTCTGAACGTATTTTAGAGCACAAACGACTATGTACATACATACATGCATACATACCGTCACGCCTCTTTCCCACGGGGGTAGGCAGAGACTACTTTGTTCCACTTGCTACGATCCTGACATACCTCTTTCGCTTCATCCACATTCATCAATCTCTTCATACATGCTCGTCGGTTTCGGGTACTCGGGAACGATTATGTGCGTAGGATAAAACTTTTATAGGAGAGATTAATTAAACATAACCGCCGAAATATTCAAAAACAACTATAATAAACTTTCTAAGTCCACCTATCTTCGAGTATCGATAATAAAAAATAGCAGTCATAGTTCAGAGTAAATCTAATGGCATAGATCAGACGGTCACTATTATCGTGCGATCCATGTCACGATATAACCACGCTCTGCTACCATATTAGATATAAGAAAAACCATGTCAGGGCAATCGTATATTGTCTAAAGAACACAGCGTTGCCAGGACACAATAAGCACAGGATAGAGTTTACTAAACTAGGAAGGTTTGCAACCTCTAACAATACTAATGCGTATTGCATCGAATCCAGTTGTTCTGAAATCCACGAGCCTATATTGACATACCAGTATCACGATAACTATTGACCGTCTAATCCATGTCATTCCATCTCCAGCCATACGTGACATTCCTGGGCACAGGTCTCCTCTCAGAATGAGAGGGCTTGGGCTATAAATCCCACGCTGGCCCAGTGCGGATTGGGAACTTCACACACACCACTGAATTGCTTCACAGATGATGTTGTCCTTCACCTGAAAGCTCATGGTAAATTCCAAAAATGTAATATCGCTCATAAATTGCGAAAAACTCAGAGGTGCGCGTCCGGGCTTGAATGCACGACCCTCTGCTTGAGAGGCCACAGGTCAAACAAACCACTAGGCAGCGACGGCTTTTTTATTTTTCCATGCCATAACTCAATTTAAATATTAAAAATATCGCTTTTCCCCGATTCTTGCCTCATACAAAACAGATCGACAGGGTTTCATTTCTTTTCAGCGTCCATTTTTAGATGATTATAAAATCCGTCCGCGCGTCATTCATCAGAGTAATTGGTCCATTTATTTGCGAGCAAATCCGGGGGACGGGAGTAGTGGAATTTAGTTCTCCCCTAAATTAGGGGGTTTAGGGTACCGATTTTGTGATCAATACCGCGCTTAGGGGAAAAAAACACGTGGTTCAAATTATTAATTTTAAATACAGCTCTGAACCAAATACGCTTGCAATTTTGTAGAATCAAGAATTCTATGTCTAGTTTTTCTTTCTTATTCTATTTACAATCTTCATGTTTATGACTAAGCGTCCCCTTTTCACCTATACGCCCACAATCATGCTAACCGTGGCCTTTAGGTCTTGTTACCTTAGGCTCTGTCTACCCCATAAGACGTGATTTATGACATATATCCATCAGTAGATCTTGTTCGCACGGTTTTGAAAAAGTTTATTTGCAGCCTTACGATTATGTATACCTACAAAAGGTTGGATCTTCGGTCGCATGAACTAGGAAACTTCAATTTTTTTATAGTTGCAGGATCATAGTCTCAATTATTCAACATTAATTACAACGTTAAGGTACGACCACACCGCCGCTTTAAAAAACGGTGACGTTACGGAATCGCAACAAAATGTATGAAGAAACGGTGAGAAAACGTGACGCATACGACACGTCACTGCGTATACGCGGCGGTTTGGTCGCACCCTTATACCTACACGCGATCCTGACAAAACGAGTCTTATCAAATGAATCAAGAAATTATACTTCTTGATTTTTAATGTTTACTTTTTACGTTTTACCGTTAGAAATTTTAATTTCTAAACGGCACTGAAAATTAGAACACACAGAAAAATCCGAAAAGTAAACCTAAAGAGTCTTAAAAGAACAGTATGCTTAGTGTAAGTTTTCGGTCACAAAATACGTCTCGAACATGTTTGCGTTAAAATGTCAAATAATATGAAAACAGTTTGTTGCCGTTTCGATCCGCAAGTGGCGCTGCAAATTATTCCATAGTAATTGAGACGTTTACGTGAACGCGTTCGAGACGTTTTTATATGCGGAAACTTACACTAGAGGCTCTGAGAAGAAGACTTGACCATGTAAGACTTTCATCATTTACAATGATTCGATGAGTAGTTTAGTTTAAATGAAACTGATTGAAAACGGTTTAATTTTTAATAAAAAAATAAATTATAGTACATCATCAACAATGCACTACCTATCCCAAGACTCTTGATGAAAAGATTTTTTTTTTAATGGTATCTTTTTTAATGTTGGTAACATTTGAAATAATTTGAATCAAGCGCTACTTTGCGGAGACATACGTGAATGAACCAAAACTAGTTATAGTTATTTCGATTGCAACTAGATATATTTAGGGCCTGTTTCACCACTTTCAGTTAAGTTCTAGTTATCTTAACTGTCAGTTATCCATGACGACGTCTCTGTCTGTTTCGTAGTAATAAATAGAGACGGAATCATAGATATCTGGAACTTGACAGAGGTGAAATAGGCCCTTGTAAATAATAATTATTTAAATCACCAGAAAATTTCAATTTTTATTTCCTCTGTTTTTATTAATTTATTTGATTACTAGCTGTTGCCAGCGACTTCGTCTGCAAAGAATTCGTTTATCGCTATCCCACGGGAACTACGCAATTTTCCGCCTATGTGCTATTCCTGACTTTTCTCTATCTATGTGCCGAATTTCATCCAAATCCGTTAGGCCGTTCTGGCGTGATTGAGTAACAAACAAACATCCATTCATCCATCCATCCATCCATACTTTCGCATTTATAATATTTTTTAATTTAATTTAATATTTAATTTAATTTAATATTTAATTTAATTTAATATTTAATTTAATTTAATATTTAATTTAATTTAATATTTAATTTAATTTAATATTTAATTTAATTTAATATTTAATTTAATTTAATATTTAATTTAATTAAATTTAATACTTAATTTAATACTTAATTTAATTTAATTTAATATTTAATTTAATTTAATATTTAATTTAATTTAATATTTAATTTAATTTAATATTTAATTTAATTTAATATTTAATTTAATTTAATATTTAATTTAATTTAATTTAATTTCATATTTAATTTAATTTAATTAATTTAATTTATTTATTATTTATAATATTAGTTAGATTGTATTGTGTTCTACATTTGACGATCTCAAAATAAATTATTATACATGACATTAAATTTCATTTATACTGTAATTTTATGCTGAGAGAACAAATAAACTAAACTAAGAGAGAAGAAACGAAAAATCGAAAACATTTAAAGTGCGAACACTTTTAAACTTAACACCGGCTTATTTGAACGTCACGGCTTCCTAAGTTTTTTACGTAGTCTTAAAATAAATTAACAGAGCTAAAATAGCCGCCTCATTCTTCAAATTAGAAAAAATATTGTCTTAACGTAGGCGAGCTACGGCGTAGTACGCTACGGGTGGAGTACAAGGAAGCCATTCGTAATATTATTGTAAGAATTTAATAATATTATTGCAGCGTTTATATTTGAGCGTTTTTTTTATGGTATGTGTTTCTGTGAGGCCTTTGAAGCCTTTGTTAATCAGTGGGCCAAAAAGCCGCGATATTTAGCCGACCTATGGCCTCTCAAGGTCCGTTACAATCCCATCAAAGTAAATATCAAAACATTCATTAGTGAGCAATAAGTAAAGCACATAAATATTAACGTTGGATGTTAAAGACAGATTATATAAGATCCAGCTATCCACCACAGTCCGGGATCACACTTTTTTTTCGGAATAATAATACGTGCGAAGGTATTTTGGACGAAGAAAAGCATCTTGAAGAAACACCAAGTATTATTACTGACTACAGAGTCCTTGAGCTCTTAGAATAGCATTTGGGTTTGTTTTGTTCTCACTCACTCTTATGGGTTTCATACTTAGATCGGCCGAGAGAAAGAGACAGCTAGACAAACTCGTAAGGCATTCTATGAGGTCAAGGACTGTAGAAGTACATTGCACGAGGCCCCGTAGAGTATCGTCAGCATCTTATGACTACAATGTTCAACCTTATTCCTCCAACGTAAGTTAGAAAATATAAACATGTTTATATTATATAATATAATTCAAATATTTGGTACATTACATGAAAGAAGACGTAGAACAAACACAGTGTTTCCTTGACCGAGTTCTGCTTCCGACCCAATTTCCATCTTGCAGGAAATCGAGAGATTCGCCTTATTATGTATTAAATAAATTAGATGCTTAGTTATTTCTTCGGTGAGAGTAAGCTCCTTCCGATTTTCAAGTCGATACAATTAAATAATTAAAAATAGTATTCCAAATTGCCATCAATGATGCTTAACGCACTTATTTGGCAATCTCTTCATGAGAGTTTGTTCCGGAGTTTTCCATAAAAAACTGGTTGTAGCATAATAAATAAACACTAGCCTTCCTATTCAGAAACACTCTGGCTTCTGCTAATTTTAGCAATCGTTTGTCCTTATCTGTGAAAGGTAAATGTCAAAGTGACAGATAAGGACAAACGATTGCTAAGTTAGCGAAAGCCTATAGGTATAGAGCGTTTATGAATAAGGCGGTATAAATATTTACCGTTTAACTACATGCACAGATACAAACGTATAGACTCGTGCTTCTATATTTAGAGATATCACTTAAAATGTTACCGTATTTCTTGCTGGTTCTCTGCTAGCTTTAACATACACAACATATAGTCTACTGCCTACATATATGTATACAAGTATGTCAAGCGTGCACACCAGTCTTAGTAGGACATAATTTATTGCTCCAGGGGTACGGGGGCCAAGGAAGTAATCCTAACATAAGCTAGTTTTTGTACAGACTTCCACGAACCAGTATTCTCAGTCATAGCATTCATTAAATGGTTACGACTTATCAATTAAATGTCTTACTTATTGGTTTATTATTTTCTCATAAATTCTGTTTCCAGAGCTCAAAAGAAATGAAATGTATTAACTTTAGAAGTATCACTTCTCATTCTGTAAAGTGTAATTAAAATATGAAAAACATTGTGTATTTATTACTTTGTGTTTACATACATGCATAAATCACGTCTTCATCCTTTATAGGGTAGACAGAACTAAAAGTAGGTAATAAGACCTAAAGGCCACGTTAGCATGATTGTGTGCGTATAGGTGGAAATAAGAATCAAAATAGTGATGGGTTGCTAACCGCATCGCATATAACATGATTTTTGCCCATTCCCTCGATGGGAAGCAACTGATACATTCAATGTTTTTTCTTTACTTCCATACCAACATGGAAGAATTTTGTGATAATGCCAAATAAGTAACTTTAAACTCAGTAGGTACTTTCTTAATGTCTTTCGGCTATCTTCATTTTTTATATGACAGAGACGTCCAAACTGAAGAAACACGAAGTTTTCTGGAGACATTAACAAGCTAGAAGCACTGTTGTATAATAAATTGTACATCGCCATGTAAGACATAAAACACAGTACAATCTCATCAAATCGTTAGCGTGCCTAAAAGCGTCGCCAAACGCCAAGCTATCTCAAGCCTACGCCAACCAAACTCCAATCGAACGTACAAAAAGTATAATCACATCATGACACGTTTTAAACATGTACAATTTGTGTGTGTGTGCACAAATGTAGGCGTCACAAAGGGGTCTGATTAAAAATCATGACATGCGCAGTAATTTTAAAAACTACCGGAGGCTGGGTTAATTTTTAAGTATTGATCAAAAATTGCGTATATGTACGGATGTTGAGAGGGTGGTGGGAGGTTGCCTCCCGTGCGTGAATTAGATTTTTCAGTAGGAAATTTGTCATTAGAAAGTTCTTTTGTTAATGTGGGGGCCGGGTCGCGGTTGGGTATAGGTTGGGTTCACCATTTTTCGGCGGCATGTGGGAGCGCGGGGTGAGGAGAAGTAAAATTTTTTGCGCGTTGCCAACGCTTACTGTTTTAAGTAATTAATTTGATCACGGGTTCTGCTTTCTATGATTTAATTCCTAAGTCGACTGTAAGCAGTCGTGTTGAAATGAGACATGTTATAATTTAAAGCGTACTAGCGAGCTGTTTTATTTGATTGATAGGGATTCCAAATTGTCTAAAAATTACGAGTGTGATCCCTTTGAAATACTTCGATATTTTTTAGTCTCGTCGTGAAGTTTGTCCGCTTTTATTTTGAGAAGCACTATAGTTACTTTTTTAGCAATTGTTAAGAAACATAATTATTGTGATTTAATTGTTTATTTTCATTAACCTACATTGTATTGGTACATATTTGTAAACTTTTCAATATGTTTGATATTTACAAAAAAACATTTCAAATCGGTACTACGTCTCATTTTTGACAGCTGCTATCTCAGAACTGCTAGGTACTCTATTGTCACTCAATAACTCGTCACACTCCATTTAACCTATCAGTTAGTTAATATACTTCACTTAAGGCCTCGAATACATGTAAATTAGCTTTTTGTTTTATTGTATAGTCGATTCTGTTTTAATTAAGAACCTAATTACAGCATAGCCTTTCCATTATTTATCTAAAAACAAGTACACACAGTTCCTACAAGTGCTCTAGCAATACCAAACACTACAGCAACCCTCTTGACGTAAAACGAGAAAAAAACGCCCCGACAAAAGTATTTTCATTATCTAAGCTCCGTCGCAGCTCCCAACCGCCGAAAACCTCTGCCTACCCGTATATTCATTTCCGTTTTGTACTGTTAATACCGCATACTTTTAACTGTCTAACTAGGAGGGGGCAGGGGGGCGCCCCCTCCCCACCCCACTACTTACACGCGGCAGGCACAACTTTTATAATACTACGTACTCACGGGTGCTTTTTAACGAACCCCCCGCCACCCACCTGCCACGCATACCGAAAAATACGCAGGGTGGGTTAGAAGTGAAGTGGCCGTATTTTGCGTATTTTTAAATTATTCTACATGCGGGCGCGGCGCTTAGTTGTCGCTCGATGGTTTGCAGGTTTTGATTTGAATTGGGGCTGAATTTAGGCAGATTAGGTCCCGGGGTTCTAGGAACGGATTGGGAGTGGAATGTGACTTTTTAGACAGACTACAGAGAAGATGATTAGAGTTCGGGGTCTTTTTAATAATTTATGTACACTCGGAGACCGAACCGATGTTTTTTTATAGGGTTTGCTTTTGAATTATTCTTGTCATCAAATCAGGATCTGATGACGTGACACTGGAGTAGACGAGATAATTCTTAAATTCTTCTTAGTTTTTTTTAGTTAATGCGATGCTAAATAAAGGTTTTTGAATAATTGAATGCCTAAATTTTGTTAATTTACCCGTGAATTGTTTTCTATAGGACAGGCTTCGCCTAGTGTTGGAACCAGAGTAATAAATTGTAGTACCTACTTAGTTAGAACATTTTTGGACAATAAATGAATACTTAACGTAAGTAACGTAAAGCAATTGCAATTTTGGAAATGCGTCTTAAAGTAGAGATTCTGGAATATTATAGCTGGTTTAGTTAGTTTAAAATTTGTTTAAATGAAGTCACATTAATACTAATACAATAATAATCTGGTAGTGGAGTGCGTGGAGTACTGGTGACCTATATTGCCAGGATTGTCTCCGCAGAAGAACTCTTCAACGGTTGGTCCGATTGACTTGAAATTTGGTTCACATATGTAGAACGGATGAAAACGCAAGTACAGCCAACAAAAAGTACAGTCAGCAATAATCTTGTATCTAAAATGAATTTTTTAGGTTACGTTATTTTATTGGGATAATTTCAAGTTGCAAATATTGCAGAATTCAATAAATTATTGACGTCAAGTAGCACGTAACCATGAAAATATTAAGCAAACTAAAAAAGTTAATTAGTTTCGATTCCAGCAAATGCATAGTTTTACAGTTGATCAAACATCTATCAGACAACCTTTTGTGAAGTATGGCACAAAATTTTATTAATATTAGCTTTGCTTCAAGGCTGCTATAGCGTGTTGAATTTGTAACAAAACATCGAAACAGGGAATTGTAAATTGTAAATTTATGTTGCATTAATAAATAGGTTTTTAAATATATGTATTCTGACACTCATGATTTGAATTTAAGACTGCTAGGAAGCAGCACCAACTTTAAAGTTTCATTGTAAAAGGGCATCTGAAACTATACAATGTCCTTAAAATTGTTCAGTTTTTGGTTGGGTTAATTTGCTTTCATTTTTGAATCATATCATAGTCGATGAATGTTTCCATACATTGATTGATGTTCAAAGTGAACCGCGTCAAGGGCGGGACTAAGTTTTGAATCATAAGTTTATATGTATACTTAAAAAAATCTTTCTAATCCAACCACCAGCTAAATTATTCCGGTATAATTTCAAAAGACCTTTTACATTACTGTCTCTAACATTTTCTGCCAACGAAAGTGTTCACGGATGCGATTCGGGACCTTGCCATGACGTTTAAAGTCATTCAATCCCGATTCAGTTTAGAATCGCTCGCTGTCAGATCCATACTAAAAATTGGTTGCCTGTAAAGTCGGTATACGGGCGAAAGTTTTACGTGACAACGACTTTGAGTGGTAAAATAATTTTAATGTGAATATTCATTCGTATAGTAGGAAGAAGGATGAAATAATAGTAACAATTTAAAACATTTATTTATACAAAGAATTATATTTAACACTAACTGTGCTCGAGTGGAAGGGACGCGTGCCTTTCACTTTTTATGTCTGTCTCTCTCGCTCTTAGGCGGGCTAACCATGCCCGAGTGGAAGGGACGCGTGCCTCTCACTCGCTCTCATTGTGAGCGCATAACGTGAGCGGAGCGTAACGCAGTTTCTTGAAGTGTCACCCGGCAAACCAATTTATAAGACGTTGTCACGTCAAAAATGACAGCTAAAACCTGAACTGAATAGCGATGCGCATTGGCAATTAACTGTTCTGTGCAACAAAAATTCTCGATACAAAATAATAACGTGCGCAAATATCTACTACTGTATTGATCATTCGAATTGTTCTCAGTACATACCAATGTCTATCATTATAATTTTTTTTTTCATTTCGCCACGCGTTTCCAGTTTCAACTTTCGCTAGCCAGACCAACAGCCACTCACAAAAAAACCAGGTTTGACCTCAAGACTACCATACATTTTGACACAACAAAGTAAGTATAAAACTAGAAGTATTATTTTTTGCTACAAAACGGCCTTAGCGTATCTTACAATAACATACAAAACTACCAACAATAAAAAAACTACGTCCCAAACCCCCCAGTTTACAACCATGAGCGAGCAAATACGAAGAAAACAAAATTACCAATATACTGTTGCTTTCATTGCCACCAATTCTACGTTTTTAGATTCTTATGAGTACGCGTTAGGGTTGCTAGTGTAGTGAAGGCAACCCAGCAAAGGGTGAAGCATATTTTTTATAGATTGTAACATTGTGGCACTCACGGCTGACACGGCGGTTTGATATGACAGCCTGCATTCAGCCAGTTTCAAAGACGTTTTGATGCGAACTTCGAGCTTTATACACACGGGATAAGGAATACTTCGGTTGAGCTCGGAGGGGTTCATGTTGGTTTCCTGAGTTCTGTTAGAATGTAACTGACTATTCGTGTCACTATCAAAATATGGGGGCGGACACTTACGCAATGAGTACGAGATCGATTTCCGTACGATTATGCGGAAAATTCAAGATTTTTTGCGATATGCTGATGTGCTAATTGTACCAACTTCGGCCTTTATAATAGCTTAGATTTTGTTGACTAAGTAGCATTCAAGCTCTTATTGTGTACACACGACAGACTCAACATTTCCGCGCCATTTTGATTTTAATTTAAATTAGTTATTTCAGTACTCGACTAGCAGACTAAGCAGAATCTATAGTTTCGGCCGACCGCCTGCACATGCTCAGGCGACCCAGTTTAATTTTTTAAGGTGGATTAAGCACCTAATTTTAGCGTCCACAAAAATAGTTATATCGCCCCTGTGAAGCCTTAGCTGACCTCAAAAAAATAGGTTTTTCTCAAACATGCTCGGAAATGTATGTATGCGTTAATGTCACGAAATGAAGCCATGAAGTTTCACATTTATGGCCTAGGCCAAGAAGTAATGCGGAGCTGGTGCTGGTGCGGTGGCGGCGCTGGCGCGGTGGTGGGTCTGGTGGTGCGGTGGTGTATGCGCGGGTAACATATTGCGAGCAATAGCTTGTTCAAATGGCATGTTTAATAAATTAAAAAGCGGCTAATTAAACAATTTTTACTTGATTACCTGGTAGTTATTTTAATTTTAATATTTCCTCGCATTGCTTGAGAAAAGCACTATACAATCCTCGGCCAGAAACAGGGATTGCAGGACTCGCTTTATCCGGCCTCGTCTACGACTCGGCCGTGTACCCCAATCTCGTCCAGCAATCCCTTACTTCACGGCCTCTGCAGTAATGTACTATTATTGTCAGAAACAAATAGAGCCAATAACGTTTCCATTATTTTGTTTTTATTTTTGAATATAAGTAGCTGCTATTCCAGCGTGGTGAGCGAGATATCTAGTGAAATTACTATTACATGTTGGTTAGTAATGTGTTTGCAATCCCCTGGGGAATTGGGGATCTCATCTGCTAAAAAACTTTTCACAAATGCATTATTTCACAAACTCATCATTTGACAACCCTTTTATAGGTATCTGATAAACCGCATACTTGATTAAAAATCGAAAACCTTTAGGCGTGGATCACATTAGGTTTGGTTTGTTTTATAAGTTTTCCAATATTTAAGTCAGTAAGTATAAAATAAAAGTTTGTGAAATGATGCATTTGTGAGAAGAGGTTTAGCAAATGATGGTGAACCTTATTTTTACTTTTTTATTCATACTTTTTTATCTCCATTTGTAAATCTGTATCATTTTTCTTTCATACTCATACTCTCGCTCATTATTCACAATAACAATAATTATTTACTTACTCACATTTAATTTTATTATTTTTCCAAAATACCTACAACTCAAACAAAAATTTTAATGTTAAACCTCAAAACTAAGAGCCTCCAACACAACTACATAACAAATGCATTGATATTAATTTTAAAATACGTCCATTGAGTCAACTTCCTCAATAATAATACTTAAAGGACGATTTTATTTCAGCCTAAATGTAAACGTGGAAATGGACACAAAAACCGTGAACTAAAAATACAGAAGCCTTCAGATAGACGTGGGCAGGACAAAATGATTGAAGGGAAATTATAATACCTATAAAGGGTATTGAGACTTGTTTAGATTATTTTCTTAAAGTTTAGGCAAGGTTATTTTTTTGACAAAATTTGTTAAAATAAGTTAAACTTACTATCGCAGAAATTTTCTTGTAATTTGATTTGTGGTGATAAATAAAGAATAATTTGTATTGTTTTAAATTATAGTCCTACATTTTTTCCTACGTGAACTCGCTCGATTCTGTTCATCAACAAAAATAAAAGTAATTAGGTATTGAAAAATAAAAAGTTTATTGAAAAATAAACAAATATCCCCCTATTTTTTACGACAAGGAGGGTAAACGAGCACGTGGTTCACCTGATGGTAAGCGAACACCACCACCCATGGACACCCGCAACACTAGAGGATTGCAGATGCGTTGCCAGCCTAGACGGCTAGGTTAGAATGCCTCTTGTGCCAGCAATTTCACCGGCTGTCTTACTCTCCACGCCGGAACACAGCATTGTAAGCACTGCTGCTTGGCGGCAGGATTAGCGAGTAAGACTGTGGTAGCGATCCGGACGGACCGTGCATGAAGTCCTACCACCCACTCCTACTAAAAATCAATACAGCAGTCACACCTACATGCAAAAACAAAACACTATCTCAGCATTAGTCACTTCGTTTCGTATAATCAAGAAGTAGAGTGAGCGCAACTCGAGTGCCTGCCGCTTGCATTATAGCAATAAATCGCAGCGTCTCGTGCGTCTCTTATTTTGTACAAGGCGCTGTTATGATTCGCGTTATGCAAGCTCCGAACGATGACAGATGTGGTTGGGATCTGAGGCCATCACAAAAGCTACATTTCTGATTCTAACTAAAAGTAATATTTTATACATAAAAATAGGAAGAAGAAAAAATCGGCACGTTTACAGATTGTCAATTTGAAGTTTTAAACTACCGCGCTTGTCACTCATATTTAAAGTATTATTGTATTATTTAAACAATTTTCACGACAGTAATACTTTAAATTTGACAGTTTGATTTTTTAATTATTATCTGTTTGTTTGGTAACGCTAGTAATTTTGGAAACTACTGAGAGAATTTTCGTGGCGTTATTGCACGTAGTAGATAAAACTGACGCTGACTTAAAATATTGTACATTAAAATTTTAATAAAAAATCAATTTGTATCATTAATTTTTTTATAAAATCTACGCAAACGAAGTCGCGCGCAGTAGCTAGTACAACATAAAGTTATATAACTGTTAGGTAAAAAACTCAAGTAAGATCCTTAAAGTAACCAGAAGTACCAAAATGAGAAGCTCAAGTTAACGTCCTTGTACTCGCGAAAATGAATATGGTTCTTGGTTTAAAGTCAGAAATGTCATGCCTCATGCCACATATTCTTTTTATAGCTGTCAATAAACGCACCGTATTTTAATGCTACAAAATATTGGTACTAACTCTGTACCTAAATAGGTTTAAAGCTTCGTATAGATATACTAACTGTAATCAATGCCATTGATTTAAAACGAGGGCGCAGAGAATCGTACCAATCTAGAGTATTACACAGACTTGTAAAGAGACGTGGATTCATTGCGCCTGGCAAAAGAAAATAGCAAACCTCCCGAACGTCTAAATTACTCAGAAGATACTAATGCCAGCTTCCTCCGATAATTCAAAACGCTATTTTTCAGCGCTGCAGCCTCGGCCTAAATAATAAATTCGATTCGCTCCCGTCACACAAACATCGGGGTAAAACAATTTATTACAAAATGTAAACAGGAAGAGCTGTATTTTCATTTAGAATACGAATTCTCGATGCCTTCCCCCCCGCATAGACGAAAATACCCGGTTATGATTAATTCCAAATGCGCCTCGCATTGATCAAGAAACGGCTTTTTACTCCAAACTACCCATCTCTTGCCCCCATCTCCCCCCCTGCCAGAGCGAGACTAAGCGCAGCATCGCCCCTCTCACTCTAAAACAAAGATGCTAAAACTTCTTTCGCTAGTATGAAGATTTTAATTTCATATTTTTGATGAAACGGTTCTAATTTTACTTCCTCATCGCAACGAAATTGAACCTTACGCGGCTCGCGTTAAACTCAATTCAGATTTTCGCCCGCGAGCACTTGCTGCCATTTTCTAATTCCGAATTAGTTTCCGAAGTGAAAAGATACAGTCCCAAGACTGTGTGCGTGGCCAGAGTCAAATCAGGCCTTAGGGCTACCACTTTAGGTTGTTATTCGTTTGTCGGCGCGCTTGTAAGAAATAATTCTCCAGTTGTACCCCAAAATTAGTCGAATGAGGGGAAAGGGGTTCATACGATGGGTGGTTTTAAAAGAAGAAGGCAAAAAGGTGGGGATAGAAAGATGCGCAAAGACTTAGTTCGCGGGGGGTGGGGAGGCGTTATAAAATATATAATTCTATACTTACAATACTTGTAAATACGGCACGCGGAAGTAGGGCGCGGGAGGTGTCTTGGCACTTTGCTACATTTCCGTTTAGTTTTGCTCATTATTTTGGGTTATGGTAATGAACGTGTTAAGTGATACGCTTTGATATTAATTGAGCTTTGATAAGGCTTAATTGGCTGGAGGGGTGGTATGTTTATTTTCTACTAGTGTGGTGGTTTGCGACGTGGCAACACGTCAGTCGATTAGAGCTTGATAGACCGAAAACCATTTCACTTGAAAGCTTTTGAACTCATGAGGATATAGTTTTCTTGATTTATCATTTCTGCCCAAATGTGACCACAACATTCAGATACTTAGTAATGAGGAATGGAGCGTAAGGTTTACGTTGGACAAGTCTGCGAAACACAACAATCACAATTTCTTGTTTCACAACTAATTCTTTTAACAATCCCTTATTTTCTGGTAAATTTTTTTTAGAAGAGCTATAAAATATCCTAACTTAACCTAATGCGAGCCACGCAAAAAATTTTCAGATTTTTAATAAAGTTTACGTTTTAGCAGATATTAAAGTGTTTTCAAATGAAATTGGCTGTCGAACGATATACACCCCCTTGCAAAAAAATCGGGCACCTATGGTTTTTCAGATTTTTAGGCATTAAAGCTTAGAAAGTAAGCTTTTATGCACATAAAATTCAAAAACAATGGGTGCCCGTTTTTTTTGCAAGGGGGTATATTAGTCAAAGATATCTCAGTCAAGTGATCAGACATCAGATATTACACAGAGTATTTTGTTAACAATCTAACTCTGTAGTTTAACCATCGAAATCAACTTCAAATCCAGTTTCTTTTCCCCAACTATCAAAACGGCTCCGTCGCGCTATAACGCTACATTCGCTGATATTTAGTCGCGAAACGGGATGTATTATAAAAGGCGGTAGTTGTTTAAAATAAGAGCGGGAGGGGGCGGCGGCGCGGTGGTTAGAAGGAGGCTGGTGGCGGGTTCGATTCTAGACAAAGTTCGTGGGGCAAAATTGGAGTTTCTTTAGACTTATTTAGTTGGATGGTTTATTTGATGAAGTTGTGGTAGCCTAAATAGTTCCGACACGTTGATAATATCGGGTTCGAAAATGGATAGATCCGATATTATCGGGTTTTTGTAATGTGAGAAAATAAAAAGTAGTGACGTCGTTTTGTAGTTCTACTTGGTTGTTTATGTGTGCGTGCTGTTTGATCACAAGGCGTAGTTTGCTGGTCTCACTTTGTCGTTTAGATAGCTTTTTTTTAGATTTCATTTGGTCTGGAAACAGTATCAAAATGACGATGAGGAAAAATTTGGAGAGGATATGAAGTTCAAAGTTCAAGGATATGTGGCGCGAAGTTGGATTTAACTCTGGATTAGTCTTTTTCAGGGTTCTGTACCTATAAAGTACCCACGGAAACCTATTACTAATGCTACTGTCTGCCTATCTTTTGAAAAGAAAAAATCCCGAGTTCATAGATTTGGTTGGTTCCCGATATTATCGGGTTATCTTGTTGCAAGTTTAGTATGTATTTTATCTAAGTATGTAAGCATTGTTATTTGTTGCCGCGGGAGCGGGAATTCTTAAAATTTTGTACTTATTTATCTATAGTACGCAAGATATTTGTTAAATTTCCATTTTTTAGTTTCAGTGGATTAGGCTGTATAGTGTCAGACGTCACGTTGCTGTTTTAAGGCACATCTTTAAATTACGTCACTGTTTGGAAAATTTTAGTAGGAATAATAAAGACAAGGATAGCGATAGTAGAGATCTCTTGTGATTATTGAAACCAACAAGTAATGTTTGCAATTATACGATGAGGTACATTGCAATTACATATATCATACATAATTAATACAATTTGGATGGAGTGAAGCTACCTATGTTTTATCCACTCATTTCGCGTGGTTCTTAGTAAAAAGTTGAGGGGGGGGGCGGCACTAGCGCCTACGCCGTAGCCGCTACGCCGCGTAGGCCCGCTACGGCGTAGCAGGGCTATGCAAATGGTATTACGTCATCAGGATTCGGGAGTTTCTGGTAATTTGTAGTAGTGTTTTCTTGGTAGAATGGTAGTTTTATTTCGGTAAATAATTAATTCGTTTGAAGATGTGATTATTCATTCTAAGATTTTGTTTCGTTTAGAATCAAAATCACAATCAAATAAATAAAAATGTAGTAACTTTTAATTAGGATTTCGAAGTTTTTTTTTTAATTTATAGATTAAACAAATCCACCGATTCATTTAAAACTAAAACTAACCTGGCAACTCTTGTCATCACGTGACCAAGACAGCAATAAAAAAATCAAGCCAATGTTTTTTTTTTGCCAAATTTCCCAAGCCCAAATCCTGCATTCAAAACCGCAATAAAACCGCGAACTCACACAAAACGAAACTATTGATTTCCGCGCAGCGTCTTAGAACGCAACTAGCGACATCCCTTTTAATATCACCCTAAAAACTTAAAAGTTCATTAGCCTGGCAACCCTGCCTACTATCTTGCACGTTCCTAAGACGAGGGGGTGGGGTGCCGCCACCCCCGGGGGCGGGGGGACGCGGAAATATGAAGGGAGCTCTCATTTATCAATACACACTGAGACTGTTTCTTTCCTTAAGAATTGATTATATTCTGGTAAGAATATTGATGGGGGGGTGCTTGAAAGTTTTCCGGCTTAATAGGGGGGGAGGTTGATTAGAGTTTTTGATGTCCCACCCTAGCTTTACATACATGTTTGTTTTAATGTGTTCTTATGTTATGTTGCGAGGCACGTTTTTGGGGAAGCGTTTCGGTGATTTTTTATGTCTATCTTGCTTTTGAAGAGTCATTCAGACGATATAGCCTCTCTCTCTCTCCAGCCTATATACGTCCCGCTGGGCACAGGCCTCCTCTCAGAATGAGAGGGCTTGGGCTATAGTTCCCACGCGGGCCCAGTGCGGATTGAGAACTTCACACACACCATTGAATTGCTTCGCAGTTGTGTGCAGGTTTCCTCACGATGTTTTCCTTCACCGAAAAGCTCATGGTAAATTTCAAATGAGATATCGCACGTAAATTCCGAAGAACTCAGAGGTGCGAGCCCGGGATTCGAACCCGCGACCCTCTGCTTGAGAGGCCACAGGTCAAACCACTAGGCCACCACGGCTTTTTTATATAATAGCCTAGTAGCTAAAATACTTAACTATGAAGCTTGAGGTTCCGGGTCCGGGTTCTATCAACAACAACAACAACAAACAACAACAATACAATACACAATACAACAATAACAACAAATACAACAAATATTATATTATATTATTATTATTTTATTATTACTTATTTATTATTTATTATTATTATTATATTATTATTATTATTATTATTTTTTTAATATATTGAGTACAATAATTATTACGAATAAATGACTATGAGTATGACTTGTCGTTCAGTATGGTGTGCTAAGGGGGAGGCCTTTGTTCAACAGTGGACGTCTTCAGGCTGATGATGATGATGATGATGATGATGACTATGAGTATGAGTATGAGTATCTCCAGTCGGGGCAGATATTACGAGTATGTATGAAACATACGAATGTTCACTCTCTCTCTTAATGTTATTCAATTCCGACTCAGTTCAGGTTTTCGCTGTCGTTTTAGTATGGATCTGACAGCGAGCGAACCTAAACTGAATCGCATTAAGACGTCATGGTAAGGCCCCAGGACGTTAAATAGGAAGATGTTGAATTATTAAGGGTGTTGAATTTTAGGTAGTGGGTGTCAATCAATTTTAGGTAGGTAGTGGGTGTCAATCAATTTTAGGTAGTGGGTGTCAATCAATTTTAGGTAGTGGGTGTCAATCAATTTTAGGTAGTGGGTGTCAATCAATTGTCTCAAGATATTTTGTTATTATCATTTACTAGCTTCTGCCCGCGACTTTGTCCGCGTAGAATTAGCAATTGATATGTTTATCGCTATCCCGCGGGAACTATACAATTTTCCGGGATAAAAGTAGCCTATGTTTTAATCTAGGGTACCAGCTAGCTTCGTACCAAATTTTATCCAAATCCGTCCCGTCGTTTTAGCGTGAAGAAGGAACAAACATACACACTCACTCACTCACATCGTCACATCATCGCATCGTCACATCGCCACATCGTCACAAACTTTCGCATTTATAATATTAGTAGGATAAATATGCGTCACGGTTAATCACTCTCAGTTAAGACTCTGATATTTTAAGGGTCGATTATCTATGATGTCTATGTCTGTTTCGTAGTAAGAAAAAGAGGGAATTGAAGATAACTGCCCCTACAAACATAGTGTACATACTTAAATCATGTCCAACCCTTACGGGGTAGACAGCGCCTAGATAACAAGACCTAATGGCCACGTTTAGCATGTTTGTGGGCATAAGTGGAATGGAAAGGGAACTCAAAATAGTGATAAGTTGCTAGCCGCATCGCCTATAACACGATTCAGGAATTTCGCCCATTCGGAAGAGAAGCAACTGCTACATTCTATCTTTTCTATGTTTTTTTAATAGATAACTGATACTTAAGATATCAGGAACTTTACAGGGAGTGGTCAGACAAGCCCTAAGATTTTCACCCATATCCTCGGGCTTTTACCTTTGAGAAGAGCAACTGATACATTCTGTTTTATCCCAAACAGAAGGAAATAAAAATAGAAATAGGATAAAAATAGGTCTGTAAACGCTATTGTTTTAAATACTCACTTTTGTAAACGTTTCTGCTCAGCAGTTGCCACGTGTTGTACAGACGTGCGTACGGTTGCTGACGTCAGTTCTAATTTAGCAGCAACACCCGATGACGCGTCTATGCCTTTTGCTGACGCGGGAACTATGTTAGTAATAATCTCTAATTAACTGAATTCATAAAGTAACTTTCTGTCAAAAATTTCATTTTTTTTGGTGACTGTACTTGCATTGTCATCCGTCTTATTATGTGTACCAAATTTCAAGTAAATCGAACCAAGCGTTAAAAAGTTTATCGTACTGGCAAAGATTTACATAAATACAAGTAAAAACATAGATTAACAGCTCATTTTTGGAAAGTCGGTAAAAATTCCCAATGAGCACTCCTAAATATCTCAAGAAAACGAAACGACTCCCCCCTGTCAAGCGTTGGTACACAGAATGTGTGCGTGTGTGCGTGAGGAAATTAATGTATGAATACTTGAGGGGTTGCTTAAGATTAGTTTTCGTCTCGCTTTCTGACTATTGTGAAGGTAAAAGGAAATATTTAGGAAGATGTTAAAACCAGAACTTCAAAAACCAAATATTTCATCTTGACATTTAAAAAAACACCACTCGTGTCCGCCTTGAAATACCTTTTGACGTAAGTATTTTGTAGCATGAAGTTTTATTATCAAATAGTTTTTTTACACCAAAATTCGTATTACATACATACCTATACAGTTGACATCAGATTTATATTAGGGGTTTCTGGGTGCAACGCGTCTCCTAGTGACTGCACTGCTCAATAAAATCAAACATCAAAAATACACACGTCATATTAAAAATATCTCAACTTTTTAATCGGCGAAGCTTAACACGTCCATAGAAAAGGCAAAGGCATTCCGTTCCCTTCAATATTGGCATATAAATAATCAAACATAAGCTAGACGCCCCGTCTTATGTCCGTGTGGGTTGCCCACGCAGGCACGATTCCCACGATATGGGTCAGTGGGCAAGTGTATACGGGTTGTAAGGGCATGTGAGATAATGTGACGGGGCTTTAACAGAACAAGGAAGATGTTTAGGAATATTTGAACAGTATCGTTATTGATCGATATGTTAAATTTTTATTAGCAGTATTAGTTGGTTCATTGAGTACTTTTAAGTTACGAATTATAAAGCTTTTGTTTGCGACTTTCATTATTTTGCTGTTCGTGAATAAATATTGGTTTATGTCTTTTTTAATGTCGCTATGCGGCTTCCAAATTTATTTAGCTAATAAAAGCCATTTGGCTAGTTAACAGTATAATAATGTTCCAATATCATTGCTATTGTATTAGTCATAATTATTATATCGTATTGCTGGAATACTATTCAAAGCTTATAATTATTTCAAACAAAAACACTCTGGGGCTTTACCATGACGTCTTAATGCGATTCAGTTCTGACTGAGTTCAGGTTTTCGCTGTCATTTTTAGTATGGTTTCACAGCGAGCGAACCTAAACTGTAGGTTTATTGTCTAACTCGCTCGCAATCGCCATCGTGTTAATTTTGACAGTTCACGTATGGGCTGACAATTGGCATCGGAATCAACTAGCTGTCACATTCATACATGAACTGTCAAAATGAGCACGATGGCGAATGCGAGCGAGTTAGACAGTAAGGCCGCTGAATTAGAATTGAATCGCATTAAATCGTCATGGCCCCTGAACAACAACAGTTGCTGTTGTAGGTACTCAGCAAAAATCGGCTTTAGCGAATGTGATTGATCAAAAAGCAATCATTGTATTGTAATATCAATTTAGAAAACAATTTAAGGATTCGTATCCTTGTACATGTATTTATTAATGAGTAGAAATGAGGCCAAATAAATGCATGTCTATATAAAAATCGTGGGCATTGAATACGTCAAAAACATGAATTATCAAAAGCTATCATACGAATCGACTACCATAGCCCCGTCATATCGGCACGATACAGAAAACCAAAAAGACAAACATAACAGAATTACATAATTTAAAAGTGTGTGCCCGGAATCTCTAGCGGGAACATTTTAGGTTAAAATATAAGGATCTTGCATAAGAAAACGAGGGGAGTTCGCCCCTCTGTATCTCCGTTTTTAGTATTTTAGTAAGTTCAGGGAGAAATTACCCCCTAAGGGGGGAGGGTGGCAGGGGGCAAGATGTTGATGTTTCTTAGTTTTATATTACTGCTGTACTTTATTATTTGTGTTAGTGTGTTTGTATTTTATTCGACGAGTGTGAGTGGGGATTACGTGATCCTTAGGCGCTATGCAGATGCCGGTTTATGAATCTGGTCGCGTTTTTTACCAACTTTCGGAGGGTTATGGGAATGGGGTGTTTTTAGTGGTGTTTTAGTGCAACACAGCGAATGAGTATTGATCTGGTGCGCCGGATGCCGCCGTTTAGAGTTAGACGTAATTGCCTACACGTTTCAGATAAAATTTCAAGTGTTTTGGCAGAATGTTGACGTTTTAGATGGTGCGTGTTGTTTTCGAAGTTTATGAACGGTGTGGGAAAATCTGTCAATTTGCAGGTGTATTTTGGAGCTTATGATTTCTGAGGTTGTTTCTTGGTGCTGTCCCCTTGATTAAGATCCAGTAATTAATGAGTTGTTTGGTTTTTAAGTTGTATTGTTACTGTTTGGACGATAGGTTGGCCTAATGGTTAATGACACTGACTATGAAGCTAGAGGTCCCGGGTTTGAATGATGAATATGATTTTATGTTCCCGAGTCACGGATGTTATATTGTACTTATTTAAGAAAGTATTTTTCTATTTAAGTAAGTTTATCAGTTGTTGTTTAGTAGCCATAGCTTTATAGGTAGAGCTTTGCTTAATTTGGGACTTGGTCAATTGGTGTAAATTGTCTCATGATTTTTAACTAAGTATTTATTTATTAATAATTACCTACTAGGAATCATTATTATCATATCACTACATCATTTAATAGGAATCATTATATAGGCGATGCGGCTAGCAACCCATCACTATTTTGATTCCCCTTTCCACCTATACGCCCAGAATCATGCTAAACATGGCCTTTAGGTCTTGTTACCTTAGGCTCTGTCTACCCCGTAAGGGATAAAGACGTGACTTATTATGTATGTACTATTTAATGTATACGTAATTAAGGGACGTTTCTTAAAAAAGCTAATTTAACGCCACGTAGTCTCGTTAACAACAACTCTGCTCTTGATTCTGTTTCTAAGCATCGTTATAATTTTAGTATTTGTTATTAATAACAGCGCTTGTGTTTTATGAAATAAATCCTTGCAAAATATCGTTACTCAATGAAGCAAAAGAGTAATGAAATTTGAGAGGTGCGTTAAAAGCAATCAAAACACGACCTCAGTAAAAATAGTGACCGGCCGATATGAAAAAAAAATAAAAAAAATGGAATAACCCACAAACGGGTCTGCTGAAAAATCCAGCCAGTATTTTTTCACCGATCTTTATTTGCTTTTTACGAGCAACTAGTGAAAACGAGAGTGGCTGGAAAAAAATACGTCACTATTCCTATCGTGCTGGGAAAAAAGAAAAAAGAAAAAATGGCGAACGGCCGTCGAGAGCGAGAGTTCTATTTTCGAATAGCACGCGCGGCGATTTTTTTTTCGTTTTTCCGGACAATGTGTTCCCGGAAAAATACCGATTCAAAAGTGTTATTAGTTTTCATTCAGTCATTCTCACCTGTGTTGTGTCGGTGTGTTCATCTGAAACAGAGAACGAAGGCTTCGTTAGTTGTATCAAAAAAAAAAAAAACTATAAATAACAGGGTAACTATAAATACATTTTTAACATCACATTTTTTTTTAATTTGGCATTCGACAAACTAACGTTAGCGTAAACGAAACCAAAGACGAATAACTCGCTATACTTACTTAGGTTACTTTAAAATTAATTAGCACAAATTATTGATTAACAATTCATTCATAATTATTAATTATTAATTATGCTATTTTGTTGTTGATTGAAATGTAGAGTTGCGTCGTAAATTGAAAACAGAATTTAAGTTAAGAACGTAAACAAAAGGTTTTTAAACTCTTATTTAAAGAATTGAGACGTCTAAGAGTATCTTGTAGTGAAAAATAATTTGAATTTATATATTTTTTATTTTTACTTTACGTCATAACGTAAATCTTCTCTCGTGTCTCCATTTGTAGCCGTATTTTTTTATTTAACCTCTTACCTACGGGATATTTTGTCAAATGTATTTAAATAATTTTGAATTGTTATTAAAGTTCAAAATTAACTTTTAATTATATGTAGTTTGCATAGTACATTGGAACGCAATAGGTTAAATGTTTATTATTGATAGGAACCCAAATTCAACCATCATAAAATACTAATAAATGTATCATGTTTCAATTAAGGGCCTGTCTCACCACTCCTTAACCGTCAGTATATATGATTCCGTCTCTATTTATTACTACGAAACAGACAGAGACGTCATCATAGATAACTGACAGTTAAGGAGTGGAGAGACAGGCCCTAAGTTTCTTATAGCAGCAGAAATTAATGTTCTAAAAATAAATGATGAATCTCTCATGCATAAAGACTAAAACTAAAAAAAAAATAAAGAAATAAAATTTAAATTTGGCTAAAATCTAAAATAAACAACAAACGCTAAGTTGATTTACTGAGAGAGTACAGATCTTACTACCCCACCCAGAGACGTTCATTAACTAATAGGCACTTAACGCATGATTATCCTAAGTCAACATTAATTAAGAAGGTATGTAACTATAATTGTAGAGAGTTCCTTTCGTTTTGTAAAATGATAAATCGGTGTCATTTTCTTTTTTTAATTTATAACAGTCTTACCCCCTTATTCATAAACGCTCTATAGGGTTCTGCTAACTTAGCAATCGTTTGTCCTTATCTGTGAAAGGTGAATGTCAAAGTGACAGATAAGGACAAACGATGACTAAGTTAGCAGAAGCCTACAGAGCGTTTATGAATAAGGAAGGGGGTTAGTCATTTGTAAGACCATCTTAAACTGCCTGCACTTAAAGACTTCAATTTATTTTGATAGATATTAAAATCGACCTATTTTTATTATAAATGAAATAGTAAATATTATTATTAACTTGGTTGATCTATTTAGTGCAGATCCCTTCTAGTTCCTCGTAGCTAACCAAGTTTGAAAATTGGTATTCTACTAGGAAAAAAACAGGACGAGTAAGATAGAAGTGTAAGGGAGAGGCTAGTAAAAAAATATTTATACAATTTGAATACGGCAGTTAGTCTTGTTTTATAACAAATAAATGGTTTTTAAAGTTTATTATTAATTTCTGAACCTTTTTTTTCTTGTAAATTCTTCTAGTGCTGATGTTCTGTTGGCGTCTCCACGGCGCGCTCTGTTCCGGCGGCGGAGTAAAGACCTTTTCTTTTTGTCCCGCTTCCATTCATTGGCCGATTTGCCGTTCTATTTTTAAATATTTTTCAACTTTCGCGCTCTACTTACGGATGCGTTTTGGAATATGGAACAATGCGTTCGAATTACTTCGAATTTCAAATCTTGTTTTGATGCGCTCGTGATTTTACCTGAACGTCCCAGAAAGGAGGTTTATGACTATAAGCAGGTACGGTTGGCCACATTATGTGGTCTAACGCTTTTCATCCAACTTTCTATCAAATTTATATGTCGCTAAAGTTGAATTTTCAAGTTGGCAGCTACGTCTTATCGACATTATATTTCGAAACTTGCAAAAGATTTTCAACCTTAGGGTGTTTTTTTTATACTAACTAATAAACAATGACTTTGATGCTGGACAGATCCGTTGCGAAAAACTTGAAAGTTATGAATAATTTGTATTAAATATTTATTACAACCATTTTATTAACTTGCAAAGTATGTATGTAGGTATTTATGTATGTAAGTATGCTGGTCTGGGTGAAATCTTGCGACACAATTTTGAAGCAGATATCTCTCAGAATTATTCCGGTATATTCCAGCAGGTTGAATTAGTGTTTTTAAACGCTCACCTACAAATCGTTCATCGTAGTTTTGGATTCAAAATTTATTCACTTTGACACCGCTGAGCCTCTAGTGTAAGTTTTCGCAGATAAAAACGTTCCGAACTCGTTCACGTAAACGTCGCAATTACTATGGAATAATTGGCAGCGCCACTTGCGGATCGAAACGGCAACAAACTGTTCTCATACACCCTTATTCATAAACGCTCTATAGGCGTCTGCTAACTTAACAATCGTTTATCCTTATCTGTCACTTTGACATTTACCTTTCACAGATAAGGACAAACGATAACTAAGTTAGCAAGCCTATTATAGCGTTTATGAATAAGAGGAATAGTATTTGACATTTTAGCGCAAACGCGGTCGAGACGTTGCGTTTGCGGGTGGTAGGGCCTTGTGCAAGGTCCGTCCGGATCGCTACCACCATCTTACTCGCTAATCCTGCCGCTAAGCAGCAGTGCTTGCGCTGCTGTGTTCCGGTGTGGAGAGTAAGACAGCCGGGGAAATTACGGGCACAAGAGGCATTTCATCTAATTCCTCTAGGTTGGCAACGCATCTGCAATCCCTCCGGGGTTGCGGGTGTCTATGGGCAGTGGTGATCGCTTACCATCAGGTGACCCACTTGGTCGTTTGCCTTCCTATTCACATAAAAAAAAATAGACGTATTTTGTGACCGAACACTTACACTAAGCATACAGTTTGAACGTTGACCAATGTATAGAAACATTTGACAAGCGCAATCGAAAAATCCTGAAAAACATTTTATAAACATTTATTTCAGTTAAACTATTCTGAGAGACCTATTAAATGATTGTTTTCAAAAACAAAAAAACGCAAAATTTCAAAACTTTAAACGCTTTTAAAATATGAGCTTTCGTTTAAAACGTACGAAATGCAGCCGATCATTATTACCAGGCAATGAGCGTATGTAGTACATAGAGATTAACCAGTACATAGAAAAAAGTAAATAATGATAAAAAAGCCACATTTTATTATGAGCTGATTGGATGAGAGCGCGCTGTGCGCGTGTGTGTGTAAATACAGGTTGCTCTGTTTTTTTAAGTAACAATATAGTTGTGGTTTAGGTTAATTTTGGTTGAAATAATAAGATATGTTAACTGGTTTTGCTTGCATTACAAGCAGCAAGCAACAACAAATTATTCACATAACAAGCTATTGGATGAAGTTAATGGAAATATGGCACAATTTTGATTACCTATATCAAGTTGAATTATAACTTTACTAGCTGTTGCCAGCGACTTCGTCTGCAAAGAATTCGTTTATCGCTATCCTGCGGGAACTACGCAATTTTCCGGGATAAAAAGTAGCCTATGTGCTATTCCAGACTTTTCTCTATGTATGTGCCGAATTTCATCCAGATCCGTTGGGCCGTTCTGGCGTGATTGAGTAACAAACAAACATCCATCCATCCATACTTTCGCATTTATAATATTAGTTAGATTTTCGACCACAATATTTAAAGTAATTCTCAGTGTCTTAAATAATACATTATTTATTTATTGCCATACAAGATATTTACAAGAAGACCGTCAAATTAAAAAACAAAATTAATTTAATACAAATTAGCACAAGACATTAAATAAAATCTCCTTGCCCTACAGATTATCATATTAATTGCTGGTTAATAAAGGTACCTAACCAAAGCAAGGGTTTGCTTTATTGTAACGATGTAGGTTTATTTTGTGTCCTGAATTAATTTGTTTAGTTATTTCTGAAAAAATCAAAAAAAAAACTGTAGGTAATAAAAATGTAAATAAAAACAAAAATAAAAAATCAGAACAGCCTGTACAGGCGGAAAAAATACTTGTATTAGTGCATATGCACAACCGTGCGCTTGTGTGAGTGCGCGCGTCTGTGTGCATATCGAGGTCACATTGCAGCGTACAGCGGGACGAGGCAATGACGCAACCCGCAAAAAAATTAAATTATCGTTTTCTCGAAATTGGAAAGTTGCGTTTTGTAATTTTGGTTTCACGATGACGTGTTAGGACCGATTGACATTTGACTGTGGGCTTTTTAAATTACAGCGGATGTGATAAAAGTAGTGAGACTATTATTTTGCAATAAAAAAAAATTGGGCACTCAAGTTTAACACATTTTTGTGCTGCGAACTTACGTTTTGCATCATGTTCATTATTTTAAAAGATATATTTGTGCGATGAAATTATTTATTAACCAGTTACTTACCTTTCGTTTTTATGAAGATATGGTTTATGGCGTTGTTATTGACATAAAAATAACAGGGCATAAGAATGTATGTAATTGCAAAATAAAAGTTTTCTAACACCTTATTTTTGTTCCAGCTGTTGTTTTCATCAAAATTTTAAAAATGGCATGACAAAAGACCGATTATAAAAAATACGGAACATGAGTTGTGTGTTATTTAGTTTATCAGGATTGAATAGAGAGTATTGATTGTAGATATCTCAGTTGCTGGACCAAAATAAATCAGTTCCACACCTCAGCTTCATATTATTAAAAAAAAAACAAATTTAAATTGCACATCACTCAAGCAATTCAGTTGTGTTCAACCAATTTACGAAATGTGTCACATAAATCGCGGCGGCTGTTAGTCATCTCGCGTCGTTCATCTTGTTTAATGCTGTGCCAGTTTCGGTGAAATTTGGGTCAGCCTTTAAAGCGGTTATTGTTTGACGATGTGTTAGGCGTTCGATTCATAATGTTAAGTTCCGCGTTGTGAGCTAAATCTGGGTTAGTACAACGAAATTTAAAAATGCACTCGCTGAATGGTTTGATGGACGTGATAAAAATATTTATGTAATTTACAAAAGCATCTTAAAGAAGCATTTTATTTTAGCGTTTATTATTTACAACAACGTTAATTTTAAGAATAATACTAAATTTTTAACCGACGAAAAAAAAACGGCCGAGGTTTTCAATTCGACGCGTAAATACTATAGTGAGAAATAGAATAAGCCTTAAAGTAATGAACAGCTTGCGTATAAATCGAAAATTTGCTAATAAATCAACATTAGGCTGAACGAACGGTCCTTGCCCCTCTAATTAATCGAATTGGCGGGCATACAAATTAATTATTAATCTAAAATCTAAAAGGTACCTATTTAATTGAATCAGGCTGTCAATTACCACTGTCCCGGGTGAGTGTACTCTATTGCCCAAAAATGCAGGCCATGTCGCAACAACACATTAAAAATTGACAATCGCCGTGTGCGTCAGCCAGCGAGGGTCCTAGATAATATTGATTTGATTACTTTTTTTCTTTGATTTGTTTGAATATACAATATTTTTGGTTAATTAATAGGTAAATCGAAAAGAGACTCACAGTAAATACTAATTATTGATTTCCATCAATTATTCAAAATCATTAATTATGAACTATGATACTATGAGCCATCATTACGATATGAAAACATTATCCATTTATTCATAAAAGTTACTAATCTATTAGAAAAATATATAGGAACGTGTTAATAATGTTGTTTTTGTGTCTGGCATCAGCAAAAATTACAAAGTGACAGACAAAAACGACTTTTAAACGAGCGTAAACTTAGCAATTGTTTAAATGTGTGTAAATTTGTGTATTGTAGTGACAATGCAAAACAATGTAAAATAAAATACACTGTGGTAACGTATACCGACAACATGCGGCCAAGATCTTAATAATGCCATTTAATCGAAAATCGTCACGAGACAAGTAATGAATCGATATTGATTGCACAACCTGTTCGCCTTTATGCGTCGGCGCAGCCTGTCAAAATACCGACAGCGAAAACCAAAACGACTCAAACGTCATAGCTAACTCACATAAAAACAAACTCTAAACTTCTCGAGCTAAAGTTCACTATACAACATTTTGTAAAGTTGTGCTTATTTTTGTTTTCAGTGGAGATATGAGAGGTCATGTTCACATGGGTTGGGAAGAAAACATACTTATTTTTTTTATGATAAATTGATCTTGAAAGTTGTATGTTCAATTTAGTAATGCTGTGGGTTGTAAAAATATAATTACAAAATATGATGTTCGATTGGCCACACAAAAGTTATTTAAGGACTGGGAAGTGGTTTTTATTTTCGATACTTTTTTAGCACACCATGAAAGTGCATTTAGAATTTTACTATATGTATATTTTGGCAATTAAATAAAAAGATATATGAAAAACTAATAATGCGAAACAAAACAACATTTAACTGTAAAGATTGCTAGATTTTCTTTTCTAGGTTTTAAGAGTGCGGTTGATTTTATAATGTTACAAACTCGAAGAAAAAAAATTACCGAATCTTAGTAACAATCCGGTTTGTAAACTTTCAAATAATGACATTTAGAAGCCCAATTCACATAAATTTTTAATGTTTCGATGATTCTTAATATAATTGACTTGACGGCCGTCTATATGATATTATTACGTTTCTGAGTATGCAAAACGACAATGCCTATAACTTGTTGAAATTACTGCAATTAGCTTGAACCCTGGCATTTTTACTGTAAATGGACTGTTACCAGCCCAAATAATTAAAATAACTTTTTAGCATTCAATAACGTACAATTTTAATTGCTCTTTCAATGTTTATAATTGTCGTATAATATCTAAAGCATGCACTCTGCGTTTGACGTTTAAATTTAAAAACAGATAAAGAAGCGGGCCCAGTAAAAAGTTGTTTCAAGAATTCCAAGTTAACAGCTTTCAAAATAATGTGTACCGTATAATTTTATGCTATTCTTAAACTAACCGACGCGGCGAGTTAAAAATAAAGGAGTGGGGACATGGTACGCGTCGCCTTGGGTTCGAAAAAAAAATACAAGACGATCACCCGACGATGCGTGATTATTTGAGCAATTGACCCAAATACGCCACATGGTCGCGCTGCGTTAACGCACGCAGTCAAATTGATGTACGCGAGCTTTTAATGTGTGAGTGAAATCATCAATGTGTGCACAGGTTGTTTTTTATAGTAGAGTCGGAAAAAAATTCAATGATAATTATACTTTTTTTAATATTTTAATATTTAATAGTCACAATAGTCAAGTATTGATATCAAACAGTGTGAGTTAGCTAAGGTCGAAAACTAATTAAAAATACTGTATTCGCCTGTGTAAAAGTTTGTTCAATAATTAACTTTATGATGACTATTTGTAAAATATTGTGGTGGTTTCTTTCTCTCTCATCGCAGTCGAGTCGGGAGTTAGCAGTTGGCAATAGAGAGCGCTGCCCACTCTCACACCAGCACGGCTAGCATAGGAGCGCGTGAAATCTGTGTCGCGTGCGAGATAGAATATCCGTCTCTTTCCAAAATGATCAGTATGAAAACGACACAGAGACACAGCTCTCGCGTACACCTGTGCTAGCCGTGGTCGTTTAGTCACTTTTATATTTTTTTTTATACCACGTCGGTGGCAAACAAGCGTACGGTCCGCCTGAGGGTAAGCGGCTACCATAGCCTATGGACAACACAATATCCACGGGCAGACATAGGTTCGTCCTGTTAGTTATTTAGCTATACACTGCTAGTTATTTAGCTATACTTTCAATAATCTAGAATTTAAAAAAGTAATATAATGCAATAGTATTACCCGCAACTCTGTCTACGACTACTAATCTTTATAATTATTCTGCATAAAAATATTTAATACAGTTTTGAATTTTTACTTAATTTTAGTAAAAGTTGTTTCTGTTTTCATTTACAGTCATTCATTGCGTCTTGTTAACTTTAGGTCGATTTATATTATTATTATTCAGCAGCTATATTGTACTTGAATACCATAAAATACGGAGGAAATCGTTTGGCCGATATTTTTACTAAGTTATGCAATCCGGTAGCGTATTTTAAGATACCGAAACAGAGTTGAATATCTTTTTTAACTTTATAAGATCGTGTTTTTTAGATTTATCTAACGTCTGACTTCTTTGTATTGATATACTTGTTGTATTCATTTTGTTAATTACTTGTTTAAAAAAAACCTATGAAATTTCTCAAGTTATTTAAAAACATAGAAAAGAATATCAATAGACGCGTTTAAATCATCTCACATTAATAAAACAACTTAATAAAAAAAATGCGTAAAAAAATCAAGTTTATTTTAAGAACTATTTTCTTTTTTTATGACTATTTTGTTGCCGACTCTACGGCAATGACGGGCGATATTGAATTGTGGCCGCTTGTCTGTGTGCGTGCTCCACACATTTTTTGATCAGTGCATTTTTATTTGCACTGACGCACGTGTGTGTGTGCACACATCGACACAAAATGCACACTAATTGCGATAGCTACTTCATTTAAATTTCGAATGACAATCGGTCGGTTGCGAAAACCGTGTAAGTGGGAATTTTAAATTGTCATTTCATGCGTGAAACTTAGGAAATTTGCATTTTTTAATGAATTCGCATATTTTAACGTTTGGAAGGTATTTTTAATCTCTCAAGTTTTATCTTGCCTTTATGGCGGTCGGCCCGACCGTTAGTTTTAACGATTTGAAATCAGTGACATCCTGTTAAACTAGTTTTTGGTGAAATTATGTGCTATATAATCATTTAAATTTTAATACGTTTCCCCAAATACGAGCACTTGCGAAAGTAATTTTATATAATCGTCTTTAATCAAAAATGAGTGCAAATTCAAAGATAGGTACATAATTATGTTACAAATTTTATAATGAATTAAAAAAACTGTAACTATAATTATTAAGGATATTCAATTTATGACAAGAATTTCAAGTCCAACTTGTGTAAATCGTTTATTATTTTTAACAGACTTTTTTGACAATTTTATTGTAGTGCGTTTTCTAAAAAGTGTTCACTTTGAAAACTTTTTAAGGTAATAAAGTACCTACATATTTTAATGAATGTTAATTACTAAAAACATGATAGGGATTAAATAATGCTTAAGATTAAATATTGAAAAAAAAAAAAACATTTTTGGTTTGTTTTGATAAATCATAATCCTTATGCTATTTATAATATTGCTTAATTTGTAAGATACTGTTAAGAGGATTAATTAACTAATTGAAGGATAATCGCTATGGGAATTACAGAATTTTGCTCTTTTTATGATTACAACGTTTCCTCGACAAGGCGTTTACTCTGAATGAGTAAACAGAGTGCAAAAAGTATTTTTACATATTTACTTGAACCCCTTTGGGGTTTTACCGTCGTTAAATTAAAAATATGTATTTTAAAAAGATAAGCAATTTTATTACACCTTTGTTTTTCTTATTTTTCAGAAATGTATTTCGGTAACTTCCCCCTATCCCCCAGATTGAATCTACTTACATCTCGAATTCAATGTACTTTTTTGTTATTATTCATTAATCAGATACTTTATATATATCTATAAGTACAACAAACCGACGAGCATGTATGAAGAGATTGATGAATGTGGATGAAGCGAAAGAGGTATGTCAGGATCGTAGCAAGTGGAACAAAGTAGTCTCTGCCTACCCCTTTGGGAAAGAGGCTTGACGGTATGTATGTATGTATGTACAACAAATTCTCTGAGTACCCAATATTCAACACATTATCTTCAAAGCAAGTTGGAAAATAATTAAAATTCTCAGTTATCTAGTTTTCCCGCGCGGCGTGTATCCGCGATAAACGGCCGGTGCAGCTGGGCATTACGCGCTCATTTTTATTTGGGCACATAGACCAAAAACACCCGTTTTTTAACACATAGCACACACTACCAACCTCTCCACATTATGTAACTGGCCGGCACATAAATTGCCGGCCATCGATAATTAGTGCATGTTTTTTAAAACGGAATTCGAAATTTGAAATGAAGTTTTAAAATTTTAAATTGGATTGTTAATGAATGGATTGTGGAAATGCTGGGTCTTTTTATTATGCTCTATGGATGAGTTGTTTTGTTTTGGGTTAATTTCGCTGTTTTAATTGTAAATTCTCTCGGTGTCAGCTTCTCTGAATGAATATTCTTAATGTTGATTAACCTATATTATATACTATTCTAGCCACAGACTTGTTTTAATCTTCAATTTTGACACTGCTTTCAAAAGTCTACACTAATTATTATAAAGAGGACAGATTTGATTGTTTGTTTGATTGATTTGAAATAGTGTCCGAAACTACTAGACCTAATTGAAAAATTATTTCACCATCAGAATCCTTTATCTCTTATGAACATATATAATACTAGCTGTTGCCAGCGACTTCGTCTGCAAAGAATAAGTTTATCGCTATCCCGCGGGAACTACGCATTTTTCCGGGATAAAAAGTAGCCTATGTGCTATTCCAGACTTTTCTCTATCTTTGTGCCGAATTTCATCCCGATCCGTTGGGTCGTTCTGGCGTGATTGAGTAACAAACAAACAAACATCCATCCATCCATCCATCCATCCATCCATACTTTCGCGTTTATAATATTAGTAGGATTCAATTTAGGCTATATTTAATTCAGCGTGGACGAAGTCGCGGGTAACAGTAATAAATAATTTCAAAAGATATGGAATACAAGCCCTTCCCATCTCTAAATTCCTACAAATCAATTCAATTTAACCAAAGACCTCCGCACTACCTACAATTCAAAAACAGTTCTATCCAAGAATCAATCGTAAAATCAAAAATGCGTATTAAAAATATCCCACACAGTCATCTATATAAAACCCTCAATCCTGTTTCTCGACCCTCTGCCCTTCGGATCTAGCTGAACAAGTCTCTAAGGGCCCTCGTTTTTGCAAAACTACCGACCAGCCACCGTGACCCATTTCTCCACTAACCAACCCTTGGATCTCATAATAGTTCATATGAACGCGCGGGGAGCAGGAGGTCAACTTATCTGGAGATCCCTTCAAGAGAAAAGGACCGAGACGAAGATTTTTGACCGAGTTTGGAAGAAGTATTTTCTTCTAGCTATTTGTTAATAAGTCTATGGCTTTTTGGAAAAGCGAAATCATCCTGTCTTTGTACGTCCCACTGCTGGGTAACAGGCCTTCTCTCACAATGAGAGCGCTTGGGCTATAGTTACAAAACAATACAGAAAGAAAGAACAAACCTCAAGACCATTGCGGAATGGGCAATTCACACCATCGAATTACTTCGGAGGTATGTGCAGGTTTCCCCACGACGATTACCTTCACCGAAAAGCTCACGGTAAATTTCAAATGTAATTTCGCACATAAATTATGAATTAGGTGCGAGCACGGGCATGAACCCATGTCCCTCTGCTCGAGAGGCCATAGGTCAAACCTCCAGGCTACGACGGCTTTTTCACCAAAGATTTTATCAATTTTCTACATTTTAATAAAAATTTATAAGCAAGGTTTACACTTGGAATAAATCGAGCGAATTTTCCCATTTTCGCATGCGGAAAATCAACATTTGCAGGAAAAGATCCCATGAGCCTTGATACTGCATTTTCCTTAATAAAAAAATAAACATTACTTCGCCTTATTTCAGAACGTTCATACGACGTATGTTAAAAAAATAACTGCACGAATATCTTATTTATACATAGCCAGGACTCTTTGTCTTTCTAACTAATGAAATACTAAACATAGTGACAACATTATGACCTATTTCAAAAACTACTCGAATTCAATCAAATTCCACTTAACCATCTTCGCATCGAGTTCAAATATCGACCACTATTATCATGTTTCCGTGTGTGCTGAACCAAACACAAATAGTACGGATTAGAACAATGCATGTGTGCCGTAAACACGTAAGTTATAGATGTGTGCGTCTATCCTTCCTTGACCTACAGACGACGACTATCGTCTCTAGGTCAGGACCACTACACACACTATACGCTGCGTCCATTTCAACTTGATCTCCTCCGCTTCCCGTTTCACGCGTATCTTATACGCCGTCGGTGCATTTCAATATGAATGCCCAGGTCTTTGTATTCTGGACGTGTGATAGTGACTAGACGAGGCGTAGACGGTTGCGTTGCGGCTTACGAACACAATCTCGGTAATAGCGGTTTCGGATGTTTGAATTTGGAATGCTTTAGTTGTTCTAAGTTAAATTTGGGTTCAGATTTAATTAGGGTTGTGGGTTTAGACGGATTTTGGTGAATATTTAACCAGAGTTAGTGGGAAAGCGTTAAATGGGAAAATAATTGTTTAAAGGGCTTCGGTTCCATTAAGTTTGTTTGCATTGTGAGCAATGTACAGTCGAGGGCATAAATATCGATACAGCCATCATGTCAAATATATGTGACACCGACCTTATTGTTTGTGGCATAAAGGTGTATAGATGTTTTTGACGTCTTGGTAACGTACATATATTTATGCCCTTGACTGTACTTAGGTAGGTATTTATGTTAATTTTAATTAAGAAGCTGGATCTTGAAGTTTTGAGTATTTTTCAAGTCATGATTATGGACAGACTGCGATAACAACAGAATAGTAGGTATTACATTCATACAGAGATCAATAATGTGTTGTTTTGTATACCTAAGCAAAATAATCTTATTTACCGTCGAGGTTAAGTACCTATTTCATAAAGTAAGCTGACTACCTAAGATGAATCTGTGTTTTTAATGAAAAAAATAGCATATGAAAGTTTTTATTTATTTCTATTACAAGCCCGGAGCGGTAAACCGGACGCATCACCGGTTCCATTTGCTGTTAAGCTTTTCCGGGACCGGTTTTAAACCGGAATCATAACATTATATGGTAGCCATCACGTTTACTCTGAAAGCATTGCAAAACAACTAAAGTTTTTACCTACATCGTTGTGTTAAATAGATTCAAATTATATCCAACACCATAACTTAGTTTAAATTAAACAATATTAGATATATTTTAGACAATTCCTTTTTAAGATATAAGATTTGACAACCCTAACCTTTTTGCCAATAATTTGAAGACTGGCCGAACACAAACTCGACCGCAATCACCAATTTCTTTTTCCGAATTCGTTTTTCAAAATGGCCGGCGACGAGTCGCCATTTGCAACGCGTAGATTTGCCAAAGTCAAGGGTTGGAATGCATCGGGGTCGATGACCGCCGAAACGCAGCTCGCACAAGGTCACGCACACTAGCGCGCCGCACACATAGACGCCGGCCGTGAAATTAGAAATACTAGTGCAGGCGCGAGTCGATCGCTTGTCGATGGAACATATCGATAGATTTGTATACAGTTTCTTATGTAAGTAGCTTAACTTTCCTGATATTTGTGTCCTTTTATACGACTTTGAGTCATTATTTTCTTAGTACCTAAGTAAATACCTACGTTTTGAATGCATAGTCAGTATCTCATATACCAGACAAACGTATAATGACGGTAGAAGGACGTAAGCAATTTTGGATGTAATTTAAACTGATACAGCTTGAAAGCTTAGACCATTTAGGTAGCATAAGCACTTTTGGAGACCCTGCTATTGTTCTCACAAAAACAATTTAGATGCACATGTCCGTAATTACCATTGTAAGCGAACAAAGGTTAACCAATTAACCACTGTACTACTTTTCATTGGAATCATTCCGATAGTTCATTGACCTTTAAAAACAATGCTACTGAACCGAAATTTGTTTACTTTGAATATGCAATGTACGTTTAATCCGAGTATTAGCGATCATCGACCCAATGCAAATGGCGGACAGACGAATGACTTAGCATGAAAAAGAACGTTTCCTGGCGTCGCTATGTTGCACATGCTAATGCATCGGCTTCTCGGAGGTTGTAAAAAGTATAAAACGTTGCCTGATTTTTAAATTAAGCAATTACTGCTTACAATGTTTGTATCAAATATGGGGTGCCGATCGTTATAATATTGTAAGGCATTTATTAACTGTTTTCATTACTTGTACAAATACGCAATATTCCACCCACCAACTGTTATTTACATGCACTCTTTCAAATAATGTTTTCTGAAGTAATTAGTTGTACACGAGTAAAAAGTTTAAATTTCTTTAAACTGCGTCTAATTCAGAATCAATCTAGACATTGCAAACCACAAAGTACTACATTTTATTACTATTTTATTATTCTAAGCGTCACACATTCGACTACAGCCCGCGTTGTGCATTTAAATTGGCATACCGACTAGCATATATTACCAAACTTAAATTAGCATCGTTTTAGCAGTTCACAGGCAAATTCTTGTGAAACGTACACGGATTGTGACACTTTTGTACACTCAAATGGACATAATTACGGCTTAGTTTTGTAAGAAACTGTAAGAGCTTGGGTTTTTGTTCGTGAAATAAGTACTTGACTGTTTTAAGGAGAAGCGAGTGTTATTTGTTTGTGGGAATATCAGCTTTGCGTCCCAGAATTTTTTGATAGTTCCGGGATCTACAGTTCCAAAGATTAACTATCACAAACCAACAAGCAAACACAGGCAAAAAGGTAACTTCTTTATGATATGAATGAGTAAATTATAATTAGGCTAATCTATTTATCAATAGGGAATATTCATAAAATTTTAATCTGTGTTAAATATTTTTTTCTCGAATCTTTATTATCGTCACATTATGATGCAAAGGTATTTTTTTTATTTTGTTGTTATTTAAACCCATGAAATATTATTTAAAAAGTGAAAAATAAGGTGGGGAAATTCAAATTTACAAAACGCGTCACCATTGGTCGAAACGGAGTGTGACGTCACATGTCATGAATTGGATTTATCGCCGTTGAAATTCGTAGTGCGTCGTGTAGTTTTTGTCAGAAAAAATTGTTTAAAACTGTATTCCTGGGGTGATTTCTAGTGAATCTATATTTGATGTATCTTCCTTAACCTGAAATTTATTTCAGATGATTAATCATCATCATCAATCATCAAAATTTCGTTTAACCTCAATATGAATATGAAAGGTTTTAAAGAAAGTTTTACCGAACTTTTATAAACTTAATATAAACTTAGGTTACTTTTAAACTGAGTTTTCTACTGTTTAAAACCTGTGATCTGTATAGCAATTAAAACTGGAAATGTGTACGTAGGAATGATGGAGTAAACTAGCCTCCCGGCCCAGCTTCGCACGGGTGGATATAGGTATTTACAAAAATTATAAGTATTATCAAAAACTATATTTTTGTGTCGGGGCTTAATAAAAAAATTGGCCAAGTGTGAGTCTGACTCGCGCACACCTATGGTTCCGTACAAATTAGGCTTTAGCAGAGTCCTGGTTCTAAGCAAAATGTACGCAGCGTGAGGTCATTTTATACTGGTTATTTACACAGAGAGATATTATAAATTTAGATTTTGAAAAAGTAGTTATTGTGACATAATTGTAACAGTTAAACATATAGTATTGCGGACTTTATTGTAGATATTGATGTCTTCTATAAAAGTGTAGTACATTACTTTGCTATATTGTCAACAGTTTCCGCAGCCGTACGCAATATAAGGATTATTTTGGATTTTTTTTCACACCTTGGGTGACATTATCGATGTTTTCATACGGATCCCTAATTTTTTGAAAATATTCTACAGCCTATGTTACTCGGGGATAATGTAGCATTCTAATAATGAAAGAATTATTAAAATAGGTCTAGTAGTTTTTGAGTGAATCAATAACAAAAATAAAAATACTCATTTTTCCTTAATAATATTAGCGTAGACAATCACGGAATATGACATGTGACGTCATCAAAAGCGCGCGCTCAATGGCGGCGTTTTGAACGGCGCAAATTTATTCGACGTTTTAAATTTCACTTTAAAAAATAATTTGACTATTTTCAAGCCTGTTTATATTTTTTTCTGTGTTATAGAGATGTAAATTATTATTATAAGTAATAAACAAAAAACATGAATATTCCCTATTGTTGATAAATGTTTTGAAACATAAAAAAGGATTAAGTTAAATATTGTTAACAATAATGATAAACTGCAGTGCAACGTAAGCCACACCCATCTTAGTAATTATGTGCATTGTATTTTGTAACCATTCAGTAATTTCGACTCCAATTCTAAAAACAAGCGCTATCGATATCGGTTTCAGTCGATAAACAACAGCTCATCCCTACCGAGTCGTTGCACTATGGAGTGACTAATTTCGGTTTCACTACATGTTTGCTTTGAGCGCTCCTCGCGGTTTATTTTCGTAATATTAGACTGCGCAAGCGCATACTATTATCTTACTAGTATAGTCAAGGGCACGTCAAAAACATAATTATGTACACCTTGAGGCCACAAGCAATAAGGATGGTGGCACATATATTTGACATGTTCACTGCATCGATATTTATGCCTTCAGCTGTATATATTGAGTGGGAAAAAAAATTGGCCCTCATATTATGTGTGCATCAGGTTTTGACGACCGGATGGCCTAGTGGTTAGAGAACCTGACTATGAAACTTGAGGTCCAGGGTTCGATCCCCGGTCGGGGCAGATATTTGTATGAAAAATACGAATGTTTGTTCTCGAGTCTTGGATGTTTAATAATGTATTTAAGTATGTATTTATCTATATAAGTATGTTTATCCGTTGTCTAGTGCCCATATCATAAGCTATGCTTAGTTTGGGACTAGGTCAATTGGTGTCAATTGTCCCGAGATATTTATTTATTTATTATTATTTATTAATATAGAATAAGTAATTTTGTAAGGAGACCAGCCCAAAATTTATGCTTCTGAGTACATTCTTAAGTTTAACGTCTGCAAGTTGTCTAATGCTTATACATATTTTAGTCAACAACAGTTAAAAAATCCTGATAAACATTGACAGAACATAAAAATAAACATAAAATATTTACCTTGCTACTCCGCTACTCACGTGCATGATAACCAAGCCTGTGCGAAATATATGTACCTATATGTTTTGCATGCAAACCCTCCCTCCACTACTGCCACATACAACATGTATAAATCACACAAACTTTAATTATCATACATTACACATTGACAGTTCACTCAAATTTACCCGAGCGTCTGCTGAGGTATTCTGGATTGGTTTGAAGACACGCTGTATACAGTACTTATGCTCGTGCGCATGTTGAATGTAGCGTGTGGCGTGGCCTTATACGGCTGTTAACGTTAGCGACCTTGGACACGTGGTAGTATGGCTGCCACTAGATGTTGTAGTGATAAAAGGGTGGCTTAAGTTACTTCCCGCTCTTTCCACATACATATATAAATCACGTCTTTATTCCTTACGGGGTAGACAGAGCCTAAAGTAACAAAACCTAAAGGCCACGTTCAGCTTGATTGTGGGCGTATAGGTGGAAAGAGGAATGAAAATAGTGATGCGTTGCTAGCCGTATCGCCTATAACATGATTCCTAAGATTTTCGCCCACACATTCCACATTATATGTATATACTAGCGACCCGCCCCGGCTTCGCACGGTATATTATGCATGTATTATACATATAAACCTTCCTCTTGATTCACTCTATTAAAAAAAACCGCATCAAAATCCGGTTGCGTAGTTTTAAAGATTTAAGCATACATAGGGACATAGGGACAGAGAAAGCGACTTTGTTTTATACTATGTAGTGATATGTATACTATGAAAGTTTCTGACAAAAAAAATATTTTCAACAAAAGATTCTTTTGCTGACTATAATTGTATTGTCATCCGTCCTACTTATGTGTACCAAATTTCAAGTCAATCGGACCAATCGTTGAAGAGTTCCCTCCTGCGCAGACGGTCCTGGCTGGGTCACCAGAACTCCACTACAAGACTTTCGCGCATTCGAAGAATCTATTGTAGTTTTTTGTACAACACGGAAGGCCCGGGTGCGGGTGATAGGAACTTGTGCATGGTCCGTCCGGATCGCTACCACCATCTTACTCGCTAATCCTGCCGCTAAGCAGCAGTGCTTGCACTGTTGTGTTCCGGTGTGGAGAGTAAGACAGCCGGGGAAATTACGGGCACAAGAGGAATTTCATCTTAGTCCTCTAGGTTGGCAACGCATCTGCAATCTCTCCGGGGTTGCGGGTGTCTATGGGCAGTGGTGATCACTTACCATCAGGTGACCCACTTGCTCGTTAGCCTTCCTATTCACATAAAAAAACGGCAAACGAGCAAGTGAGCTGCTTGCGATGATTAGCGAGTAAGACCGTGGTAAGTGATCTAAACAACGGACATCCTAACTTTAATCTTGGACCTAAGGAAGTGGTAACATGGTAGCGACTAGATCTCGTAGTGATAAAACAGAGGTTTTATTTGCTTCCTCCCTCCTCTTTTCGCTCTAACTGTCATATGGATTAACATCTTACTTTTACATTTTACTGTGCGTTGAACAATTTTATTGACAGCATTAAGTAAATGTTAATTTCGACTGTGACATTTCGCTGTGATTAAAAATATTGTTAATGAGTTTTTTTACGGGAAAGAAAGATTGCTCTTAAAATAGAACTTTTTATTTTTTTGGTATACAGCTCCACTTAACTTTTATTGATGTGGTTGTGGTATTAATTTTAGTTTTAATCAGCTTCTAAGATAACTTTTTATGTAGGAGAGTAATGAATTGATTTATTCTTTTTATGCGACACACAACCTGTCGGCCATATTTAATTTATTAAAAACAAAATACTGGCACGAAATATTCTTACAGTAAAAAAACATAGGTTTTTTAATTAGCAACCCTAATAGCAGGTAATAAAGTTTATTTCAAACAATAACCATGTGAGCTCGCTAAAGCTAGCGTTCGATTTATTTTTAAATTCCACTCTACCGCGGCATCTTACGACTGGCCAGCTACAACGTGGCTCACATTGTCTAGGTCATATTACTCATAGAAACTAGTATTTGCGTCACTTTGTGCTCACTGGTTTAAAAACAAAGGTGTGTGTGCGTGTGTGTAGTATCTATATACGGTCTTTGGCCCTGTTGCTACCGTCTGCTGTTTAGACTTGCTGATCTCGGTTACCTTACTAATTTTTTTATTAAGATTAAAGATTATATAGACATTATCAATATTAGCATCTTATCAATTTAAATATTGTGCCTACCTGTTTTAATTAGTTTGTATTATTATTTTCTTTTTACTTTAGTAATATTTTTATTTTTATTATTATTAATTATTTACAAGGACATAAATATTGCTATGTCGTATGTGTATGTGTGCTAAGTTAGGTATTAGGTAGGTATATTGTTAAGCTTATGGATTTCCGTTTTCTTTTGTTGTTTTATTTTTTCATTTACTGTCTAGTTACAGGCTAGCAGCGTCGAAGTTCCTAAAACGTCGCCATAGCGAGCCTGTGGGGACGGAAGTGATACATGCCCTCGGTACCGCTCTGCTTTCAGAGCATGACATGAGCGCGTGTGAGCCAACATTGGGGGCGGCAGACGTCAGCTTGCCTTCGGAATCCAAAAGCTTATCAGTTACTTACTTGACATGAAATGCATATTTCATATTTTTTATTATAAAATTTGCTCTTTTTCTCATCGACATTGGAGATATCTCCAATTAACTTATTTGACGGTGGAGGCGTTTTACACCTCCACTAAACTTAGATTATTTTTATTCACTTTTTGCTTTTGCTTTCTCTTTCTTATCATTATCGCATATTTTGTTTCGCTTTGACCTACTGGTCAGACTTTATACATCTCTACTATAGACCAATGTAATTTAAGGTACGGACTTAACTTAGGGACCTTTTACATCCCTTTTATAAAATGTATTAATTGTATTAGGTAAGTTAAGTAGAATTTAAGTACTATTGTAAATCTATTTTATTTTGAAAAAATGACTTTCTGCCAAGTTTCTTGCGGCGCATTCTTCTTGGCAATGATGGTCTTTCCGAATGCGCTGGTAGATTCAAAAAAAGACATGTAAAAGAGCCCTCGGCGGCCTATTTGCAAAATAAACTTTTGACTTTTGACTTTGAAAGTTGTTTTTTTTTATTGTGACATGCATTGGGACTCTTTTCCAAAGGCTCTGCTGCCCATCCGTATTAAAATATATTGTATTGTACGTATAAAGCGTTTCTTTTGAATTAATTAATAATGAAATAAACGTGTTTTTCTGGGCTATTCTTTCATTTAATCCTAATAGTTTAGTGGATATTTGTGTAGTGGAATGAATGAAGTCAGACCTTGAGCAGCTTTTCGAATCAGCAAAATCATTTCGGTTTGTTCTAATTTTGTTTCCTTATTATCGATTCGAGAATAGAATTATTACAAACCTATCGCAGTCATCAGAATTGGCGCTGTCGTCGCCGAATGACGTTATATTTCTACGAATACATTTTAGTTCCAGATTTTGACATTTGAATTTATAAAATTTGTAGTTATATCTAGGAAATTTATTATGTTATGACTCACTTGAACACAGGTTTTCCTCTTCAAATTTAGTATTATATTTATAATGTGCCTAGAGATTTTTACCCATGACATCATTTCAAAAACTTCCTAGGATGTCTAGGTATGTTATAGCTGCCTTTTGTTTTATTATTATTGAAAATTTGAATTCGGTATACCGCTACCACCTTTTTAAAAATTAGGTACATTTAAATGGAATCAGTTACCTATAGTTATAGGTATTCACTGCATTACGACTAATTAGGCATTTAAACAATGACGTTAATCTTTGTGAAATAATAAAAAAAAACAAAGCTGCATGAAAAAAATACTAATGCACTCCTGTCTAGCTCAAATTAAAAAAAAAAGCATTTTCAACCCGAAACCATTTTGAGCTGTAGTCTCACAGCAAACAGGTTAAATTTCCTTGACAGCGTCCATTAAACAGATAATAAAAACATCAAGTATGGAGTCTTAACTCACCGAGCGTAAGCTCAAAATCATTTGACTTGAAACATTATAACGCAGTCTCGAACGAACGAATTCAAAATAAACTGAAATCTACTTTGGTTCCACAGCGTTAAATCTAAAATTCGAATTTCGAACGTGCGCTAACGGCTATTCGGTTCTAGCGCGAACCGCCAAAATGCATCGGAAGGTCAACGAACTCCGCGCGCCAAGGACAGTGCATTCCATTTTTAAAAACGCTAGCGCCAATAGGATTCTAAATAGGTCCGCCATCTTGACGTTTTTCGCGGGAACGTTTGCGCCGTTCGAGGTACGTTTTTAAACGTTGTTTTTTTTTAACAATGGCTGCGTTTCGTGTATTATTTCGGCGTAATTAGAGAGCGGTAACGAGATCGCAATTTCTGTCTGGTTGTTTATTAAATAAAGTTTTCGGTTCGACAGTGGAGTTTTTACTCGTTAGTTCTTCTCTTTGTCTATTATAATGAGTCTTAAGGCAGGCAAGGTGCCATGCAGTGAAATAAACAGTTTTGTGTTTTTTTTTCTAGATCATGATTCATGAGGACATCTATTTCTGTTACTTTATTTAAGCGTCCAATATCGAACAATAAACCGATTTATTGTGAATGTAGTATAAAGAGACAAATAAAAGAAAAACTTGCCCATTATATTTTTGAAGATTTTTGAACGCAGGGATGTACCTATGTATGAATGTAGTTTAGTGTGCTGTTAGGTACAGACAGACGGACACGGTTGGCGGGTTATCGCCATTCGGCTTCCACGAAACGATTACCATTTTAATGCGTTCGCGATTTGTTTAGTTGATTGTGCCCTTTTTGTCCGTAATCCTTTTACAAATTGCCTAAAAAAAAGGTTTTTCTGTTATATTTTTGCGCAATTGCATATATATTGTCTGCCATTTCTTTTTATAACTTTAATAAACTTGCTGTACTAATTTTAGGTGTTCAATAAAGAATACAAGAATTTATTTTATACATTTCTTAAAATCGGATAGAAGGTAGTGCAGAACCGCTCTTACACTATGTTTTTAAAGTAGTACGTGGTCTATTAGAGGTGATCCGTGATCATACCAAGTGATGGTCGTAAGTGATACAATACAATTGAATATTCGATCATAAATACGAGTCTGTTAATCGTCAAGCAAAAACAAGTAACTGGCCACTACCATAAAAACAAAGCCGTTGGACATAAAACTGATCTTAAGCTATAATTTTTACTGTATCTTTTTTTAAAACACGTAATAACAGGCATACGGAAGTAACGCTTAAACCAATAAAACCAAACTTAGTTAACTAATTAAAATTAAAAAAAAAAACAGTGCAGCGTGCGCGCGCAGCTGTCGGCCAAACTCCGTAATTGGCCAAAGTAAATAATTATTTTATACAACAGTACTTATAGTTTCAGAATGCGTATTATTAGTAGTAAATTAATAATGTTTAATGATTTATGCGAACACAAACAGTTGAAAATTTATTTAATAATCTTAGCTTAATCTAAACTAATGTCGGTAATGTATTATTCAATAATGCATAATTTAAGATGAATACAAGATGAATACAATCAATAAGTCAGACCAGTTTTTTAAACACTCGATGGATGTATGAGTGGCCAGAATAGTCATATCGCTCATCCGATTTAAGATGAATAAATGATAGTTTATATTATGCACTTTTTGAAACAATTATTTGATTGAACATTAAAAAAACTTCAGCACCAATATTATTAGTACCACTGATTTTATATCAAATAAATTTAAAATACATAAAGTGAATAACATAAAATAAGTTTAGAGCATTTGATAATTATGTTATTAACGTCTTTCAAAATTATGTCAAGTGATTAGGTTACGGAGAAAAGGGGATCATGTCATAATTATTTTTATATCAAACAATGCCCTTATTCAAAAAACATTTTAATAATTAAAAGTGGGCTCAAAAAATTACAAAGGCTTCCTAGCAGTGAAACGCGCCCACGGAAATAAAAATTCTCTTTCAAATCAAAACAGTTGACGGCAACAGACTTAACTAAAAATAAAATTGTAAAGAAACAAAATACAGGTACTTAAAAAAAGTCCAAGCGTGCGTAAACACCGATCCATTCGTCCCTAATTAAACCTGTACAAGGAAAATATTCCATTGAACGAAGTAAAAATAAAAATATTTACGCAACCGATCGCGAGTAAAATATTTAGAAATAGAAATAAACCTCCTGTAGAGTGGGCGTTTTTATGAATGAATGCGTAGCGCTACGGGCTACGGCTCGTAGCATAGACCTAGAAGTAGCAACGTAGCGTAGGCCTAGTGCTACGCCGTAGGCCTAGAGACGAAAGCATTCATAGATTAGGAAAATAGGAACTTAGCCGAATCATATTGATTGATGACTCAGAGATGTTTTCAATAGAAGATGCGTAATTTAACATCCATTATCATACATTTTATAACTCATACAAATTATTATTATGATCGTCAACATTAAAAGGGAAGACGATGTCCTGCGAACGGTAAAGTAAGGCCAGCATATACCACGCTTTGCCTTGAGCATAATACATAGTTCATCTAGTTTTCTTGGTGAAGTTTCATTGCGCTTGTGTGCGTGAAAGTGTGGCATACGGTAAGGCGTAGTTTAGGCGTACCAAACATTTCACTTTTTGTTACTCGCGCTCGTACTTACATCCTACACATGTGCAATAAATTTGAAGTCAATCCAACCACTAAAAGTGACTATATTTATATTTATTTATTTAAATAAAAGTACCCAACCCGCACTGGGCGCGTGGGAACTATAGCCCAAACCCTCCACTACACGGAGGAGGCCTATGCCATGAGGCACGCCGAATTACGCGACAATTTAATAAGTACATAAAAAAAAGACAATAACAACAACATGTACTTACTGAAATTGTAGCGAATTCGGAATAAAAAGGCTTATAAAAAAAAAAAAAAATCTTCCATGCTGGTCTGGGAGTAAAAAAAACATAGAATGTACCGTTGCTTCTTTTCCCGATGGTAAAAGTCCATCGAAGGAATGGGGAATTTATATCTAAAACAAGGTACATGGGGAATTTATATCTAAAACAAGGTATAATCATTGTATCGAAAATATTACTCTCCAGTTTTTGTTTTTATCATTTCTGTTAACTTTAGTACCTGCTTACATTTCTAGACGTTACTAAATCTATGGCCGGAAATTTCAAATATAAATCCCGGAAAATTTGGAGGTGCGAATTTGAACCCACAACCCTCGGCTTGACAGGCCTCCGATCAAATCACTAGGCTGCCCCTCTTGAACATAACTGTATTTACCAATTATTTAGATAAAAAAGAAATTTTAAAATTATTTTCTTGTCTCATGGCGTCTAATCCCGAAGGTATATTCAAGCCAAAAAGTACAAAATATATAAAGTGTAAAAGTATAAGTAGTATTAACTGTGAATATTTTTTTTTTATATTTTCGAAAGTAATACGAGCATAATGATAATATTTCAATAGTATTTATTTTTATTTACTATAATTCGTTATATTAGAAGATAAAGCTTTACTCTTGGCTTGATACTTATGCGAATGTTGAAGTTAGTGACAACCCTAAATCATGTCAATATAAATCCTGGTACTGCATCAATATAATCAATTTTACTGAATCAAATAATTAGGTAGCCTTATTTAATTGGTAAAGTAGATAAGCAGCTACCAAACCTCTTCTCGTCTTTACCTATCCCTTACGGGGTAGACAGAGCCTAATGTTACAAGACCTAAGCTACGTTTAGCAAGACTGTGGGCGTATAAGTGGAAAGGGGAATCAAAATAGTGATGGGTTGCTGGCCGCATCGCCAATGACTTGATTCCTATGATTTTCATTAGTTACGGATATTTTTTTATTTCGGATATCCGATAGTTTCGGTTACGGATATGGATATCCATAACAACACTGGCTCACACCAATATTTTTTTATTACAGTGAGAGTGCTTGGCATGGTATGATACGAATTTCGAATTTCAGAGTAGCTCCCACAGGTTGCATTTCTCAACCTATTCTCGTTAAATATTGTTAGGGTTAGATTTTTAATATATGGATTTTTCGTCGAATCTGTCGAATCGGTTAATAGCTGTGTACACTTAGTGGCAAAAGTACCTATTGGTTTTATTACTTGACAATAGGGAAGATATTATAAGCTATCAAAGATTTGTCTCTGTCTCTTTCTAGAAAAACGGAATTTTAATATGGAGTTTATACCTATATGGGTGTTGTCACAAATGACGTCACATGTCATATCGGATCTTTCTATCGCTGACTAATTAGTAGCTTAAGACTTTTATATTTTTTACTTGACCGATATATTACTTTTAATTTCTCTTTTCATCTTTTTTACAATATTTTCATATTTTAAATGTGATATTTGTTTTAATGTATGTTTTCTTTTGTAGTGGCAACCCTATAGCCCTCTCGTCCTTCGTCCTTGCTTATGCTTTGTTATTTATAGTCCAGTGCCACGCTTAATCGACGCGTTACAATACAAAACGTTGCAGCATTACATTGCGGCGTCTGATTGATCACGTGTTTTTATTAGCTTGGCAGCCGCGCAGTGTAAGGCTACATGTTAATTTCTCGTGTCAACTGCGTTTTTGTAGTAGGATCGTTCGCAGAATTAGGTAAGTATGCGTCTTCTCTGTAGACTTTACCAGAGGTTAAAGGTACAGTAAATTTCTTCGTTTTACTCTGTCTTTTATTTTTTACTTTTCTCTCTTTCTTTACCAAAATAATTTTGTTCTCTTCACAAGATCGTTTTTGGCAAAATTTGATTCACTGCTAATAAATACTGTTTTTAAATTCATCTGGAATTCTTGTTCTTGCAGAATAAGGCTTTCAGCTGTTGTTGCGTTACTGCTGCTTGGCGGAAGGCAAGTATGGTGGTAACGATCCGGAGAGGCCACACACAAGGCCCTACCTCTACCCGCAAGACTTATAATACAACACAAAAACATCGATAAAAACGTCGCAGCCTCATTCAAAGAAACTTAATTATTCTACATTATATATTATCTTTATTGCAAGGGCGTATCTGCTTAGAAAAACCACGTTGGCAAAGCACTCGGCGTGTGCCGTACCGCGTTGTCATAGAGTTTAACTCTGCTTAATTTAGTACAGATGTATGTTAGCGCGGGTGCAACTAAATGCACTCCAGCGCATAAGGAAAAGGCCCGAGACAGCCTTGAGCGTGCTTTGCAAACGGCCTATACGCATCACCTTTTTGTTTTATGCTTTGTAGTGCGAGGGTTAGCAAGTTGAAGGCAACTTTAAGCTATGATTTAACATTTTGAACCCCCAACGCAAAAAGAGGGGTGTTATAAGTGTGACTTCGTTTTAAATAAGTATTATGCTTCATTGTATGAACAAATATAAAGAAACAGAACAATTCCCAAAAAAATAAAAATAACATTAATATTATGCACAAAGGCGAACCTTGGCGTTTTTGTGTTGTCTCTCTCAATCTCTTTCTCTGTGTGTGTTCGTGTGTGTCTGTATGTGTACGTCTGCATCGTAGCTCTCAAAGGGTTGGACCGATTTGGATGAGTCTTTGGAAAAATCTTTGCATTGTTTAAAGTAGTCCAACCATCTACTGAAATATTCCGGATTAATTTCGATACTTATAGTCTATTTATTAGTTCCGTAGACTAAAATAACATTATATGTGTTACCTGTTTTTTACGTCTTATAAAAAGTGATGTGCTACAACCGGTACTAACCGAAAATAAACTATCGGTAGGTTTAACCAAAGTCAATCGCTCGCTGTCAGATCCAAACTAGAAGTGTCAAAAATGACAGCTAAAACGTAAAATTGAATCGCATTAAGAATTGTCATGGTAAGGCTTAACTATTTGGCCGACTTGGATGCTTCAAACTATAGATGGTTTAAATGAGTCCTGGCCCGCGCGGTACAGCGGCGCGGGGTATGACAACGAAGGGGACAGAGAGGTGCGGGCGGCAGGCGCACTACCCGCACCCAGGGACCGGAAACCGGTTAATTTTTGAAACCGGTACTGTGCACTCGCCTGAGAACGAAAAGGATTTTTCCGTTCGCGGTTACCGGTTAAAGAACTGTTCAATTGAGATACCGGTTTGTGCGCTTTTCGTTCGTCATTCGTTTCAGGGAACGAAATTAACCGGTTAAATTGAAAATTACGAAACAAGAGCAAGATAGAACTTGTGTTGCTGTCTCTTACACCACGGAACGTCTGGCGTATGTCGGCTGCGGCTAGATTTAACCGGTATAATATCGTTAACGCGAACGTTAAAATTTCGTTCTCTGTACCTGTATTAAAGTAAATAAAAGATGGTTCTTGAGATCCGGAGGTGTATATTTTAATAATTTGTTACACATTGGTTCATTAGTAACAGAGCAAGATGTTCGTGGTCGTAGGTCAAAGTTGCAAGAGGAAGGGAAATCAAAAAACATTTATCAAGTTACGTTTCGTTACAGTACCTACGTTTCGTTTTTTTTTTATTCGTTCCATCAATTAACCGGTGTATTATCGAACGAAATAAAATAACAATATTGACACAATATTAACAGGTACATCAGTAACGGTTCTGGTCCCTTCCCGCACCTCTCTCGGTCCCCTTTGTCGTCCTCGCGCCCCTGTACCACGCGGGAGAGTACTCATTTAAACGCTGTCTTTATATGACGCTGACTGTACGAAGTAGTAGTAGAATCATAAAGCTACGAAGTGAACTAAGCGGAGTCGGCACCGGATGGCCTTGGAGCAGCTATTTGATTACGGAAACGCGTCCACGGCCCTTTCTTAGATCCGAGGGCATTAAAGGCAATTTTAATAATAAAGCTGGATAAATGACCGAGTAGAATGCTGTATGTATATTTTTTACCTTTTTGCGCATGACTCGTTTGAAAATTGCTTCATTTTAACGCCGTATAGCTTGAACATGTAAGTGTGAGTATCTGGATGACCGAAATTTGCTCGGTATTTTTTTTGGTACTTTTTTAAAATGAAACCTAGCTAGATCGATTTATCGGCCCCGAAACCTCCTGTATAGTATTAATTTACATTAAAATCGTTGAAGCCATTCTCGATTTTCAGATTATTATAATTATATAAAATAAATGCATAGGTAACTAGCTTCTGCCCGCGACTTCGGTCTGCGTAGAATTAGCAATTGACATGTTTATGGCTATCCTCCGGGAACTATGCTATTTTCCGAGATAAAAAGTAGCTTATGTTTTAATCTAGAGTACCAGCTATCTTCGTTCCAAATTTTATCCAAATCCGTTTAGTCGTTTTAGCGTGAAGAAGGAACAAACATACACACTCATTCACATCGTCACAAACTTTCGCATTTATGATTGTAGAGGCATCCTACAAGAATTACTCGTTTAAAGGTGAATACTAAAAATTTATGTGCGATAATCTCATTTGAAATTTACCATGAGCTTTTCGGTGAAGGAAAACATCGTGAGGAAACCTGCACACAACTGCGAAGCAATGCAATGATGTGTGTGAAGTTCCCAATCCGCACTGGGCCCGCGTGGGAACTATAGCCCAAGCCCTCTCATTCTGGGAGGAGGCCTGTGCCCAGCAGTGGGACGTATATAGGCTGGAGATGGACTAAAAATGACAGCTAATATCTGAACTGAGTCGGTATTGAATCGCGATGAGATATCATGGTAAGGCCCCTGTTAGCCAACGCAACCACCTACTGTTTTTTTAAGACAGTGCTCGCACATCTCTTTACAAATACATACACGTATGTATGTAGGTGTGCTGTATTGTATTTATTGTTTGTAACATGTCAATACCTAAAGGTTATTTGTATAAGATCTAACAAATACTTATTGTGTCAGTTTGTTCACCTAGACTTCAGACTTATCTGATGTCTAGTCATTTCTGGGGTTATGACTTCTCTTCAACGCGTTCAGAAAACAAAATAACATTGTTTTTAAAACACATAAATCCCTTACGGGGTAGACGGTAGACAGAGCGTAAGGCCACTTTTAGCATAACTATGGGCGTATAGGTGGCAACCAAATCAAAATAGTGATGGGTTGCTAGCCGCATCGCGTATAACAATACCTAAGGGTAAGTAAGAGAAGCAAGTGGTATACTTTCCATATTTTCTCATAACTCCAAAACCGGCATGGAATATGCACTAAACACGACACTTTACGTGGTTGCCTTAAAATTTACCTAACGTTATTTTTCTTCGTATAACAAAACTAAAATTAGAGTTACGGTCGCCCAAATAAGTGGTCTACCACTTTTCATCCATATTCCTATCAAATGAAAATGTCGCTAAAGTCGAACTTTCAAGTTGACAGCCTGTCTTATCGACGTTATTATATTGTGACGTGCAAAGGAATTTTAACTTTAGGGTGGTAGACCACATATTTGGCTGATGGTACCACAGAGTAGCACTGCATGCGCTGCTGTCATCCGTAGGCTTATTGTCTAACTCGCTCGCACTCGCCATCGTGTTCATTTTGAAAGACCTTGTATGAATGTGATAGCTAGCTGATTCTGATGCCATTTGTCAGCCCAGACACGAACTGTCAAAATGAACACGATGGCGATTACGAGCGCGAACGATTTAGACAATAAGCCTACCGGTGTGGAGAGGAAGACTGCCAATGAACATAAAACATTTAACTTGCTACTCCGCTACTCATGAGCAAGACAGCTAATCAAACCCGTAGAGGCGTACTAGTGTTTTCTGTGGTGTAGGAGATAGATAGGTTTATGGGATTTATGTAAGTACTAGATGTTGCCTGCAACTTCGTCTGCAAAGAATTCGTTTATCGCTATCCCGCGGGAATTCCCGGGATAAAAAGTAGCCTATGTGCTATTCCAGACTTTTTTCTATCCAAGTGCCGAATTTCATACAGATTCGTTGGGCCGTTCTGGCGTGATTGAGTAACAAACAAACATCCATCCATCTAAACTTTCACATTTATAATATTAGATGTTTTCTGTGGCATGTAAAAACAAGCTGTACAAACTTTGCTATCTTGCACGTCAGTAGAGGGTAGTATTAATGAAAACGGATATTTGAGCTTCCCTTGCTTCTTTTTGAGAAAAATCACAAATGCGAACGAATTCTGATGTCCGAACAGAGCAAGTTCGTTGACCATCCAGAAATACCGTAATACCGTGATAATGGAAAATAACCTTTTCCACAAACGCTGGCCTTCAAGGTGCGCAGGAGTCGATACACGGCATACATTAGAATTAATTCACTGCACTGAATGCTATTGAACCTTTGTGACTAAATAGGTAACATAATTATACATAGGGTGGAAAGGAAACCGTTCAGATTATCATTAGATCCATTGTTTGTTTCGTCTACAATTATTTTCCTCAAACGAAGATATTTAGAATAAAATCAATCCTAACTAATATTATAAATGCGAAAGTTTGTGAGTGACGATGTGACGATGTGAGTGTGTATGTTTGTTCTTTCTTCACGCTAAAACGACTCGACGGCTTTGGATAAAATTTGGAACGAAGATAGCTGGTAACCTAGATTAAAACATAGGCTACTTTTTATCCCGGAAAATTGCATAGTTCCCGCGGGATAGCGATAAACATGTCAATTGCTAATTCTACGCGGACGAAGTCGCAAATTTAATAAACCTTTTCCTAAGTTCTATACTGGTCTGGGAAGAAAAAACATAGAATGTTCCAGTTGCTTCTCTTTCCGTGCAGGTAAAAAGACAACCGAGGGAATGAGCGAAAATCTTAGAAATCATGTTATAGGCGATGCGGCTAGCAACCCATCGCTTTTCATTCCCCTTTCCACCTATACGCCCACAATCATGCAACGTGGCTTTTAAGTCTTGTTACCTTATGCTCTGAATTCCGTAGGGGATAAAGACTTGATTTATGTACGTACTAGCTGTTGCCAGCGACTTCGTCTGCAAAGAGTTCGTTTATCGCTATCCCGCGGGAACTATGCAATTCTCCGGGATAAAAAGTAGCCTATGTGCTATTCCAGACTTTTCTCTATCTATGTGCCGAATTTCATCCAGATCCGTAGGGTCGTTCTGGCGTGATTGAGTAACAAACAAACATCCATCCATCCATCCATCCATACTTTCGCATTTATAATATTAGTTAGATTTATCTGTAGATTTTTTATTTGTATGTGTTAACTCTTTATTGTGCAAAATAAACAAGACAAATACAATTGGCTAACACTGAGTTGTTTTTTGTTTCTTATAATATAAGATATAAGCAATAGTGATAGTCATAGATAATTTTTTTCTTTCTTTCTTTATGTATGTGTCGCTAAGACTAAAGTCAGATCTAATAAACCGATTAATAACCACGATTAAAAATATCCTCACTTAATTGATCTAACGATATACATACCTACATATAATATGTTGTCTGGAGCCAATTCAATCACATATATTATGATAGCTTTAGTTAGACCTAGAGTTTGATTGAGTGGATGCATACCAAGAAAGAAACTGAATCGCGTACCAATGTGGAACCTTTTCACTTCAAGTGTTATTATGACTTGACCATACACCCGCCAAAGGAATTATTGCGAAATTGTATGCGAAAAGGCGCCACAGAAGTACGTGATTCAGTTTCTTTGAGCGTACCCTTAAATATTTAAGAGAATACAACGGTCGTATAGGACTAGCCATTATCTGGGCCTTACCATGACGTCTGAATGCGATTCAGTTTAGGTTCGCTCGCTGTCAGATCCATACTAAAAATGACAGCTAAAACCTGAACTGGGTCAGAATTGAATCGCATTTAAGACGTTATGGTAAGTGGTACTATAGATACGTATAATACGTGTACGTGTCTTAAAGTGAAATGAAGTTAGAGTGAGACAAAGCTAGCACCATAATATTGGCCGTATCGACAAAGCTAGCACCACAATATTGGCCGTATCGATAAAGCTAGCACCATAATATTGGCCGTATCGACAAAGCTAGCACCACAATATTGGCCGTATCGACAAAGCTAGCACCATAATATTGGCCGTATCGACAAAGCTAGCACCACAATATTGGCCGTATCGACAAAGCTAGCACCATAATATTGGCCGTATCGACAAGCTTCCCGGATTGAGACGTATAAATATAATACAAAAAGAGAAACAAAAATCATAGTCTCAATACATCAATAGAAAAGTCGTGACTTAATGATTGACTGATTCATCATCACATCACCCAGCCCAAGCTTGGGTATAAAAAGTTGCAATATAGGTAGCTACTTTACGGTGTAGACAAGTTACAAAGTCGAATGCGTAAAATTTCCACGGAAAGAAGTTCTATAAAGCCACGATTGGTCGCTAGAATAAAAAGTACAGTACGGACTGACTGATTCATCAACCCAATTGGACTTAGAATGCTGAGAGTTTTAATACATACTCTCTTTATGATATATACAAGGAATAATGAGGGAATTTGCGAATTTTTAAACGGGTCTTATCTTAATGTAACGTGTGAAATCGCGAAAGAAGTCTAGTAGTCCTATAAAGAAATCCAGTGGGCTTCCAGTAACAATACCATGTTCTTAGGTTAACATAATAAAAAATACCTCAAGCTCTATTTACCCCATATAGACGTGATTTGTGTATGTATGTAGGTATAAGAAAAAATAAAAAATACACAGTATGTTGAAACTAACAACAACCGCATTAGTACGAGTTTTCTCTTCTACTAAATGTCATAAATCATCATTGTCTACAATTTATTTGAAATAATTTTTTTTTAATGACTATCGCGTGGTGTGCTTACCTACGTAATTAAATTAAGAAAATGTTTTTCCATTAAACTTTACATTTTTCACAATTTTAAAAACACTTAAATCACCATAATCCTCAGTAGTTCTATTAAATTAAATACAAGTAAGTACCAATATGAATTCTTAAATCCTAGGTTTAACTTAAAAAGGAATCATCAGAATTATTTTAACAGATTAAAAAACTACGATTATAAACTCTGTTATTAAGAAATACTTCATCTACTCTCTCGCTCTGTACATACATGATTTAAAATTTAGCACCAAAGAAGTAAGAGAGAGCAACTAAATATCGTACACACGGTAGAGTTAATAGAAAAAATAAATTAAGTACCTGCATATTTTTCAAAGCATTTTATTTGATTATAATAAAGAATAAAAGGGCCACAAAAACAATTCGTAAATATTTTTAAAAATCAAACAATAAACAAAACAAAACTCCAACTTCCAATTCACATTCGTTTTCAATTTGAAAGCACAGTATGTTGTTGTTTTTTGTCTAAACTTTCCTCTTTGCGAAACAATATGGCGTCAGCGCGGGCGCAGTTAGTAGGCTTCAAAAAAGAACAAATCCAAGATGGCCGACTTTCTTGCCAGTGCCTAGCGATCCTGACGTCACAGGACGACGTGTCCTTGCGACTATTTCTAGCGCTGTCCCTATTCTTTTTAAAGATTTCATCGTTTTTTGTTAAACGCGTTAAAGGGTGGAGTTGATAATGGCTGTGGTTTTGTGTTTTATTGTGTGTGCTTGTATTGTAAGCTGTATTAAAAGTACTTTAGTTTAAATAATATAGTGGCTGAATAAATGCAGTAAGAAAATGTTTCAATCAACGTTTCAATAAACGTAATTTATTAATGTCTGTGGTGCTTAAAAATAAACTTCTGAGCAAATAAAAACAAAGGAAGGTTAAAATTAAAATAAATAAAAAATAAAAAGTACTCACCAAAAATAAAGCAGTCGGAAAAACAGTAAAAAGTCCAAACAAAAGTTCAAAATAATAAAGAATTAAATAAGTAAATCACAACACGACACAAGGCACTAGAGTTTTTTTATTATAAAAATTTAATTGTGACAATGACTATGCCATCGTCTTTGATCTCTGCAATGATAAAATACACTATGTTAGATACTGGCCGCCGGCTACCAATTTTTTTGTCAAAACGCCCGTTCAACAAAAGAAAAAGAAAAATTCGAAATCGATCCTAAAATCGAACGTACGATCCGAATTCAAATTAGAATCCTGTTAGCGCGCGACGCTCCGAGTTCTTTATTCAAAAATTTGCTGTGGACTGACGCGCCAATGAATTTGAAGAAGGGACATGACTTCCTAGTGATGTAGACAAAATTATTTTTTAAAAGTCAAAGTCAGGAACGAACGTTTTGAGCCAAAAAATCTAACCTATCCTAACCCAGGCGGGCGGGCGACTGGCGGGCGCGTAGGGGCCGCATTGCCAAATATTTTTTTTGCATCTCGGCCGAATTATGCACTTGTATGCGGCTTACGTTCCCTTCATTGTAGTGGTGCGACATGTACCGATTGGGCATTTTTATGTCTTATGTGTGCGTCACCCACACTGGTGCAACCGACGAAAATTTCGCGTGTGTGCGTGCCGTAGCCCTTTCGGTGGTGGCTATTTAAAAATGTTTGTGTTATGTAAACATTATTTTTTTGAGATGTGAAATATTTAGGTGTTGGGTGGAGGGGTCAATAGCCGTGTTTTTCGGGAAGTCTGACTAATTTTGCTAAAAGGATCTGTTTTGACGTCTCCGGTTTAGGAGCCGCCTGCGCGAGCGCATTGAGCGTTCAATCGAAATACGTTGCATTTTCGCATAGATATTTCCGTATATTTTGCTGCATGAATCATCCCCATAAACTAGTGGAGATGCTTGGATATGGAAACCTGTATTATTTTACTGTGAAATTGTGCAAAAACTGTGTTTTTTGCACTAGGGACGAAAAAATACCGGCGGAAGTGACATTTGAAAGCTGTCATTACACTGTAAAGTCTTATAAATTTATGTCAGTTTATAAAGCAATTTCTCTGGTTCTTTAAGTCACAATGTGTATCTGTACTTATTGAACTCCGTTCTTTCAATAATTTTTTTAAATAAGACATCGCGTTATGTAAACGCCTTGCAGAGACTTATCGAGTTTTAGCGTCAATACATATGGCTGGCTGGAAACTTTGATTAGTTTTAGTAACGATAATTCCTTAGTTAAAATCGCTTCAGATAGGTAACCTAACCAACAAAAACTGAAAAGAAGGTGTTATTGTTATTGGTAATAATGGTTATTGGTAAAGGCTATTTATTGAATCAGGCGTTATAGTTGAAAACTGTAAGTAAGTAAGTAAATGTGTGAGTACCAGAACTATTGTGTGCGAATAGACGAATTGACGTTCCAAATTCGATAAATTACTTAAGTCCCACATCAGTTCTGTACACTACTACATAGAACAGGACTTTTACTTAAGTTTTTCACCAATACTTTGAGGAGGTCCATCATTAATGAACACTTTTTGTTTGCTTCTCCGCTACAACAGAGTTGTGGCAGCGGGGAAGCAGTCAAATGTTTTTGATCATTATAGACAAGATGCGCGAAACTTATTCAGATTACTACCACCAATATTATTATTACTTAGTATTTGCACGCTTGTCCTACCCTACCAATCTTCGCCTATCAAACTGGGGGGGTTACGGTGACGTTTTAATGCGATGCAATAACGATTTAGTTTTGGTTCGCTCGCTGTCAGACCCATACTAAAAATGACAGCTAAAACCTGAACTGAGTCGGAATTGAGTCGCATACAGACCTCATGGTAAGGCCCCTGGTATTTGAACTGCGCTCCTCACGTAGTTAAACTTAATACCAGCCTCACTGTACCGTTTATAGAATTCCGTGTTCACTCTTATTAGGTTTGAGCGAAGTTATACGGAGAAACTAAGTACTTACCGAAAGACCACGCAAGAGGCTTTGTTGTGAGACAAAAAATCTGGTTTTTTGCTACAAAATTCGATGGAACATTTTGTACAGTCAAGTGCATAAATATATGTACGTTAACAAGACGTCAAAAACATCTAAGTACCCTTATGCCACAAACAATAAGATCGGTGACACATATTTGATATGATGACTGTATAGATATTTATGCCCTCGTCTGTACTTTTGCGACTGTACCATAATAACTACCCTCGGGGCTCTCGACTATTTTAAGGTAATTTAATTTTGCGTGATCAAGTCTCGTGTGTGTTAATAATTATTAACATAACAATTCTTATTGAAAGTAATAGTTTTGGAACAACACACATACATACATATATACATAAATCACGTCTCTATCCCTTACGGGGTAGATAGAGTCCAGGCAACAAGACCCAAAGATCACGTTCAGCATGTTTGGGGGCGTATAGGTGGAAAGGGGAATCAATAATATAGTGATGGGTTGCTAGCCGTATCATCTATAACAATATTTATTCATTCCAGATTTTAGATTAAAGCTTCCTAAAGAAATATCACTTAGCATAAACAACCAAAAAACAATGTTAGTCCACTTAAGTATACTTTTAGCATTTATAAGAGTATAAAATTAGCATGCCTAGAGACTACCTGCGCGTCTAGACCGTCGCACGCGCACCTCTACAAATAACCAAAGATCTATGAATAAATAAGAACCAAATAGTTTTCGGTTAGGTACAAAGGTAATACAAAAATTAACTCAAACGTTATATAAAGTAAAGACTGATTGGATAAAGTGAGGCCAAGTAGGCAAAAGTATGCCTCCACATTGACTTTTCATACGATATGAGCCTGCTGGGAGACGCACATTATAATAAAGCCAAGTTAAACTGCCTGCCAATATACCAACAGTAGAGTAGTGAAAGAAAAGAGGTACATAGACAAACTTTACGAATTCGAAGGAATAGATGACGTCATTTCTAACTGCCACTATCTTGCAAGTAATATTTAACTGACTTTTAGTGATCGGAAATATTGAAACAAAATATTCAAAAAAAAGTTCGAACAACTAAGCTTTTTTTCGGAAAATCATAAAAAAAACCTTAATTTCAATCCAGCCCACCGAATCTTTTGAAGAAATTTTTCTGAACTGCCCAACCATTTCTGTCCGAATTGTCCATCCCGCTCAGAATAGATAACCCTCAAATATTTACCTAATTTATAAATATAAACTATGAAAATAAGAGTTTTTAATGATTCACGGTTAAGTTCATTCGAAATATTATAAACGGTTCCAGTGGTAACGAGAGTGCACGCAGTCGACGCGCAAGAATGAGGGTAGACAGAGCTCGGTCTACCCAACAATAACATCCACCCGCAATTTATTCAGTCTACCCGTGATCATGATGCATGCAACTGCGTCGAAATATCGGGAGCTCAATAAAGGTAATCGCGGTTCACATCCCGTTTATAATATTTCGAATAAACTATGAAAGTTTATTTTATTTCTTTTTTACCGTAACATGGCAATTTTATTGCGAATTTCTTATATTTTTGCAATGAAACATTCAATAAATATTTCTCTATATTTAGGTACTTATAACTTAAGATAATCATCAACCTCTCATACCTAATTTTAAAGTTAAGCATAGAGCATACAAGCGCAACCCTTTAAAGACTTACAAAAGCTTATAAAGGCATAAATAGCAACAAGACGGGCGAAGGTCGCCGGGACGATTGTAGGGCACAGGTGCTTCGCTATTCACTGCCGATAAGCCCACAGTGAACACCATGCCTTACTTTATAAGTAGGACTGACATCATACTTTTATTTTATAAGCAAAAAGAATATCCAGTGGAGATTTGATGCATGAAAAGTGACAGTATTGGCATTTGAAGCTTATTATACATTATTTATTTAACTTGCAATGTTTGTACGTTAAGCTTTAGGTTAAATTACGACTTAGAGTACAAAAAAAATCTAAACGACACTGAAAATTAGGACACAGAATAATCCGAAAAGTGAAGCTGTGGCCGGGAATCGAACCCGGATTCTCATCATTTCATGATGCGTGCTAGCTTTACCGCTACACCACCCATAGCAGGTGTACAAGAATTAGAAATACCTCCTTGTTATTTTCCTTTTTGGTTCTATACTATTTTTTAACAATTACTTTGAGCTACTACGGCTACACTTACAGCCATTCAAACCGCATTTGAATTTCAAATCAATATAAAAGCAGCCCTTTTTAAATTAACACGTTATCTTTCCAAAAAGAACGACCCTCGATTCCAAAAACAAAAGACGCTCGCGCAGCTTGCGCATGTGTGCGTGGCAGAAGCCTTACATAGATGTGACGACGCGAATAGTAAGTTAATACATTGCGTAGTCGTCTAGCTAACAAGATGTAAGTGATCGATCCAGAGGCGCAACGGACATTGCATGATTTTCAAAGTGCGATTGTTAGGATAAAATTAGATCAGTGTGTGATTAGGTCAGGTGACATGTTGAACTGGATACAGAGATTTATTTATAGATGATTCAGGTACCTCAATATTTTATTGAATCAGGCGTTACTTTGCGGAGGTCCATTTCAATGAACACAAAATATTTACCTTGCTACTCCGCTACTTACGTGCAAGATAACCAAGCTTGTGCGAAATAATATACGTTTTGCATGCAAGCCCTCCCACCACTACTGCCACACAAAACGCACACAAATCCCACAAACTTAATTAATCCTATCACCAATAGGATTAGGTGATAGGATTAATTAAGTTTGTGGGATTTGTGTGCGTTTTGTGTGGCAGTAGTGGTGGGAGGGCTTGCATGCAAAACGTATATATTTCGCACAAGCTTGGTTATCTTGCACGTAAGTAGCGGAGTAGCAAGGTAAATATTTTGTGTTCATTTTTACCTCAATATTGTATGAAATTAACTCTTACATTTATGGGAACTAATGGCACAGTACAACACAGGGGCGCGGGTAGGACGACAAAGGGGACCGAGAGAGGTGCGGGCGGGCCCTAGCGAGGACAAGGTCTTAGAAGGATGCACCGATTTTGATGCGGTTTTTCATTCGAAAAGCGGTTTCCTTGCGATGGTTCTTAACCATGTTTGGTAATAATCAATCCAACAGTTTGAAGACAATCATCCGTTAAAATAAGGCGTTATTGGCATTATTATTTATTTGCGTAGGTACCATCAGCCAAATATGTGGTCCACCACCCTAAGGTTAAAATTCCTTTGCACGTCACAATATATAATGTCGATAAGACAGGCTGTCAACTTGAAAGTTCGACTTTAGCGACATTTTCATTTGATAGGAAGTTGGATGAAAAGTGGTAGACCACTTATTTGGGCGACCGTACTAACTACTCTATTAATTCGGGTTTTCAAAATTTTATATTTAATTTTATTAATGTACGGACCACTAAAAAGTAATGTCATTGTGTGCCATCTCGCAATTCTATGTCTATCTCTGTCGTCCGCGCCTGCGTAGTCCAAGGCCGGCGGCGCGTCCTCCGCTGCGCAAGGGCACGGGGCCAACAGCCGGCTAGCGTTCTAATGCCCACGCGCATGTCAACTATAGTTAGGTATAGTTAAATATTTAGACGCGCTATTGTGTTGTGTGTTGGTATAGGTTAGTGGTGCGACTATTTAGTTTTGCTTTATACATAACTAGCGACCCGCCCCGGCTTTGCACGGTATATTATGCATGTATTATACATAATATAAACCTTCCTCTTGATTCCCTCTATCTATAAAAAAAAACCGCATCAAAACCCGTTGCGTAGTTTTAGAGATTTAAGCATACATAGATATGTACATACGGACATAGGGACATAGGGACAGAGAAAGCGACTTTGTTTTATACTATGTAGCGATAGTGATGGAGACGGACATTATTTATTACTAGTGTGTAAATTTCATACGGGCATATATTTTGACAACTGATACACACACTAATTAACGTAAAAACATGTGTAATAGAAACATTAGTTGAATTTTATTTTTTCTTACTTAATTAATTTAGCAAGCAATTTATCACACAATGCGTCGATTAATTAACGTACCTCTACGTATTAAACGTCATAACGTAGCAAACTTATGTCAAACAAGCTGTTGCCAGCGACTTCGTCTGCAAAGAATTCGTTTATCCCGCGGGAACTACGCAATTTTCCGGGATAAAAAGTAGCCTATGTGCTATTCCAGACTTTTCTATATCTATGTGCCAAATTTCATTCAGATCCGTTGGGCCGTTCTGGCGTGATTGAGTAACAAACAAACAAACAAACATCCATCCATCCATCCATCTATCCATCCATCCATCCATACTTTCGCATTTATAATATTAGTTAGATGATATTGGACGTGTTTCTAGCTATCTCCAAAGACAAAAATTTAAACACACATACACACACACATTTACACAAACACAAATATATTTTATTTACGTCATTAAGTCCCGTTTTTCTTATACTTAATAATAAACTTTAAAAAATCGATTACCTACACTTAAATATTGACAGTTACAAAATATTATCCACACATGATTATGTATCATCGTTGACTACATCTGGATAAAAAATCCATCACTATTTTGATTCCCCTTTCCACCTATACGCCCACAATCATGCTAAACGTGGCCATTAGGTTACCTTAGGCTCAGTCTACCCCGCAAGGGATAAAGACGTGATTTATGTATGTAGGTATATACGAGTTTACTTCTTTCCTCGTAAGTCCCGACTTTTATAAATCACATAGTTATTTACCTAAGACCGATCCACTAAGTTCCGTATTAAGGTGACTTCAAAAAAGGTTTTCAATTCGGTTATATTTTTTTGTAATTCTACATTTACATACGGTATGTTACACAGGGGTTAGGCAGAGACTACTTTGTTCCACTTGCTACGATCCTGACATACCTACCTCTTTCACTTCATCCACATTCATCAATCTCTTCATACACGCTGGTCGGTTCTAGGTTTAGTTTTAGCACATTTAAAAAGTTCTTTTCTTATTTAACAATTTGAAGTTCATATAGTGCATTTCGCAGTTATTGAATGCTAATTTGTACTTCAGGAAACAAGCACGTGATGACTTACGTGGCTATTAGCAGGATGTTGATGACGAAGATAGCCTAAAGTAAGTGATTAGAAAACGTGACTGTGCAGCTAAAGTCCTGGGTTCAATCCTCGTTTATTTGTATGATATTTGTAAGAAATACACGCGCAGATAATAAAAGCCCATCGAGGGTGAAAATCTTAGGAATCATGTTATAGGCGACGCGACTAGCAACCTAACACTATTTTGATTCTTCTTTCACCTATACGCCCACAATAATTCTAAACCTGGCCTAGTCTTGTTACCATAGGCGCTGTCTACCCCGGAAGGGATAAAGACGTGTATGCATGTGTGTACAAATTCATTTAGCAGTAAAAGAGTACAAAATCAGCGACCCGTTTTTAGGCCAACGTGCGCGTCCATCCCATACACATCCATACATACAATTATTTTCGTAGAGTCGGGGGTTTTCGACCCAGGGAGAGTGATGACCGCACTCATACAACACACATACACGCTTGTATGTAATTCATGCTCATCAATGTGTGTGTGAGGATGTTTATTGCGCGAGATATAATGTGGAATGTGGGTGAATTATTTTAGAAAATAAAATAATTATGCAGGTTTTCCAAATATAATATAATACTTTTTTTATGTGAATAGGAAGGCAAACGAGCAAGTGGGTCACCTGATGGTAAGCGATCACCACTGCCCATAGACACCCGCAACCCCGGAGGGATTGCAGATGCGTTGCCAACCCCTCCAACCCAACCAACCCCAATCAACCCCACCTACCAACAGAACCAACCAACCAACTATATACCTACACTTTACACATATACATATATAAGCAATATAGTATGTTATCTCCGCGATATAATGAAGTCAAGTCCCTCTATTGTGGTATTTGTGGTCATATTCCACAATGTAATCATAATCATGAGCAATAACCCCACTTTTTACTTTGTCCTATCCTCTGGTTGATCTGAACAAAATATGTCTACATATCCTACGCCAAATCTTGAGATTAGGTTGTCAAAGCGGGCCTCAGGCTCACTGAGCCGTGGCAAATGCCGAGAAAAACGCTAAGAAGAAGATGATCCTATACAAATTTTCCGTCAACAAAATAGCAAATTTCCAATTGAAAAAATTGTGAAATCTGGCAAGAAACAATATTTACAATACAACACAATAATAAAAATTAGAACAAGTTCTTTAGATAGCTTTACTTAGTGGTTCTAGTTAAATTATTTGATAACACCAAATTGGATTACACTTAAAATTATTAAATAAAATCATAGTGTAGAAAATAAAACCCGAATACTACCTATAAGTATTTCTTAATTTTCAGCAGCCAGGATGCTGTCGTTTGAATGCCACAACAAATGAAAATTGTGCTGCCAATGCAATAAAACATAGACCACTAAGAAAAGTAAATGAGTATCTTCTTACTTTTTGCCTCGCATGGAGCCCTAAGCATGCGCCTGAGAAGCAACAGACAACTCTCGCGCAGCACCTTACTCGTCCAAAGCCTTGCAGTAGCAACAGCAAATGCTGCCTGCCATTACCCTACCTACGTGTAAGGGTCCATCTAACTAATATTATAAATGCGAAAGTATGGATGGATGGATGGATGGATAGATGGATGTATGTTTGTTTGTTACTCAATCACGCCAGAACGGCCCAACGGATCTGGATGAAATTCGGCACACAGATAGAGAAAAGTCTGGAATAGCACATAGGCTACTTTTTATCCCGGAAAATTGCGTAGTTCCCGCGGGATAGCGATAAACGAATTCTTTGCAGACGAAGTCGCTGGCAACAGCTAGTATTTATTATAATTCTTAGCGTTAGTTTGGTTTTTAAACCCCTGGCGCAAAGAGGGGTGTTATAACTTTGACGTCAAAGTCTCTGTCTCTCTTTCTCTGTGTGTCTGTCTGTCGGTATTATATTGTAGCTCTCAAACGGATGCTTCAATTTCGTTGCGGTTTTTCTCATTCTAAAGCCAGTTTCCTTGCTGTGGCTCTTAGCCATATTTGAACAGCATCAGCTCTAGTTCCTTAAACTATAAGTCTATTCTTGCATGTTTTTTAAAAAAATGGTTATTTTTAGTAAATTTAAGTTTAAATTATATATATTACATTAAATGAAGAGTTCACTCACATTTCACCGAACACATATCCACAGCATCCTGCGGCAACCTCACTGGACATCGACTTTTCCTAGTCCTTCCTTTAACAGTCACCACTTTACTGAACTTTTTTGCCTGCCCAATGTCCTTTATAACCGTCTGGCTACACTGCTAGCACACACGCCTAATTCAGATCAAGATCTAATAATACAACATAATTGGACGCGTACCGTCCGTATGTTAAATCGCACCAAATTTGTCCAGTAGCATAAAAACGGTAAGTATGCAGGGTGTATCAGATACCCCCTAACAATAATCAACTGGGGTATATAACCATATAACCATAGCTACAGAAGCTAAAAAAAATATAAAAAAAAAATTGGAGTAAAAAACTTTTTATATTTTCTATAGGATTGGTAGTATTAACTGTAATCATTCCTATAGAAAACATAAAAAAATATACTCCAAATTTTTTTTTTATAATGTTTTTAGCTTCTGTAGCTATGGTTACATACCCCAATTGATTATTGTTAGGGGCTATCTGATACACCCTGTACAACCTTAATAACTGCATGAAGAAAGAAAGAAAAAAAAGAAAGAAGACATTTATTCATTTTGCAAGACACACAAATATAAGAATATACATATATGAACGCATTGAATATTTTTAAGTAGGTAATAATTACAAAAAAAAAATAGATTTTAATCATACCTAAGTTTTCTTCTGCCTCCGGGGCCTTACTATGACGTCTTAATGCTATCCAATCTCGATTCTTTAGCTGTCATTTTTGACACTACTTATTGTAATATTTTTTTTATCTATTTTTTATTTGAATAGGAAGGCAAACGAGCAAACAGCCATCGATCCTACTTTGGTTCGCAACGTCACGGTAAGGCCCTTAATGTTTATGTTTATTTGATCATTCAAAATAAAATTACATTATCACTTCACTAACATAGTATAAAACAAAGTCGCTTTCTCTGTCCCTATGTCCCTATGTCCCTATGTACGCTTAAATCTTTAAAACTACGCAACGGATTTTGATGCGGTTTTTTTAATAGATAGAGTGAATCAAGAGGAAGGTTTATATGTATAATACATGCATAATGTACCGTGCGAAGCCGAGGCGGGTCGCTAGTATTAAATAAATTAAAAAAAAATGAAGTACCTACCTATATTGAAATCGTCAGTTTAAATTTAAAATAAAAAATGTCAACTACTAAAATTTAAATGATCATATAACAAATACAATGTCCAATACAATAGTATTCAGCTTGATGCCGTTACTTTCCGCAAGTGGCGTTTCCAATTTTTCTATCTATAATGTAAGTGCCGGCACGTAAGTCTAGCGATGACCTTGTATGCGCAGAAGTATAAATTACGGTATCCGTAGGTGCGCAGATCCCCTCTACGTGACTCGTCATCGCTAGACTTACGTGCCGGCACGTATACCAAATTGAAGAGTTACGCAAACGTGTTATAGACGTCGTCATGGTGTTACAAACTTACGCTACATTTTTAAACTGACCTCAAAAATCCAAAAAACACTACCTCAAAACCGCGCCAAGCAAAACCGCGGCAAATCCTTGCTCTCAAGCCCAACGGTTATAAAAGCTTCGTTGATAACAGTTCCCGAAAATAATTAAGCTAGTATTATGTCTAGCCGCGACCTACCACACGTCACTGTGTCGTGTATAGCACCGTTTGTATGGCTCGACTAGCTCTAATACATGTAACCTTGGATGCCCGGTTGTTGACTTCAATTACCTAGTAGATTATTTTTGGCTCATTGTTTCGCATGAGCTCTGGGTATAATTATGAATTAGATTAAATCTAATCTAACTAATATTATAAATGCAAAAGTATGGATGGATGGATGGATGTTTGTTTGTTACTCAATCACGCCAGAACGGCCCAACGGATCTGGATGAAATTTGGCACATAGATAGAGAAAAGTCTGGAATAGCACATAGGCTACTTTTTATCCCGGAAAATTCCCGCGGGATAGCGATAAACGAATTCTTTGCAGACGTAGTCGCTGGCAACAGCTAGTAATATTATAAATGCGAAAGTTTGGATGGATGGATGTTTGTTTGATACTCAATCATGCCTAAACGGCCCAACGAATCTGAATGAAATTCGGCACATAGATAGAGAAAAGTCTGGAATAGCACACAGGCTAGTTTTTATTCCGGAAAATCGCATAGTTCCCGCGGGACAGCGATAAACATGTCAAAGGTCGTAGCTGCATAGAATTGCAACGTAAATAATTTTTGCAGAACATAACTACAAACATCAGCTCTACGCGGACGAAGTCGCGAGCAGAAGCTAGTAATATTGTAAATGCGAAAGTAACCCTGTCTGTCTGTCTGGTTATCTGTCTGTCTGTAACCTTTTCACGCTGAAACCGATGAAAAGTGTTGAAGTTTGGTACCTACGAGTACCTATACAGATAATTTCCGTCCCTGGGTAGGACTTAGGATAGTTTTTATCCCGGAAAACAGCATAGTTCCAGCGAGATAGCGATAAACTAATTCTGCGCAGACAGAGTCGCTGGTTGCAGCTAGTATTGATATAAAAATAGTTGGGAAATTTTGCGAATGGAAAAATAGCTTGCAGTAAAATTAAATTTTCGGAAACTAGGGCCCTACCATGACGTCTTAATGCGATTCAGTTTAGGTTCGCTCGCTGTCAGATTCATGCTAAAAGTGACAGCCAAATCTTGAACTAAGTCGGAATTAGGACGTCATGGTAAGGCCCCTAATCACCACACTCCATAATGTCATTTAGGCGTCAACAAAAGAAGAATTATATTTCAGTTAATGATTTAGTTTGATGTCAATGGCCAGTCACTGAAGGTCAAATATTTAGTTAGACCAATGTTTGAGTAGAACGAATTTATGGTTATAGTATACCCTGTGAGTATACCTAATGGTTACGGGTGGTAGGACCTTGCTCAAGGTTCTAATCCCGCCGCGCAGTTTTCATCAATATTTCTTTTTTCTTTAAGACGTTATCACGCAAAACTATTGTCCGTAAACGGACTTTACAGACACATAGGTACTATTACATAGTCCTTGCGCTGCTCTCACACATTTGCTAATCTTTTTAGGGTTTCGTACCTCAAAAGGAAAAACGGAACCCTTATAGGATCACTTTGTTGTCCGCCCGTCTGTCCGTCCGTCTGTCAAGACCCTTTTTGCAAGAACGCGTGGAGGTATCAAGCTGAAATTTATATCAAATACTCGGGTCTACAGCCCCTTAGAGCTGTGAAAAAATCAAACTTCTAAGCCAACGCAATCAAAAGATACAGCCGTTTATGCCGCAAATTTCCGCAACTCTCAAGGGAATCAAAACCTACAGGGTACTTCCCGTGAACGCAGAATCTTGAAATTTGGTATGAAAGTAGGTCTTATAGCACAGATTAAGGAATAATTGCGAAAACCGTAAATATACATGTATTGTATATATCAGTGACCAATATAAAGTGACCCCACACCACACTGCGTACATTTTGCTTTGGAGCAGGGCTCTGCTTACACTGGTTTGTAGATATTTATAGATAAATGATACGGAACCCTCGGTGCGCGAGTCCGACTCGCACTTGGCCGGTTTTCTAATGTTGACATAGCTAGTGTCACTGAAAACTATCGAACTTTGTGTCAATAAATAAGCTGTCAAAAAATACGTTTTAAAACGTAAATAAAATCCCGTGCCCGCGTAGCGGACAGGTACCTACTATCAAATGTTAATGTTATCGGTAATTAATTGATGAACCCACACACATACACCCACACTCAGCCAGTGCTAGTGCAACATAGGCAATATAGCAGCCTAGTTTCAAATATATTCGACCTTGCTAATGTCGTGGCCCGCTCCGTGACATTGGTCTAGACTAGTCGGAATTACTAGACGGAGGCCCGATGGGTGGATAGCGATGCAAATAGAATGAAACAAAAGATAGTACTCTTGGCAGGTCGATTTGAGAATTAAGGCACATTTGTGGGTCTTAAAACAGCGGCTGGCAAGATTATAATATTTATATATCTACTAGCTGTTGCCAGCGACTTCGTCTGCAAAGAATTCGTTTATCGCTATCCTGCGGGAACTACGCAATTTTCCGGGATAAAAAGTAGCCTATGTGCTATTCCAGACTTTCTTCTATCTATGTGCCGAATTTCATCCAGATCCGTTGGGCCGTTCTGGCGTGATTGAGTAACAAACAAACATCCATCCATCCATCCATCTATCCATACTTTCGCATTTATAATATTTAGTTAGATTAGATGTGTAGTATTACTCTCTTATTCATAAACGCTCTATAGGCCTCTGCTAACTTAGTAATCGTTTGTCCTTATCTGTCACATTGACATTTACCTTTCACGGATAAGGACAAGCGATTGCTAAGATAGCAGAGGCCTATAGAGCTGTTATGAATAAGGGGGTTAATGTTTACACTTATCTCTCTCTCTCTCTCTCTCTCTCTCTCTCTCTCTCTTATAGATGCGCAGAGTTGACGACCGAATAGCCTAATTTGTTAGAGAACCTGACTATAAAGCTTATTGAGGTCCCGAGTTCGATCCCCGTTCGGGGCAGATATTTGTATGTTGAATACGAATGTTTGTTCTCGAGTCTTGGATGTTTAATATGTATATAAAAGTATGTATTTATCTATATTATAAGTATCTATATGTTTATCCGTAGTACCTGTGTATCACAAATAAATGATTTACTTAATTACTTAGCCATAGTACAGGCTTTGCCTAGTTTGGGACACTAGATCAATTGGTGTCCCATAATCTAACTAATATTATAAATTCGAAAGTATGGATGGATGGATGGATGTTAGTTTGTTACTCAATCACGCCAGAACGGCTTAACGGATCTGGATGAAATTCGGCACATAGATAGATAAAAGTCTGGAATAGCACATAGGCTACTTTTTATCCCGGAAAATTGCGTAGTTCCCGCGGGATAGCTATAAACGAATTCTTTGCAGACGAAGTCGCTGGCAGCAGCTAGTATTGCCATAAAAGGGAGCGGGGTTAGACGGTTTGTTAACAGTCTTAAGAAAAAAACTAGACTACTTATACATTTCAATTTTGTGAACAGGCAATATGCAAACAGCCCAAATTAAAAAAAAAACATTTTTCTGAAAATTCGAACTGTCGATACTTCATCTAATTTCTTGAAATGAAAATCTAAAAACAATTTTGAAATCATAACGTTAACATCGCACGACTACAATAACCAGTCTAGTTCAACGTAGCCCCCTTTACAACCTTATCCCACTAAATCACTTCTAAACCTACCAGAGCAGTATTATAGAAGTCAGTCACGTTCATTGCGGCAAGGTTGTACTGTAGGTTTCGCTATGGTTAGAGCACGCATTCACGGCCAAAGTTGTTTTGATGTTAGTTTGTTAGATGACGCGTCGGTAGTATTGACCGCTAGCAAGGCTAGATGATATTGGTGTAGGTTAGGACACATTTATTACACACATTCATACTGTCGCGTATGTGTGTCGAATAGAATACACATATATGTGTTGATGTTAACATTTAGACTAAACATGTAGTTCTATAGGATAGGTATTTAGGTATGTACTCGATTTATAGAAGCCCATAGTTTTTATTTTGACACACATTCATAATAGTGTCGCTACATAAGTGTATATGTGTGTCTCGACTTGTTTAGGCTAAACATATAGTTTTATAGAATAGATGTACATGAATATTTAAGGTGCGACCATACCGCCGCTTAAAAAACGGTGACGTTACGGAATCGCAACAAAACGTATGAAGAAACGGTGAGAAAACGTGACGCCTACGATACTTCACTGCGTATACACGGCGGTGTGGTCGGACCTTTACTATTTAATAGTCTTTATTTAATTAATTATTTACAATGTTTAATTTGCATGTCATATTATTGACTAAATATGTGAACTATTTCTCATTTTGACATCTATTGTATACCATATTTAATCCTACTAATATTATAAATGCGAAAGTTTGTGACGATGTGATGATGTGACGATGTGACGACGTGACGATGTGACGACGTGACGATGTGAGTGAGTGTGTATGTTTGTTCCTTCTTCACGCTAAAACGACTGGACGGATTTGGATACAATTTTGAACGAAGATAGCTGGTACCTTAGATTGAAACATATGCTACTTTTTATTCCGGAAAATTGCACAGTTCCCGCGGGATAGCGATAAACATGTCAATTGCTAATTCTAGGACGAAGTCGCAGGCAGAAGCTAGTTTGTAATAAAACTTACTTAACACCGACATCGACATACAACTATTGCAAGCTAAACAAGCTCGTAAACATAAGCTTTCAGGGCATTATAGCAGCAAAAAATATATAGATCAGATGGAACTCTATCTCTTCTATTCGCTCTCCTACACTGTATCAAGTTTCACATGTAAAAAGTCACATTTGGGTGGTGAAGGAGGTGAAGTGAGGTAGGTGCGGGGATACATAAATCACGTCTTTAACCCTTACGGGGTAGACAGACTTAAGGTAACGAGACCTAAAGGCCACGTTTAGCATAATTGTGGGAGTATAGGTGGAAAGGGGGAATCAAAATATTGATTGCTTGCTAGCATCGCCTATAACATGATTCCTAAGATTTTCACCTATTCCCTCGATGGACTTTTACCTACTGGCTACAAACAACAGCTTCATCATCTTCCTAGCATTTTTCCCGGTATTTGTCACACCTCAGTGAGCCTGGGGTCCGCTTAGACAACATAACCCCAAGATTTGGCGTAAGTAGGCACTAGCGACGACCGGATAGCCTAGTGGTTAGTGACACTGTCTATGAAGCTAGAGGTCCCGGGTTCGAATCCCGGTATATAGGGGCAGATATTTGTATGATGAATACGAATTTTTGTGCCCGAGTCATGGATGTTGTATGTATTTAAGTATGTATTTACCTACATTATATATGTAAGTATGTTTATCCGTTGCCTGGTACCCATAGTACAAGTCTTGTGCTTAGTTTGGGACTGGGTCAATTGGAGTAATTTGTCCCATGATATTTATTTTATTTTTATTTAGTTTTATGGCTACAACAGCTTCAATTTAGTAAATTTACATTTCCTAGACCATGACCACCTCAAATTGGTCAGGTCCGAACTCGCGTTGTGATGACGTCACGACCAAAACTAGTCACTGACGGTTGATTCTATTGGAGTCAACGCTCGGCCGTCAAGGTCGGAAGAGTCACTGACGTATTAGGGTTGCCTATGCCAGGAAGTTAGGTTAGGTTAAGATTGGAAAGATGAATCACAATCTAGTCACTAGATAGTATAAAACAAAGTCGCTTTCCGCTGTCTGTCCGGTATGCTTAGATCTTACTCGCTAATCCTCCCGCTAAGCAGCAGTGCTTGCACTGCTGTGTTCCGGTGTGGAGAGCAAGACAGCCGGGGAAATTACGGGCACAAGAGGCATTTCATCTAAGTCCTCAGTAAGTTGGCAACGCATCTGCAATCCCTCCGGGGTTGCGGGTGTCTATGGGCAGTTTTGATCGCTTACCATCAGGTGACCCACTTGCTCGTTTGCCTTATGTCCTATTCACATAAAAAAAAAAACTTTAAAACTACGCAACGGATTTTGATGCGATTTTTTTCGATAGATAGAGTGATTCAAGAGGAAGGTGACTCTGGATTAGTATACAGGAAGCACTTTTTCTTAGTTTTTAATACTGCGCAGACTGAGCTCCTTCCTGTCTACCCTCAATTTTGCGTGTCAATGGCGTACATTGCACGGCTAGCACGCGAGCTATATCGTCTACCCGTCTTTTTCTTACTGTTTATTTTAGAAAGAGACGGGTAAGCTATGTCGCGCGCTCTCGTTAGCCGAGCTGGGTCCAATTTTATAAAGCTACGAGTTACAATTTACAAGCGGAAGTCTCTTTCTAACCTTATGTGTTAGATAGAGACTTCCGCTTGTTAATTGTAGCTTGTAGCTTTATAAAATAGGGCCCTGGGCAGTACAATAAGACAAGGTAAACTCAATCCAAAGCCCTGAATAATTTAAAACGGTTATTAGTGACAACCCTAGTGAAATCTATATGTGCAGGCTATGTGGTCTAGCTGACTCATAGCGCAAACAAACATTCCTTTAGTTTACAGGATATAGCAAAAAAACGTGACATGCTTTAGTGAAAAATATAACGTGACGCAGAGTTTTTTAGCAGGAATATTCATATCGCAGTTGAGTGCTGATTTACTTCGACGTTACAAAGTGATTTAAAATTATAATACAGTGTTTTTATTAATTTATTTTCGTACGATATGTTCTAAGATGAGATAAGGATGATTTATGCTGTTCGCTGTTAGATGCTAAAGCTGTAATTTCTGGATTATTTTTATATTTATTTATTCGTAGATGCCTTCGTCGCTTCTAAACCAATTTCAATTAAGTATTGTAATTTTATTCTATGAAGCTAGGTACTATTAATAACCTAACCTAAAAAATCATTTTTAATACAAGATTTTTTTGCTGACTGTACTTTTTGTTGACTATACTTGCATTGTCATGCGTCCTACTTATGTGTACCAAATTTCAAGTCAATCGGACCAACCGTTGAAGAGTTCCCTCCTGCGGAGACGGTCCTGACCGGGCCACCAGAATTCTACTACCAGATTATTGTAGTGTCATTCAATTTCCACATGTATGCAAAATTTAAGCTCTATCAGTTGAAGATCTCTTTTGAAATTGAGTTGCTAGGTAGCACTCGGCAAACATACTTACATACAACTTCGCAAGTTAATAAGAAGCTTGTAAAAGAATCAGTTACTTAACTATGATTTTACTCTCATTCAAAGCCAGCAAACGTTTCTGTTTTTATTTTACAAAACATTTTCATTATAAGGAAACCGTGCTTTTTCTTTCAGGTTAATGTGGGTTTATTTTGGTATGTATGTTGACGTTTTTAAAACTTTCCACCTCTGTAACATCAACGTCACTGTTTTTAAATAGTAGGCTTATTCTCTTTCGTTTTATGTTAGGTTAGGTCAAACCAAAATCTGTTTCCAGAACTCTTTTGTTTAAATTAATGATAAAACTTCTTGTCCATTTTGTACTCTTGCGTTAAAATGGTCTAGAGACAGTAAATTTAATACTGAGTATGTCATTATAATATTTTTAATCGATTATTTTGATGGAGTTGCTAAGGGCTCGCTAATGGGTCTCCCTTTGTTCCTCCGCTGCTTTTCGCCAGTTTTTAGGGATACATTTAATTATTTTTCCTCATTGTTGCAACTTGGTTAATAACTATTTGCATCTCTTTCCATCAGTAAAGTATGACAGAGAAACTTGCCTAAGTCCAGATATAATGTTGAATCCGGACCAGTTAATCTTGAACCCAGTGACCTAAACTAATGCCATGCTGAGCTATACCCACACGACTCCTAAATAGCGACAAGACGAGGGTCTGTGCCAATGAACTGTGTGTCTGTTAGACTCAAGGGCAAGGTACAATCGTCGTCACAAGCAAGTTATATTTAAATATAAGTCGAAAGAAACTGTATATTGACTGTAAACTGTATATGAAAATGGGGAGCGGATCATGCAGAATATATAAAGTTTAAAATGTATAATGAGTTAAAATGCATAATGGTTCAAAATATATAATGCCATTTTCCATGAAACTATTGGCTGGATGAACTTCTTTGATAGTGTAATCTATAGATTGGTTTACATAAAATTTATGGCTTCAAAAAAAAACTGCAAGCACTAGCTGACGGCCGCGGCTTGGTTCTTGTTTGCGGAAATTCCTATTTATGTCATAAAAGGAGGCTCATGGTATTTCAATTTGTTTATCTGGTCCTCATTTATAATAATTGGAATCAAGTCAACTTTATTCTTGTTACGTGAATGTTTTATTTATATTTTTGCCCACGACGGGTGGAACGGGAAGGAGACGGTATACGAGTACTTATGCGTTTGGGATTAGAGGTTGTGTGTTTGTTTGTTTGTGTGGGTGTCTGTTACAATATTTCTCAAAAACTGCTAACCCGATTGCGTTAACGTTTTTTGCAATGTATTGGTATTGTATCTGCGCATGGTTCTTAGCTAAAGTTGACGCCTGCAGGCCATCAGGGGGCGCTACGGTGGCCATATTATGTTGTTATTAAATGACTGTGCAATTACTTATTTTTTTTCTTTTTTTGCATTTTAATTGTCTTACGACTTTTCCTCGTAGGTTTTAAAATTTTTCTTTTTACTATCCATGTTGTGCGCGAGTGTCCTGCGAAGCAATAACCCGCGGTATCTAACGCAGCGGCCAAAGGCGCGCCAATGTCGGCGCATGCGCACCTAACTCGTGGACCGTACACATGGATTATATTATCCTTTTATTACCATAGATAGGTGAAAAACAACTTGTGGGTCCAAAAATATACCTGTTTTTACGCCTTGGGGGGAAGTAGGTATTGTCTTGACAGAGTTAGATGAGTATTTCTTAAAAAATACTTATCACATTTTTTTTTATATATTCCCTAAAAAAAAAAGCCATGGTAGCCTAGTGGTTTCACCTGTGGCCTCTCAAGCAAAGGGTCGTGGGTTCGAATCCCGGGCTCGCACCTCTGAGTTTTTCGGAATTTATGTGCGATATGTATGTATGTATGTATGTATAACTCTTTATTGTACATAAAACACATTAATTTTACAGATAATGAGACAAATAGATGTACAAAGGCGAACTTATCCCTTAAAGGGATCTCTTCCAGTTAACCTTCGAACGATTGACAGGACAACAGAAATCAGAGTATAGAGAGTAGACATACTAGAAAGCTAGAAGAGCAATGACCCTAATTTAAACCTAAACTAATAAAGCACTAACATAATAATAATAATAATACACCTACATAACAATACAGGTACACCCTAATACATGTAAAAATAAATAAATATACGATAAACTAATATATGTCAGAAATACACTACATAGTAATATAACCTACATATTAAGCTATATAAATATATACACACACACGAAACACACAAAGTCCACTCAAGAAGACTCATCAAGCCAATACTTCCTTAGGCGATTTCGTAGGGCGGCAACCGACTGCGACTGCCTGATCTCAACAGGTAAACGATTCCACAGTCTAACAGCGTGCACGGAAAAGGACTTGGAGTAGGTTTTCGATTTGGAGACAGGAAACGCAAGAGATAGATTACTACTCGACCGCAATCGGTTCTTGGAACCAACGGCCAAGTAACTAAATCTATCTGAAAGGTAGGATGGGGACTGGGGTTTAAAAAGGACGTTAAAAAGCAACAAGCGATATCTCATTTGAAATTTACCATGAGCTTTTCGGTGAAGGAAAACATCGTGAGGAAACCTGCACACAACTGCGAAGCAATTCAATGGTGTGTGTGAAGTTCCCAATCCGCACGGGGCCTGCGTGGGAACTATAGCCCAAGCCCTCTCATTCTGAGAGGAGGCCTGTGCCCAGCAGTGGGACGTATATAGGCTGGAGAGAGAGAGAGATATTCCCTAACAATTTTATGTTATTTCTACTCAGAATTACGAGCTCTGTATATCCCTTTAGGAGAGAAAATATCCCAAGACATAATGTCATACATTTTTTATGTTCTTCCTTTTCGTTACACCCATACAACGTGTGTGGAAAATACTTAGTAACAAAACAGGAAAAAACTCGGGTATTTTTGTCATATTAAGATTGAAAGAGCTCGTGATTTTGAGTAGAAATAGCATAAAATTATCGGTGAATAAAAAAAGTGGCTTTTTTTTGTGAAATGCTCAAATAAGTTTTTATTTAAAATTCCATTAAGAATACAAGCTTTTTTCGCTGACTGTACTTGCATTGTTCTGTCCGTCCATGCATCCTACATATGTGTACCAAATTCCAAGTCTACCGGACCAACCGTTGAAGAGTTTCCTCCTGCGGAGATAGTCCTGGCCGAGCCACCAGAATTTTACTGCCTGATAATTAACTGTCATCCGACTTACACAAGTATGTAAATTTCTGCCACAGTCTAGGTATAAAGTCAGATTAATTATGCGTTGTAAATTTAATTAATCTTAAGTCACTAAATTGTGTTTCACGTAATTTATATTATTCATTAACTAGTTGTTGCCTCCTTTACTAAATAGATGTCCTCCCCCTTTTTAAATGTTTTATTTTAAGACTAGCTTTAGTTCAGTTTTTAATTTAACTATAGTGAATATGTTTTCACTTTCTGTTTGTAATGTTAGATACATACATACATAAATCACGTCTTTATCCCTTAAGGGGTAGACAGCGCCAAGGGTAACAAGACCCAAAGGCTACGCTTGGCATGATTATGGGCACATGGGTGGAAGTGGAAAGGGGAATCAAAATAGTGATGGGTTGCTAGCCGCATCGCCTATAACATGATTCCTAATATTTTCGCCCATTCCCTTGTGCTTTTAACATCTGCGCGGGAAGAAAGGAGCTGGTACATTCTATGTTTTATAGTAATGTTATCTATACATTGATATTTTGACGACGCGGTTGGCCTAGTTGGTAGTGACCCTGCCTGCGAAGCAAGCGTCCCGGGTTCGAATCCTGGTAAGGGCAAATATTTGTGTGATGAGCACGAATACTTGTTCCTGAGTCATGGATGTTTCTATCTATTTAAGTATGTATTTCTCTATATAAGTATGTATATCGTTGTCTAGTACCCATAACACAAGCCTTACTAGCGCTTACTTTGGGACTAGGTCAATTTGTATGAATTGTTCCCTGATATTTTATTTTATACAAATAAATAGAAAAAGCTATGGCAAATCAATGGCAATCAGCAATGTTAATGATAATAAGGCATCTACCTTTTTATCTGCCGAGATAGTAAGATAATTTTTAAATAATCAACTCTTGCATCACCTAATTACACTGTAACAGAGCCTCTAGTGTAAGTTTTCGCATATAAAAACGTCTCGAACGCGTTCACGTAAACGTCTCGATTACTATGGTATAATTGGCAGCGCTACTTGCGGATCGAAACGGCAACTAACTGAGCCTCTAGTGTAAGTTTTCACACGAATAAACGTCTCGAACGCGTTCACGTAAACGTCTCAATTACTATGGAAAAATTGGCAGCGCCACTTGCGGATCGAAACGGCAACAAACTGTTCCCATAGTATTTGACATTTTAACTCAAACGCGGTCGAGACGTGTTCTGTGACCGAAAACCTACACTAAGCATACTGAGCCTCTAGTGTAAGTTTTAGACACGACAAACGTCTCGAACACGTTCGCATTAACGTTTCAATTACTATGGGAAAATGGACAGCGCCACAAGCGGAACGAAACGACAACTAAAATTTCTCATAGTATTTGACATTTTAACGCAAACGCGGGCGAGACGTATTTTGTGACCGAAACTTACACTAAGCATACTGTTCTCATAGTATTTGACATTTTAACGCAAACGCGTTCGAGACGTACTTTGTGACCGAAAACCTACACTAAGCATACAGAAAACAAAGAGCACACGTCAGTGTAACCGCTATTCTCACATCATAGTGCGAAATTCAGTCGACGAACATTGTATGCCACATAAGTCTATGTACAGTCCATCGGGCAAGTACCTCATCTCTACGGGAGCTTTGGCCGAGGAGCGTACACTGCCGGCCAACTTAAGTGTACACTTGTAAGAAATAAAATTAAATGCAACAAAATTTAGGGCTACAAGTAAAAACTCCGTATTCTAGCTACCGGTTTGGAAAACGAGGGGCAACCACCGCACATTTTTCCAAGAAAATCGTTTGAGGCTTTAAATATGACGAGAATGATGAATCTAGTTATGACCATCTGTCGTGTAGAATTGTGTAACAGCAAACTATAACTATTCTACAGCTGGGTACTGACCAACGTTACGAGGTGTAATGTAACATGTTACACAGCGAGCATTCATGCAGTCAGTACGTAGTGTTACGGGGAAACCAGCGAGCAACGAGCCGCTCGTTGCTCGCTTTGAGTTCCTTGAGCTCCACCCGGCTGTCATTTTTTTGGCGAAACTTTTGATTGTTACGTAGTTCAGTTAGTACGTCAGTGAGACTGGCGAAATGGAGCACAGTTTTGACGAGCATGTTGCGCCGATTTTTAAAACACAGCGGGCATTCTCAATGCGTATCATGCTCGATGCGAATGTACGATACACCTCATAACGTTGGTCAGTACCCAGCTTACGAGACTAGGCACCATGACTGCTGCGATGTGGCCAAAGGTCGAAGTAATCTTACGATATTTTTATTCTAAAATAATGTGAAATTTACGAGTCACTTGCACACAATAACGTGCTTGTGTAGCTAACATAATTATATCCATAGCCAATAGGTAATTAGTGTCAATGACCGGAGAAGTGAAGGTTAGTACCATAACAGCGTGCTGGTGTGGTAGGTCGTTAGACAAAACAAGTTTCAACTACGATTTTTTGAGAACGGAAATTGACGTCAATTGATATTATGTGGCTTTTGTAATAGCGATTGTGTTGTTAACTAGGTTCTGCTTGACCGGATGTTTACTTAAGATTATGAGCTACTAGAGGTTATGCGACTCCGTCTGTACTAAATTCGCTTATCGCTAAACCGTGGGAACTATGCAATTTTCCGGGATAAAAGCTGTCATACCTATTACGGTGTAGACCGGGAATAATACTATCTCTGTACTAAATTCCAACTATTTGCAACGCTATATGTTTACATGTAAACAAATCAAACTTACAGTTTTAAAAATCATAAAAGATAAATGGTATTCAGAATAAAGAAAAGTTTAAATTTGTTGGTGAGCTTATTGAGACTGATCAACGTTATAATAATTAAGTTCTTCAAATTGCCTTATTTTTTTCATCATAAAATATTTTGTGGATAAGCCAGCAAGCTAAACGTGGCCTTTGTGATTGATTTCTGATTCTGATTCTGATTGTGATGATGATCATAATTACGACATTTTCGTGAGTATGATCACAAAATTATTATTTATTGGTGTACCATCGCTGCATAAATTGCACCCAAGTGCAAAGTGCAGCGCCACTGAACATTTGCCAAATATTTTTTTCTAAATATGTAACGCTCGGTCATCGACCCGCCGGCCATTATCGCCCGAGTGTTTTAGATCAGGTCATGCGCATGTGTGCGTCATATTTATTGTTTATGTGTGCACTTTTTGGTGGCCGTAGTTGCATGTTTATTGCATTCTCGGGATATTTATTTGGAAGGATTGCGTGCGAGAGATTGGTTGGCTTTGTGAAAATGTTGGATATTGTTCTATTTGTAATGTTTATGAAATAAATTTATTGATTTTATAAAGATGTTGACTGTACGTAGTTACCATTTGAGGGAATGGTCCATACATCGAAATATCATTGTAGCAAAACAAATATACATGAGTTATTATCATCCATAAAGATTTCCTCTACGATACAAAAAAGTCTCTTGTCTAAAGGATAACGGCATGATTTATGTAGGTACCTTATTATATGTTTGTACTTATATATGGATGATCTGGTTAAAACCGCGGGTTCACGCTAGATGCAAGCTGCTTCGAACCGAGGCAATTGGAGGTTTATCGGCCTCCCTATGTCCAACACCTAAACCTCTGTTTGTGTGATATTCACACGCAATTAATAAATAAATATAAAAAATAAATATTTTTGGGACAATTGACACCAATTGACCTAGTCCCAAACTAAGCAAAGCTTGTGATATGGGCACTGGACAACGGATAAACATACTTATATAGGTAAATACATACTTAAATACATAATAAATATCCAAGACTCGAGAACAAAAATTCGTATTTTTCATACAAATATCTGCCCCGACCGGGGATCAAGCTTCATAGTCAGGTTCTCTAACCACTAAGCCATCCGTCCGTCTAATTGGATTTAATTTATAAAAATAACAAAATTTCAACCGTAAGATCTACTCCTTAACACTAAGTCTAGAACCATAAAAAAATAAAAATGAACACAAAATATTTACCTTGCTACTACTCAAAACGCAAAACGTTACGTTAAGTAGCGGAGTAGCAAGGTAAATATTTTGTGTTCATTGAAATGGACCTCCGCAAAGTAACGCCTGATTCAATAAAACATATAAAATTACTTTAGAGGTAAATGAAAACGACAATGTGTATTTCGGGAAACCAAATTATCTTGTTTCATCCCTCGGGATTTCAGCATTTAACACGAAATTATGGGCAAATGGTAAATTATAGGCTTTGAGTTGATGTAACAGATGTCACACTTTCACTTCCAACCGTCTTTATTCTTAAGCTATCAGCCGCATATGGCACTCTCAACAATAGCAACCTGACCCACCCTCCAAACTACATGATAGCACGTTATCGCTCCCCTAAGGTCTCGGACGGTTGACCCCGACCCGTGACCCGGGTCAAGGGACGTCTAGACAAGGGCAAACTAGTTACCCGTTACCCACTTTAGGACAGGTGACCCATGAGTGTTTAAGCATTGAACTTTTTTGCAAGTTTTATGTAAGTAACTTGCAATTTTGTTTGTTTTTTTTGTATATGTACATTATGAATGCATGTATGAGTACATACATAAATCATGTCTTTATCCCTTACGGGGTATACAGAGCCTAAAGTAACAAGACTTACAAGGCACACAGATATATTTCGAAGAGGCTAATAGACGCTACGGGTGACCGCAGAGCTGGCAGCTTTCTTGGACAGCGTGTTAAAATCGCTACTCCTTTTTTTCTCATTTTACTTTAAGATCAGTTTTTAATTTGCCTACATACATACATGCCGTCACGACTCTTTCCCACAGGGGTAGGCAGATACTACTTTGTTCCACTTGCCACGATCCTGACGTACCTCTTTCGCTTCATCCACATTCATCAATCTCTTCAATGCTCGTCGGTTTCGGGTGTACTCTTGACCTGACCATTTTCCACAACGTCCCCATTGCAATTTGGTTACGTTTTTAATTCCTATTTTTATTTTTTTCAGACTAATCTCTCTAACTTCTCATCTACCTAACATCTAATAATACCTCTCATAACTTCAGAAACCGCACACAACAAAACCTATTGAATCCACCGCATCAAACTAGACAATCCTTCATACTGACGTAATCCCATAGCCGCTCTTACAGTTCCTACGTCTTAACTATCAGCCTACACATGAGCGAGAGGGGAGACAGGGAAAGCAGGTTTGCGAGCGCGTGGGAGCGAGACGATGGGAAAACATAAGAAACAAGGTCGCCGGTAGTGGGTCAGACGTCTAGGCGGTGTCTAGTGCACACACTAGTAAGGAGGTACTGACTGCAGAGAAAGTTGGTTAGTGCATTTATTTATTTACTTAAATATAATGTCAGACACACATGTCACTTATGGCATTTTTATACAATTGGGTGTAGATATATGAGTAATGTGAAATAAAATGAAATGTTTTTATAGGTAACGCCTGGAGCCATACCATGACGTCTTAATGCGATAATTCCGACTCAGTTCAGGTTTTAGATGTCATTTTTAGTATGGATCTGACAACGAGCGAACCTAAACTGAATCTGAATTGAATCACATTCCGATGTCATGGTAAGGCCCCAGGCGTATAGTTTTTTTTTTATTTTTTTATTTGATAACGGGCTTCGTACAAAATTTTGTCACATTAGCCCATATAGGGCAACAACGAATTCAAATCTTGCACTAACTTACATTGTTGGTCACATCAGCCATCCTGAATAGCATCAACGCAACGTCTGAGGAAATAGGGCGTATAGATGAAAAGGGGAATCAAAATAGTGATGAGCTTAACTAAAAATTCCTCAAAACAGCGATGTATATCGAAATGTAATTTTTTTTTCCTAACATAGTTTTAGTTTTTAAAGCTTATTACATTCCGTGAGCTCCTAGAATGCCATTCGGGCTTGTCATGCTGTCTCCCTTACTCGGCCGATTCAAGTATCACACCCATAAAGAGTGAGTGAGACAGCGAGACAAACCCGAATGGCATTCTTAGAGATCACGGACTGTAAATTATTTTTTACTAGCTGTTGCCTGCGACTTCGTCAGCAAAGAATTCGTTTATCGCTATCCCGCGGGAACTTTCCGAGATAAAAAGTAGATGTGCTATTTCAGATTTTTCTCTATGTGCCGAATTTCATCCAGATTCGTTGGACCGTTCTGGCGTGAATGACTAACAAACGACATACATCCATCCATCCATCCATCCAAACTTTCGCATTTATAATATTAGTTACATTAGTTAGATGATCGTGGTTACGCCTAAAATCATGCTAGACGTGACCCTTGGGTCTTCCTGCTGCTATTTATGTGGTCACTGAATTTACGTACGGATATTTCCTCTTAATGTATAAAATTTTAACTCGAATAGTTTACGATCTAGTTTGTTCTGCCGACCGTCACCACTACACGCGAGCCTATCGCGATTAGCGACACACGCACACACGCAACTAAACTTGTCGGTTGCTAGGGGGTTTCAATGTCAATCGCCGCAGGGGTGTCCAGTACCTAAGACGGTATTTGCTGCAGGGTTACCATTAATTATTTGTTCGGATTCTTGCCTTTCTATCCCGTGTTTGTGTCCGGGAATCTTGCAACTCAATTTTAAAGCAGATGTGTTCAACCGATTGATCTGATATTTCGTATACTTGTGGGAATTGGATGACAATACGATAATCTGGTAGTAGAATTGTGGTGGGCCGGTCAGGACCGTCTCCGCAGGAGGGAATTCTTCAACGGTTTGTCCGATTGACTTGAAATTTTGTATACGTATGTAGGAAGGATGGCAATGCAAGTAGAGTCAAAAACAAGTACTTACAGTCAGCAAGAACGTGCTGGCGTGAAAGAAGATAATTATAGTGACTAGAATAGAAAAGTTTGTTCAATTAGTTGGGTCACGTAGAGAGGATGGATGAAGAATTTTAAATAAACAGGTTTATGTGGCGAGTGAGAAGGTATGCGTCAGGGGAAGGCCTAGACGGACGTTCCGTGACCAAATTGGGGACGTTTTGATAAGTCAGGTCAAGAGTATCCTGAACCGACGAGCATGTATGAAGAGATGAACAGAAAAAGGCTTACTGTCAGGATCGTAGCAAGTGGAACAAAGTAAGAGTTTTACATCCCGTTTATAATATTTCGGATGGAACAAAGTAGTCTCTGCCTATCCCTATGGGAAAGCGGCGTGACGGTGTGTAAGTAAAAATATGGGTTTGGCGAAAAAGGACTGATGTATAGTTTACTTGTCCTTTGTATTTTTCAATTGGGTGCAGTAGTCTAGTTTCTGAAGTGAAAACTTTTTCAGCGGCGTTGAACACTTTTTAGGATGGGTAAAAAATGTTAAACTCGCGTCAAGGCGTAAGACGGAGGGAAAGTTTAAGTTCCAGGATATCAGGATTCTCTGACTAAGAGCTTATTTTGAAATACGAATGAAGCTAGAGTCGCGTTCGATTTTTGAAGTGTAGGTTGATTTCGTCGCTCTAACGTATGTGCATTTGGCCTAATGGTATAAGGTGTGGAAGAACAGTGTGTTCTCTCAGGTGACCGCAGTTCCAATCTCGTGTATTTTTTTTTTCTTTTTGCGCAAGTGTGCGTGTGTGTAGTTTTCACTTTTTCTGGCACTCTCGGAGTGCTACCCACCCGGTGTTTTTTAAGAACTTTTCATCCTTACCCGGTAGACATATTTAGTGCATTATTATTATATGTATGTTAGCAGTTTCCATTCATATTTAAGTAAGTCTAATAATATAATGAAATTCTCCGTAAGGGTGTTCAGTCAAACTGACCCAACCTGGTCCCTATTTCACCTACCTATACGACAATTGTCGGTGACAAGTGTCAATTTTCTTTGCATTGCAAACTCGACGAGTAGCTACGCCGGTTGGCTTCATATTGCATACGTATTGCATTTCGAATTGTCAATTGTCGGTGACAAGTGTCAATTTTCTTTGCGTTACAAACTCGACGAGTAGCTACGCCGGTTGGCTTCATATTGCATACGTATTGCATTTTGAATTGTCAATGGTCACTGGCAAATGTCGAGTTGCTGAAATAGGGGCCTGCTGATATATTCCGGATAAATCCTGAGATACCTTTTAGTATAAATTCTGAGATATGTTTTTTTTTTGCCTCAAAAATGTAGTGTGGTTGTTTCGAATTATCTCATGTCTATATTTTGCGATTTGGTGATTTTCGCTCTACGGAGACGAAATAATCTGTAATTTCAAATAAGTTTCCATGTAAAGGAAGCCTCCCCGACCACGACCCGTTGGCAAATTAAACAAACAATGCGAATTAAAAACCGAATAAATAAAAAAAGGAAAACCCGGCGTTCGTAATTTAAAACGTAATGACGTTCCATTTCGCGCAGGACACAGAGCTCGAAAATTAAACACGCTTTGCAGTGTGCCAGTTAAAATTATTTTTTCACCGCTGTGTGTTCGTCGCAAAAAAACGAAAAAGATACTAATACAAACGCGCGAATCCATCATGTGAACAACGAAACACTCACACAACCGTAAAACTATACGCAACACATTAAAAAATTGAACACGATACAAACGCAAAAAGAATGCAACTATACATCTATACAACGTTTTCCGACGCACACTCGTTAAAAATTCGGTGTTCCTATAGTCAAAAATTGCGAGTGTGGACGTAGCATCGTTCCCACGCATGCATTTCGTGTTAACATACTAGCTCTACAAATGAGGCTTGATTTTCAATATCAAACCATACCAGTAGGGCTTAAAGTCCATAGTAATTATGCGGGAGATGATTATCGGGTTGCATTCACTTGGATGTGTGCGTAAGCAATTCGTTCGTTTTATTCCTTTTTTAAATTTCACCGTTTAGTTCAATCTACTTATTGGTCGTGGGCATGTGTGCGTTGCGGTTATGTCAGCACAGGCGGTCTGTGTCAATGTGTGTGTCCTCGAAAGTGCGTAGAAAAATGGCCGGCGATAAATAATTAATATGTTACTTAAACTAGCATAATATATGAGCCTTCTGTCTGGCTAAGCGACAACACAAAAGGTTAATACAAATTTATAAATAAAACGTCATCATAATCAGTTAATTCTATTCACAGAATTTAATTTAAATTCTTAAAAGAACTTATTCAACGAAAAATTTATTTTCAATGTCAATGCATATAAAACAAAGACTAGGTATATTTAGAGTAGGTAGTAACAAAACGCTATAATTATCGACAACAATTTTCTACTATGACAATTTAATCTGATCACTATCCAGCATGCTTTATAGAACTGAAATCACAGATTATGTTAGTCTGAGTACGAACAATCGAAACCAAAGATAAGATAAGGATATTTGGGATACTCTTCTGTATTCCAAATGTCTTTTTCCCACATTTATCTTTATTTCCATGTTTTTTTTTTAACATTTTGGCAATTTTCAGCACGTCGTTCATTACGACCGACATTCTTCCATCGTAATATATGTCACATTGCAACGCTCTCATGAACGGAGATTTACAATATCTTTTTGCGCATCCCAAAACTGATATAAAGATTGTGATTGGTCGGAGCAAAAACGGTAGCTCGCCCGAACTTAAACGAGTTGAGGTTCCTCAGCCAGGATTGGAACAATTTATTGCTTAATTTTATTACAATTCTGACGGATGGTTGAAACTTTATTTTAGTAAATACCAAAATCATCCAGAAGATTACGTTTTTAAGACGACCTTACTAGAGTGTCTAAATATTAAATCATTTTAGTAATTTAGTTTACAAACAGGCCCGCAACGCACCAGCAGCTAATGGTACTGTTGGTGTCTATGGGTGGTAACTTAACATCAAGTTCAAGTCGGCTTTAATATTTAAAAGGAAAGTTTACTAAAAGTTTTTTTTTTTTCTAAAAAGTTACCGTAGGTACAGTCGAGGGGATAAATATTGATACAGTCATTATGTCAAAGACATGTATCACAGACCTAATTGTTTGTGACATAAAGGTGTAGGTACAGATGTTTTTGACGTCTTGGTAACGTAAATATATTCAAAAAGAAAAGTCAAAAACTCAAAAGTTTATTTTGCAAATAGGCCGCCGAGGGCTCTTTTACAAGTCTTTTATTGAATCTACCAGCGCATTCGGAAAGACCATCATTGCCAAGAAGAATGCGCCGCAAGAAACTTGGCAGAAAGTCATTTATTCATTTTATAAAAGGGATGGATTTATGCCCTTGACTGCACCTATAAGTTACAGGTTACGAAACTGTAGAATAAAATATTAAATACTCAGCACGATACGCAGTAACACCACGTATATACTAAAAACATTGTATATACTGTATATACTAAATACATTAGAAATTAATAAAGATAAATGAAATCAGCGGGTCACCTAAATTATTAGGTGCTAATGGGCTATCGCCTGCAATCACCGCCACCTACAGACACTCATAACAAAGGGCGTTAAAAGCGTGCTACCTACCCTTTTTACGAATAGGCTCGTTTTACGTAGATCCCGTGTATGGTAAGAAGTTCCGCGAAAAACGAACGGTCGTCGATGGCCAACTGTTGAAACCACAACCTTTTTCAATATTTTTCAGTGTAGGTATACTATTTTCATTCTTACCTGTCCTATTTGGTAAACAAAATTCTAACCTCAAAACGTCTCATTTTTGTTATTTTTTAACTATTTCATCGTAAATAAATTAACTGAAGATAAAATATCAGCAAAATTATGTACAAAATATTACCTCAGGTTTATTTGATAACATAATACACCTTATTTTTTACAAAAATTTGCATATTGAGCTTAGAATTTTGTTTACCAAATAGGACAGGTATGAATGAAAATGGTATAAGTACCTATATTCCCGCTTTCGTATGAAATTCGTCGAGCAAATCACACTCAAGTATTTCTCTCACAGCATTCGCCATAATCCATTCTCTAGGTCACAGCTTACGCACTGTTAAACTCTCAGAACTTTCAAACGCTTCAAGTTTATCGCTGTAACGTCCACCAAGAACATTCACGACCGACAAGCGTTTTCCTAATACGTCTACATTGCGCGTTTTAGTCTACAACCGCTATATGGGAGGTGTGCCGGCCGCGCGATGAACTGAGAATTTATCCGATTGATCGTACCCGGGTCGTAACGGCCACACCGCTGCACCGCTCGCTGCACACGGCGCAAGCGCAGCTATTGTTGTTAACTATTCACAGGCCACTCGCTACTTTACGGAACGGTTGCAGTTTACGAGTATAATTAATGTCTTTAGTCACTTAAATAAACTTTTTATACTGACTTAAAAAAATAGGTTCTTAATTCGATGGTACTTAGGTATTTATTTTACGTATGGCAAGACAACTGTTTTCATAATTCCTGGGAACTTAAGCAGATGAGATGAACCTACTTGTTCACAAATAGGTAATGTAAAACGGATTAATGAACTACAATCTGATTCAATAAAGGTTCCGTTATATGACTGAGATAGGTACGGAAACCTCAGCTGATTTTAATTTGATATTTTCGTGTCGTAATTACCTACCTATAAAGTACTTATCTATCTATCTGAACAAATTGAAACGAGGAGTTCTTCTATTATAATTGATTTTATTCGGCTCTCTCTCTCTGAAGATATTGGGAAAAATTGCTAACAGGTTTTCGGGTGCAATTAATCGATCTAGCTAGGTTAAATCTTTCGAAAACGCGTTTTTCTGATTTTACAAACACTACAAGGTCACACGATCAAATTAATGTTAATATTTGAATTTTATATCAACAAGCCCCTTAATAATCGGCGCAAGAAACTCGCCATCCAAGATAGCCATCGCATTTCACAAAACATAAACCGCATCTAACTCACGCTTGGCCGACCGCGACCAATCCAATGTGGCTGTACCCCTAAAATATCTAATTTGAAACACCCGCCCAAAAGAAATGCTTCAATTACTTACACATCCGTCCGGCCCAAACCAAAAAAGTCAAGACGAAATCTACGTCGACGACATGCTTGCTAGTTTCCTGGGGACTTACCTTACTTCATGCTATTGAATTCCGATTCAGTTTCGGTTCGCTCGCTGTCAGATCCGTACAAAAAATGACAGCTAAAACCTGAACTGAGTAGGAATTGATCGCATCAAGACGTCATAGTAAGGCCCCTAGACTTGCAAGCGTCTATAGGTTACAGTAGCCGCTTACCATTAAATGGACCGTATGCTTGATTGCGGCATTAGAAAAAAAAAAAAAAAAAAATCCTTTTTTACATACATAACATAAATCACGTCTTTATCCCTTACGGGGTAGACAAAGCCTAAGGTAACAAGACCTAGAGGCTACGTTTAGCATGATTGTGTTCGTATAGATGGAAAGGTGAACCAAATTAGTGATGGGTTGCTAGCCGCATCGCCTATGATATGATTCCTAAGGTTTTAGCCCCTTCCCTTGATTTTTTATCATAGGTGCTAATGTGTTATTATTAAGGTAAAGCTCGATCCATTTCTTTTGTCGCTACAGTTATTAAATTCGGCTGAAATTATAGTGAATTTTGTCAATCTAAGTAAGTAGGTAATTTAAACACAGTCGACTGACTCTCATTTACATTCACATTCTCATATTTAGTTCTGTTAATAATAATAATAATAACATTTATTGCCCGTACAATTACTTGCACAAAAACAAACAACGCAGTATATAAGTGTGGCAAATGGCTCAGGCTCAGCATCTGATTACCTAATTAATATTTGCTCAAATTGCTCAATCCTGTTAATCATTTATTTTTATTTGTGGCTAAAGCATAATGTGAAAGCCTACACGGATCTGGATACAATTTTGCCAGACATACTAAGATCCAGAAAAAAATAGATAATTTTAATACGTCCTCAGGTCGTCGTTGCCTAGCAACAGTTGCTTACGACGGACTTACACTGTTAAAACTTTATCCTTTTGGCAACTATAACCTTCCGAAATCTAGCAAACAAGATTGCCTCAAAACCGGTGTGATCCGGTTTGCGCTACACGAAACTAGTCCCGAATTCATTCCTTGTACAGGTGCATATTAGTGCAAGATGCAGGCGAGTGTGGGTGCGCGTGTGTGCGTGCTGGGTGAAATTCAACTGGCTTTAGACCCTTGACAGAGTTGGCCAATTTTGGCACAATTTACAATTTTTATTGAAGTTGTATTGTAAGCTAATTACTTACTATGTAAATACGCGACCACATAGATGATATACTGATGTCATTCTAATTTTCAGTGTCGTTTAGAAATTTACGTATTATACGTTTTTTTTATGTATATATAGCTTAAAAGGCCTGTGTCCAGCAGTAGCACTAATTAGACTGGAGGCAATGAAGAAACAAAAAGTAAACTTTAAGTATTTACCTAATTTAGCTATATTTAATGCCTTTAAAGATTTGAAGGAGATCTAACGCAATAAAGAAGACAGCACCGTTTAGTCCACTCAGCGTATGACCGCAGAGAATGGAAGCTATCGTATGTGGTCGCGATCATCAAGCAGTGAGTAGGGAACGACGAAGAAGAAGAAGAAGACAGATTTGAATAAAATGATTGTCAGAATCGCATAGAAATTTAAGAAAACATACCTACACCTTCTCCATTTCGAGTCTACAGTAGTCTCTGCCTACTTTTATGGGAAAGAGGCGTGTATGTATGTATGTTTGGGTCTAAGCACGGGTAAAAAAGTGTTTAACTCACCAGAAAAATTAAAAAGACATTTATTTTTAAGAAAACTGCGACACCAAATGCTAAAGTTCCGGACCCCTGGCATAGAGTAATGTTACATGAGCAACAGGTCTCAGAGCGGCCATTTTGAAAAAAGTTTTTTAGCGCTTTCGAATTTCGGGTGCCTAGGCCAATGACCCCGCCAAGGGCTGCCCTTCGGAGGACTATTTGACGCACTCGTTTTGTTACACTTGTAAGGCTAGTGTTTAGGTGAAGTTTCGAGGTTATGTGGGATACATTGATTTATCAGCAAAGTAAGCAAAGTTTGTACGACGGGTTCTTAACAACGGATATACATTAAAAATATAGGATTGTTATCTCGGAAAATAGCATACGTAATTCCCGCGGTATAGCGAAAAGCGAATTGCGGGCAACAGCTAGTATTAAAATAAGTAGACCCTTCACTTTGACTGTTAGAAAACCCTTTTTACATCCAAATCTATCCACTTCTTTACATCCAACAAATACACAAGCGCTACTAACAAACGGAACGCGCTATCACACACACACGACTAAACATGTATAGAATTTAGATCCGAATCGAATTAGTGACCTCTGCCCAGTTTCGTGTATTTGTTGAGGCCGTCCCTCCCCCGGGAAGCCTCCCATCGAAAAAACCCTTTAAAGTGAAAAGTTAGGAGACCGCCGGTCACCCCCCAAAATTTTTTACCATTTACATGTTTAATTTTCTAGTCGCCGCGTTGTTTTGGGATCAATATTATGAACTAAACGAACACGCGTCGACGAAAAGACCACCTTTGTATTAGTGCATACGTAAATAGAAATATGTATTTACATCTGCGGCCTGAGGCCTTACCATGACGTCTTAATGCGATTCAGTTTAGGTTCGCTCGCTGTCAGATTCATACTAAAAGTGACAGCTAAAACTTGAACTGAATCGGAATTAGGACGTCATGGAAAGGCCCCTGTTTCTCAATGCTACAAGTTACAATTTTACAATTGTAAACTTGCAACACTGGCCCAATCAACCAATCAGCGGTTGTGATTAGACCAGTGTTACCAGTATACACTTGTAAATTTTTAAGTCGTAACTTCGAGAAACGGGGCACTGTCACTTTTGATGCCAACTTACATTTAATGATCTGTTCAATCACAAAAATACGTGAATATCTTGTACGGTTTTTCGTTGCTATAAAAGTTTTGAACGCATTCCCGTTGAAGTTTCATCATATACAATGACTAGCTTTTGCCCGCGACTTCGTCCGCGCAGAATTATGATTTGCGCTAGAATTTTTCCTCTCTCCCATCGAAAATGTACAAAAACAGCCAAATGGAAGTCGTACACTTTAACACAAAGGTTTTCCTACTATCTACCTAACTCAACGAAATAAAACAGTTTCTTGTCATATACAATGATGACAGTTTGTTGTTGTTTTGCGCCACTAGTGGCGCTGTCAATTCGCCCACTTTGTGTCAAAAAATTCCACATACAAAACCAGAAAGTTGATTGTGAGTTCACGCCGATAGAGGCGCTCTTTTTATGGTAAATGAGACATTCACGCGTTCGTGTGATTTTAATTACATTATTATAAGAAAACGGGACTTAATCACGTAACGTAAATAAAAAGTATTTTTGTAAATACCTCGAACCTTCCTCCTTTACCTACCTGGATACTACCATGGATGCAAAGTCGCGTCCGAAACGCCAAGGTATTTACAAAAATACTTTTTATTTACGTGATTAAGTCCCGTTTTCTTATAATAATGTCATTTTAATTAGTCAAAACCAGAATTTCTATCAAATAATCGTATAACTTAACCCTAAACTATTCCCGATCTGCATCTTAACCCAATAAATAGAGCCCTTACGTTATCCATCGAAAAAACCTATTGTAATATTTCACTAAGTACTTAAAGCAGCATCCTTTACAAGTTATAACTCAGTTGAGGCTCGTATACAAAGAATCCGGCATAAAAAACATCATTGGCGTTTGCAACGACGCCTCGGGGCTACATCGATCGTCCCACACGTTCCTCCAGCTTTAACTGGGGGTGGTAAGTCAGAGGAGCCAAGAGGACTACTGTTAGGATCTTGAACAGAGGTGTTACCATGACGTCTTAATGCTATTCAATTCCGATTCAGTTTCGATTCGCCCGCTACCTAAACTGAATCCTGAACTGAGTCTAAATTGAATCACATTAAGACGCTATGGTAAGGCTTCAGGTCTCGTAAAAGATTCTAAATGTATTTAGTCTTAGCTTGTAGCCTTCAAATTGTACTCGCCAATCTCAGATGATAATAATACTCGTACTTTACATAGATTATGCAAATATTACGGTTTATACTTAGGAACCAAGTGTGCCGACTTTTTATCACTTACTGTGACGCCACAGCCGAAACTTAGTGACGGGAACTGCAAACTGATTCAAAACACATGCCCCGCCCCGTTACGATTGAAACGATTCAACTGGACTGCGGCTCCAAAATCAATCAAAATTTCTTCGTATACTTAAAATGCATGGAACAAACTTCGACGCTTGGTCGGGTTGGTTATATCATCTGAGGCATTACGACCGTGTGTTGGCCTTAACCTGGTCAAGTATATCTCTCCAGTCCGATCTGTTCGTGGATTTCTTCCTCTAGCCCACCACCCCCAGGATCTTGGTGTCCTGTTCGACCCCGTCAAACCATCTGAGCTTGGGCCTGCCTAGGGGGTTGGTTATGTGCATTTGCATAATCTATCTTCCGCTGCTGTTCGAGGAAAGAATAGCATTGAAATAACTAGCACGCGGGGTTTTATCTTAACCACAAGCTCAATGCATCTGTAATGCTCCGTTGTCGCAGATGTTCAGAGACAATGCTGGGGCCTTACCATGACGCCCTGATTCCGACTCAGTTCAAGTTTTAGCTGTCTCTTTTAGTATGAATCTGACAGTGAGCGAACCTAAACTGAATCGCATTAAGACGTCATGGTAAGGCCCCTGGTACTGAAATAAAGAGGTGTGTAAGTTTATTACTTCTTTGAGTCCGTGGCCACACTCCTGCTACAAAACCTGAACCCCGTGATAATTAAGTAAAATCAATAGATATTCTTTGCCAATACAATAATAAAAGAAACCTGTAAGCAAATTTTCAGTTTTTTACGTCTGCACATACAGTTTAAACTAAATTTTAATGAATCAGTTAGTCACTGATTGATTATTATTGCCACTGGCAATCTTCATGCGTCAGCAACACCTAAAGGCAAATTCCTTACAGTGAAAGTCTGTGATCTTTTGCAATTTTCCCGCTAAACTCCCATCTTTTGGACCCTCCATCCCAACCCTTATCCAAAATCGTTTTCAAAATAAAACGCGCATAGAGATCCTGTAGGAATAAAGGGAGCCGGACCGCTAACTAATAAATCGGGAAATAATAACGGCCCTTCCGCCCGTAGGGGAATCACATTGTTTTTAGAGGCTTTGGGTAATTTCGCAGATAAGAATTTAGCCTAAAACCTTTTAACATACTCAGAGGATATAATCCTGAAGGGGACAATGGACCAATCTATACCATTTTCATTCTTACCTGTCCTATATTTGGTAAACAAAATTCTAACCTCAAAACGTCTCATTTTTGTTATTTTTTAACTATTTCATTGTAAATAAATTAACTGAAGATAAAATATCAGCAAAATTATGTACAAAATATTACCTCAGGTTTATTTGATAACATAATACAATACACCTTATTCTTTACAAAAATTTGCATATTGAGGTTAGAATTTTGTTTACCAAGTAGGACAGGTAAGAATGAAAATGGTAAGTATAGATACGTTGTATGATGGCGCAACCTCAGACCAGAAAAAAATTATAGGATATAGCTAGTGCAAAAACAGCAAAAGAGGCAACAGATCAAATTGTTTTTTTTTTTTTAATTTAACCTTTTCCCCGCCACGTCAAATACAAAGACGTCACCCATACGCCAGACTTCTTTATTGCGATGCCTTTAGTTGAACCTAAACTCAATTGAACGAAGGTTGCTTTTGATTGGAGTAATGGACTTATGGTCGTTGGCGTTGAACCTACGGTGCTGATATTAGGTATCGTTGGCGGCGAAGAGGTTAAACTAAAATAACCGTCATAACTCAGCAAATTGCACACCTTAAGTGTCAGAGGGGAGCGCATTGCTCGTAGAACCGATGGCCGTTGGGGTCGTAAGGTTCTAGAGTGGCGACCGCGTAACGGAAGGCAAAAAGTTGGTGTAGATCTCTAGCAAGGTGGGCGAAAAATCTGGAAACGATCATTTACATATTTATTTTATTTATTTACTAGCTGTTGCCAGCGACTTCGTCTGCAAATAATTCGTTTATCGCTATCCCGCGGGAACTACGCAATTTTCCAGGATAAAAAGTAGCCTATGTGCTATTCCAGACTTTTCTCTATCTATCGCCACCTGCATCCACCGGTTTCCCGCAACTTTCACGGTGTCGTCGATCCACCTAGTGGAAGACCTGCCAACGCTGAGTCTTCCGGTTCGTGGTCACCACTCGAGAACTTTTCTCCCTCAACGGTTGTCTGTTCTCCGAGCGATGTGCCCTGCCCATTGCCACTTCAACTTACATACTCTTCGACCTATGTCGGTGATTCCAGTTCAATCTGCGCAGTTCGATCTGGGCATTTTGGAACTTCGAGCATAGCTATCTCCATAGCTCGTTGAGTGACTGAGCCTCTCCAAAAGGCCAGCAGTCAATAACCAACTACCAACCAATAACCAATTGGTTGATACCAATAACCTATCAATTTCCAACGTTTCCAACTGTTCCACTGTAAAACCGAAAACAAAAGTGATTGGATCTCCAACGTATGTTCAATTTGCACGACGATTTGGTACTATTCTAAATATTCGCTGTTTGTATTTCACACTCATTTATCAAATGTAACAATAGTTTTGAATTTATTTGTCGCTGGTAAACATTGGACGTCGGTTTATAATTCTGCTGTAACATGTTGAATGATAGATTCTGAATACAAAAATATTGTTTTAAATACTTTTATTTGCGCCAGCCGTGTCGTTAAAAAAATATTATGGAATAAAATGTTATACCATTCTGTACTTACGTAAATATAATCATCACGTTTTACAATGATAACAACAATAACATTGTTGGTAAAACAGGAATTCCAATTGTAAGAAACTAAATACAACACAGAGGATGCACCAATATGAAAATTATGAAAATCAAGCCAAAATATTGTTATTGCCTTAATCTATCAATAAACTGCCTTTTAACATCATAATCGTGGCTGCTTCATCAGACTTGCAATACTAAAAGCATAATTTAAGCAAACTGTGTATGGTCAAGTGCAAAAACAAGTATCGATACGAACTTCTCAAAAATATGTCCCACGACCTTAATATCATGCTGGTGTAAGAGCATATGGTACTTATTTTTGAAACTTTAACTAGATAAGTACATAATTATTACAATTGACTGTATAATGAGAACTAGCGTTTCGCCTCGTCTTGGCTTACAAATCGAGACCAAAGTTACCTACAGGTATAAGTTCCTTGTTCAATTTAAAAACGTCAGTGGAAATGACGAAAATTCAAGGGAACCTAAAATTACACGTCCTATAGTCCACACATTAACGCAGGCACTTCAGCTTCTAACAAAGCTGCGAATGAGTTCAACTGTTTACTTCGACATTACTCAAGATAAGTATCAAATAAAACATCCGAATAGCAAATCCTGAGCCCGGGAAAGGGTCCACTAATGATTCGTATTTCGCACACGACTGTAATGCGTGCCTTCGGACATATTTAAAACACAAACTTTTCCTGCCTCCCCTCAACCCACATTTCGGTAGTTAGCAGGAGGCAAGAGGCAAAACGAGAAAAAAGATCCCTCTGGAGTGGGGTAAAAAATGCGTAGTTTTAGCTAATCTGCATGGCGCGGGGGTTGTTTAAACTGGGCCGGGGGGCGGTTTTAGGCTTTTTAACACTGTACAAAAATGAGGAGGCGCGGGGGAGTGTGTGGATCGGTATTATGTGCGAATCTATTTATGTGCGCGCCTCCCCGCGTTAATATGGGTTGTCATGGCGACGGGCCGATTACTGCATCGCATCTACTCGATTTTTCGCCGCTTTTTCCGTTGTAATCAAATGAGGTGCGACGCGTGTGGGGTGAGGGGGGGTGACACGCGTGTACTCAATTATCCGCAGTGAATCAATAGCGACGAGATGAGGGTAGTTCAGATGTCGGTGACGCACGTAATCCTGCCTTTTTATCTGTTTAATTTTTCGGGAACGCTCTGCCGCCGCGAGTCGACTTCTATCTTGCTGCTTGCTGAATCGAACGTTCGGTGAATAAGTATGTTAATGAATAACATCGCTAGTATAACTTATGGGCGTTAGGGTCGCGAGATTCGGAACGGTGACTTCGTTTCAGCACGAAGCGAAATGTTGGGAGACCACCAACCAAACCAACCTGCTAAAATAATATTTCGAAATAATTCTAAGAGACCTCCTACAGTGTCTCGGTTGTTTATCAGTCAAGTCTTTCTGGCTTACCTGGTGGACCAGATATTCAATGAGAAGCAAGTAAGAAAATGACAAACATGCTTACTGCCTTGTTTTGGCGGTGAGCGGTGACAACGGAAGCACATAAACAGAAGAAGAGTGTCATTATATGATGTAAAGATTTTTTGACATTTTAAACATATTCTTATAGCAAAATAGTTATTTATATTATGTAATTGAAGTAGTCAATTCAGTAAACGACGTAAGTAACGAGTAAGTGACGGATAAACTGTTGGAACCTACCTATATTATCTGTTATCATCTTATGTAAACTACACAGTTATACAATAAAGTTTTTCTATTCTATTCTATTCTATTCTAAATTAATAATTGTAAACTAGTAGGTATTACACTTATTTACTTGTATTAGCCTCAAAACATTTTAAATTTAGCGGCTATATTTCCTGAAAATTTATTGAAAATCAAAAAAGTCACGCACACTTCATTATTATACGCAAAAATTATCACTACCTACTAAAAAATTAACCTCGTCTTATGAGTTTTCGTTTCACATCGTAACTACGCCATCTCTTAGCGTCATCCTAAACTAAGCATCCATAACTAACAAGTGTAAACAATTTCCAGTTGAAATTGAAACGCCGTACGTTATAATCACCGCCCAATAGAGAGGGTTACTTGTAGTCTTGCTCGTAGCTTCGAAAATATTGTTGTGTTCTCCCCGCCATAGATGGCGCTGGAATTAATGAGGCGTGTCGCCCTCTATCGTGTTTTACTGGGAACTCGTGAATGAAACGTTTTTGAAGGGAAACTCTCGCATGTTCTGACATGAAAAGGGTAGACACAAATCTAAATTTATTTTCCTTTCCCTCTGGATAATTTTGCATAGACAGTAGCGCTACTGTCGCATTTTTTACATTCTTCCGATGGCCGTTCTACGTTTAGAAGATTACATAATTGTTTTAGTATGAACAATAATTTCTGGTAAAGTAATTTCAATCTTAATTTTGGTAATTTAATGGCGTGTTGTTTAATCCAACCACCTATAGAGTGGCTGCGTCAGCCGAAGCTAGTTAAATTAAGCAATGCTATTGGTGTGTTTTTCCTCATTTACCGTTTTGTTACCTCACATAACACACAGATGGCGCTGCTTAGGGTTTACGTGTGACATGGGCACAAAAGCACAAATCACGTTTACAGTGCATCTAGTTTTAATGTATTTGACAGTTGCCGTGTTTCGAATAAACATGAATGAAAAGTAAATTATTGGGTTTGAGAGAGAGGGACAGAGTGACGCCCGATGCAGCTGTTGCACTTGCTCTCGATCTTAACTTAACGTTATTTTATATTGTGTCTAAAATGTAATTTTTGTGTACACGATACTTTTTCAATTTTTGTCTACAATTTCGTGAAGTTCAAAGGAACTGATATTCATAGGAGCAACAAATAAGACGCAATACTGTTTTGCAAATTACTTCAAATTTATTTAAAAGTAACTAAACAAAAGAGGTTATTACATTATTTACGCAAATGAATAATCTATTCGAAATATTATTACATAAAATCTTTGAAACTCAACCTCGTAATTACTTTGTAATTAAATTCATAGTTATTTTTTATTACAATTGAATAAATTTATTTGTTTGGCACGTAAACATTCGATTCTGGCGGACGGCACTAACGCTAAAACTCAAAATAATACTAAAATTGACTGTTTGAATTAGAAAGCAATTGACGAATTTGTGAATTTATTGCCGGTACTTGCACAAAAGGTATTCTATCTTAGCCCTATAAAATGGCAACACATCTGCAATCCAGTGTTGCAAGGGCCATGGGTGATGGTGCTCCCTTACCCTCAGGGTGACCTTTTTGCTCATTTTCCTTCCATGATAACAAAACACAGCTATTTTCAGAACGTTTAATACGCACTTTGTTTTTCTTTAAGATTTAGGAGCCGCAAATTCTGTTGTGTATCATTTTTAATCCCCGATGCAAAAAGAGGGGTCATATAAGTTTGACCTATTATATATAATATATGTTTTTGTGTGTAGATACTCACAACTGTGGCATCGTATCTCTCAAGCGGATAGACCGATTTTGATGCGTATTTTATCATTTGCAAGCCAGTTTGCTTCCGCTGGTTCTTACCCATATTTGGTAAAAATCGGTTCAGTAGTTTGAAGAATATCAGCACTTTTCCAAAGTGATGTTTTATTTTATTATTGCGTGGGCGGTTTTCAATTTTTTTTATTGAATAATTATTATGAACGACTCAAAGGAGTGTTTTGTTTTCCTGTGGGTGGCCGGTTTCTCGAAGCTATAAGTAACACTTTTATCACCTAAATCAGCAACTTTGGGCCAGTATAAGAATCAATGGTTAAGATTTGACTTTTTTCTATTGACTCGTTTCTATTTCAAACAGCCAAGTCCGATATAATTCATAATACTATGTTTTATTGAAGATAACCATTTAAACAGCACATTTTTTACAATAAAAACTTATTAAAATAGCAAATTCATAACATTTCTTTTAAATTAATGTTCACATTTTATAGACAAAAATTCAATTCCTCCATTATATTTACTTATTTTATAACAATTGTATTACTTTTTAAGGCTTAATTTAGTAAAGTCGAAGAACTGATGACATTCATAAATACATTAATCTTTATCTATGGATATTACTATCAAACTAAAACAAAGTAGACGAATACCTTTTCTGATATTTGACCCACTAATTAATTAAATATAAAAAATCTCCCCCAAATATAAGATCAGTTTTCTTTAATTTTTAACCGACTTAAAAAAAGGAGGAAGTTCTCAATTTGGTTGTTTTTTTTGCAATGGTTATTTTATTAAGAAAGCTAATTGAAACAAAGAGTCCACCTAAAAGCCACAGTCAAAAACTAAAATGAAACGTAAGATAATTTTTTTCAAAGATTATTTTAGAAAAAAAGCTTACCACAGAAAACACAAAATTTTGCCTCTAGATTTATGTGTAGGTATTTCTATAACGGTTTTTGAATTGAAATACTTTCACATTTTAACTTTAGTTGCTATATTTTCTCTAAAATAATTTTAGACTGTATTATTAATAACTCAAATGAATAGGTAACAAAATTATACTAAAGCATGATACAGAAATAATTGTATTCTTAAACCAGATTATAATTTATAATATTTACAATTACCTCAAATAGCTCGATCTATATAGGGTTTTGTTAATTTTCTTACATTACATATCACATCTAAAATATAACAAAAACTATTTTAGCCATTCATAAAAATAACCTTAATAGATTATAATATGCTAACTACACCATAAAATAAAAAATTGTGATGATTCTGAACTAAAATACTACAACATTATAAAATAGTTTGGTTTTTCGCCTAAACTAAATTGTTAAACGCAAAATTCAAAAGTAATAAAGTTTATTTATTATTGACATTGAAAATAATAAAACGCTGTATTGGATAACTATCTACTTACAACTGGGCAAACGATGCAAAACTGTAACTGTGTTCAAAAAATGTAGGTAGATTGGTTGTTTTTACGTGTGCCCATGAGTTTTGGTTATAGATAGATCATCCGGGTACGTTCTTAAATTTAGTACCCATTTTGCAAAAAAAATCTCTGCATGGTCATACAAGATGACAGTCAATCCTATGTAGGCCCTTAATTAAAGAAATTGACTGTAGCTAACCATAAACCTTTTTATCTACAGGTATTACCGCAGTCACTATTACAGATGTAATCTGCGATACGATTTTAATAATATTAAGGACCCTCATGAGCTCTAAAATCAATACTGGTTGATAATTAATACGCTGACGACACAAATATTATGTAACGATATTGTCGCTATCGTCTATTAGTTATTACGTACATTCATTTACTAGAAAAACTGCTAAAATTACTACAGTGACTCGTTTTGTGGTAACACAATGACATGTCGTCAATTCAGAAACAGACTTTGACATCCTCTTAGAGTAAAGAGAGCCTCGGACACTTGCCGTATGTAGATAGCTTAGCATACCTACACAGCTTGTTTTATTTTTGCATCCCTACAAAATGAGACATTGTATCCGTTCAAATGAATTAATAAAGCGAAAAAGTACTATCACAATACACCCTTCCATTCTAGGGATCAGAGAAAACGCTAAAATTGACACGGATGCAATTATTTACACTTGCAAATCACAGCCAAATGAAAGTAGGTTCTTTTTAAACTTAATAATATAAACTTATAGATTATTGGGTATTTTACATAGTTAAAATAAGGTTGGCAAACCAAATAACACGAAGCAGCATTCCTTCAGTCAAATCTTTCTATCATGTTAATCGCTGATGATGAAAAGTCTAGACTTGATTGTTGATATTATAACTCCATCTCACAATTTGGTTTGTAAACTTCATTTTAAACATCTAAAAAGTTGGACTATAGACACATGCTTATCTAGAGGAGATATATTTAATAGGTATATTTCAAAAACTACAAAATTAAAAGGCGTCACATCAAAATTAATCATAGGTAAACATATTTCACAAATTTCAGATCACTAACTACGATAATTTATATTTATAAGCCTTTTTATTCCGAATTCGCTTCAATTTCAGTAAATACATGTTTTTGTTGTTGTTGTTGTTATTGTTGTTTATTTTTGTATTTATTTATTAAACTGCCGCGAAATTCGGCGTGCCTCATGGCATAGGCCTCCTCCGTGTATTGGAGGGTTTGGGCTATAGTTCCCACGCGCGCCCAGTGCGGATTGGGAACTTAACACACACCATTGAATTTCTTCGCAGATGTGTGCAGGTTTCCTCACGATGTTTTCCTTCACCGAAAAGCTCATAGCAAATTACAAATGTAATTTTCGCACATAAATTCCGAAAAACTCAGAGGTGCGAGCCCGGGATTTGAACCCACGACACTCTGCTTGAGAGGCCACAGGTCAAACCACTAGGCTACCACGGCTTTTTTATTTTTCCATGCCATAACTCAATTTAACAAATACAACAATAACAAATTTCAGATCACTAACTACGATAATATTTAACTTCAAATATTTTTAATAGCCTAGTTCACATCCAATATCTACAAACGGGTTTCTATACGTATTAGACTATTAAAATACTTATGCACATAAATTTAATGGTTTCGTAATCAAAATAAACGCTTGATTATTGAGAAAGTAACCTAACTCTTCAGCTCTAACCACACAGAACGCGGCGCGATCTGTTAATATCTAACTTGTACACAAAACTGCGACATCGGCCATACTGAACGCTGATGGTGCGAAGCGAATACCCCACGTTAAATATAATTTGGGTTCTACAGGTAATACGTCCATGATTTTTATTTGAAGTTTTGTCCTAAGTTGCAATTTTTAAACTCATTTAAATGACATGAACCGCTTTATTATTAAGCGTCCGTCACAAGTATTATTCATGATGCCCACTGAAATCTTTATAATTGAACAACACTACGTTACCCAGCTGGAACCAAGTCCAAAAGAGAATGCTTTTCAGAATGGTCTTCCCAAGCATTTAACTAATTTACGAGACATTTAATTATCTGTCTCTTTACCCACCCTAATCACAAGTTAACTTACATTCTATTTACATGGATAAAATTAAGGAATTCCAAAACTTAATTAACTACCAATTTCAGACTTTCCACATTCTTCCTCCGTGATGGTGATCATCGGCGGTGGGACCTCTATCGCATCTGATGGAGAGGTGTCGTTAGAAAACTTTTCAAATTTAGGCGAACCCGAAGGCATTATTGCATCTTTAACCGATTCATACATCTCTGTTCTTATAATAGGAAGTGAAGCTCGTTTCCCTTTCAACGCCTCTTTCGAAGGAACATCGACTTCTTTGATCGTTTCCATAGCCATAGTTTTATCTATAACAGCATCTGGAACCTTCTCGTCTTCTAACCGTACCGGCAAACTATCCGCTCTGTTGAAAGTCTTCTTTGGACTTTCTATCTTTTCAGAAACGATTACCGCGACTCCATTCTCTAATTTCTTTTCCATTTGATCATGAAGGTGTTGCAAGCTGACTTCTCTAGCTTGTACGTCAGACAACAAAGGCCCATCTGTGGAACCTTCGATGCAATATCCGGGACCTTGCAACGCATCGCTGCCAATAATAGAATCTTGTTTGAATATGGCAGCGGTCACGACAGGCTTGTCTGGGTCTGTAGGGGTTTTAGTTATAAGAGGTTCTCTTGAGTTGTCATGGATGATTCCGTCTCCGATGTCTTCTTTTGGTATATCGTAGCCAGCATACACAGGGTATCCAAAAGGTCCTTGCTCATATCCTATCTGACTGCCGTAGGAATAGCTCGCGTTGTGGGAGCCAATGGAAGACATGCTAAGGTCTGAGATGGAAAGCCCTGTGCTTGATAAAGCTAAGGCTTTTTCTCTTAATTTCTCGCAGCTTCTGTCGTCTTCGTTGCTTCTAGGCTCAATTTCTTCAGGCACTCGGTGTATGAGTGCCTGATTGGTGGAGATTTGAGGGTCGTGAGGGGGGGAGTTTTGAAGTGCCTTATTGTTGGGCCGGTACGCGGTAGACTGTTGAACCTCCACGACGAAAATACCATCGTTGTCTGGAGAATACTTCATTTTCGTCTCCCTTCCATTTTTAGTGATATCCTGAAATAGTAAAGTATAAATTTAATTTAAATTGTTTCCAATTCTGCATTTAGTCCTACTCGAATGAAAGTGGCACTCGAGTGAAATTCAATTTTGAATTTGAGCCTCTTTAGTAACTTTATATTACTTAAAGAAGAAATACTTGCCAAGCAGGAAATTACAGATAGGTAGATATTAAATTTCTCTTAAAAGTTTGGTCCATTGTAATAAATAGAAGTCGGTCGCCAAACTTTGACAGGTAATTGGGTTTTTGTATGAAATAATGAAAAGCTACACAACACCTAATTTGCAATAGCTAACAGGATAAGCAAAGAATTCTATCTTATTGTGAGCAATGTTTTTCTTGTAAGAAAAGAGCCTAAAGTATTAGGCTTAGTTTATTTTTCAAGTTGTAGATTAAACATGCTTATAGTTATAATTACATACATACACATACATACCGTCACGCCTCTTTCCCACAGGGGTAGGCAGAGACTACTTTAGTTATAATTATCTTAAAAAAATATATAAATCGAATCTAACATAACCTAGCGTAAGCTACGCGAATAGTCTTTTGGTATTATCAAACACTTAAATTGAAAAACCGACTGTAACATAACTTAATGCCTATTTAACTATCAGTATCATCATCATCATCATCATCATGTCCTCCTTGACGGACCCTTCAACGACGAACCCTGCCAACTCCGGAGAAGAGAGCGAAAATGGCTGGCGAAACCTAATTTAGTTTTAAAAGTGCTGTATATATAGTCTGCGTAATACTCACGTTTCTCTCCTCTGTCTCTACGATGAGGTGGTTGTTCTTCAGGGTCATGGTGATGATTGAGCCGTTGGCTGGCGTGGTTTCCACGGGCACACCGTCCCTGCTCTCTTCATTGGGGGATTTGAGCTGCGAACAAAAAAAAGGCACTTTTAATTACGATGACGACATTGTAAACATTACCGACGGAAACCATAAGAACGGCTAAAGGTGACGAAATGCCAGTACTTCGGCGCCCAGTACGAGTTCGTCGCATTTGGCGTCGGGACACTCGATTCGTGGGGCAAGACAAGACCGCACGTAGGCTCTACAGAACTTTAAACAAACGCCTGAGGGAGGCAGCGGACGACCCTCGCGCAGGCAGCTTTCTCGCGCAAAGACTCGGAATTGCGATATAGCGCGGGAATGCTGCCAAGGGTTAAAATTTATTTAAATTTTTAGCGTAAGTTTTATTTTTGTTACGATGTTTACAGCACCCTGAGCGGTGGGCACGAGTTCCTCTCAGTAAATGCCCGGGATGGCTATCGGCGCCGCGGTAGGCTGAGGCAGAGATGGCGGAATGACCTAGACATGTTCTCGAGCGACTGATGTACCTAAGTGCTCAGAGGGCGAGTTGGAAATCTATGAGAGAGGATTTTTTCTAGCTTACTGTTAGGCCCTAACAAAAAAAAAGATGCTTTTAAGGTAGCTTTACTTTATTTTTGTGTTTCTTTAGCAGGAAATAAATTTATACATTATTGTTGAAATTATGGAGTAACTAAATATGTGGCGACTGTACATATTAGCTACTTGCTATTTTATTAGCTACACTTTATTGTAGAAAACTATTTCATTGACAAAGCCGAGCGCTTCCGAGCGCCAGCCGAGGACTTCCGACCTCAAAGGTAGAGTGCGCATGTGCGGATTGAAATAGAACTGTCGAATACGTCTTGCTTAATGTTCTGTCATCCTTACTACACGATTTTATTCTAGTTTTCCTATTTTCCTGTGTTTCTAGCCATTTTCTACTTTTGTATATTCTTTCCTGATTCCTTCTTAAATATTTTATTTATTTATTTTATTTATTTAAGCCTTTTTATTCCGAATTCGCTATAATTTCAGTAAGTACATGTTGTTGTTATTGTCGTTTATTTATTAAATTGTCGCGTAATTCGGCGTGCCTCATGGCATAGGCCTCCTCCGTGTATTGGAGGGTTTGGGCTATAGTTCCCACGCGCGCCCAGTGCGGATTGGGAACTTAACACCCACCATTGAATTTCTTCGCAGATGTGTGCAGGTTTCCTCACGATGTTTTCCTTCACCGAAAAGCTCATGGCAAATTACAAATGTAATTTTCGCACATAAATTCCGAAAAACTCAGAGGTGCGAGCCCGGGATTTGAACCCACGACGCTCTGCTTGAGAGGCCACAGGTCAAACCACTAGGCTACCACGGCTTTTTTTTTAAATATAGTGATATTCTTTTATTGTGGAGTGCTTGTTTCGTTGTAGCATCTGTAGCACCCCATAACTATAAAATTACGATCTGCAATCTCATGGAAATCTGGCCCCTATTTCACCAACTTGACAATTGTCGGCGACATATGACAATTCAAAATGCAAGGCGTATTCAATAAACCCAACCAGCGTAAATACAGGTCGAGTTTTAATGTTGGTAAGTAAACAGAATTGTCGCTTGGCGCCGACAATTGACAACATTTCATATTTCTGACCCTATAATTTTAATGGTTCTCTGTATTCTGTTTGAAAAGATGAACATGCTGACAGTTTAATTTTTTCGCTAGGGTTTGTATTTAATTTATAATTAATTTATTAATTTTTGCTTATTCTAAAAGGGCGTAACTCCGATACTATCACAGAATAGACACTTATCCTTTTGTCTTTTCTGTATAGAAAAAAAACTGACGTCAATTTCAAATTGTCAATGTCGGGCCTTATTCTCCGATATTCGATTTTCGAGGTTCGCTTCGTGCTGTTCCGCTCATACTAATATAGTCATTAACTTGAGAGTGAGAGAGAAGGCATGCAACGAACTTCAAAAATAGAATTTCAGAGTTGCCCCCCTTGTACTTTGAAGTTGTCATATACAAAATTATGGTCGCTTATTTTTTCTCGTGAAAAAGGCAAAGGTGTTTCACCTATCCTGTGGTAGTTTTGGTAAAATTAGGACATATTTTTAATTAATTTTTATTTTTTATAATAAGCGATATTAAAATTATATAAACATATTGCAGTGATCAGGAGGCAAAATGCTTTCGAACCATATATACATTTTCAGGTGTTAAAAAAATGAAATGTTGTCAATTGTCATAATTGCTGAAATAAGCGCCAGGTTCCGCTCGGGATAAGCTGGCGAGCCACGTCCACACAATTTTTGGTATACCTACTTACGCTAAAGTCATGACATGACAGCGGAAAATTTGAAAATACCTATACCATTTTCATTCTTACCTGTCCTATTTGGTAAACAAAATTCTAACCTCAAAACGTCTCATTTTTGTTATTTTTTAAATATTTCATCGTAAATAAAGGAACTGGAGATAAAATATCAGCAAAATTATGTACAAAATATTACCTCAGGTGTATTTGATAACATAATACACCTTATTCTTTACAAAAATTTGCAAATTGAGGTTAGAATTTTGTTTACCAAATAGGACAGGTAAGAATGAAAATCGTATACATTAATGAAGCCCATAAGACAATCGCAACTCACCGTTACTCAAAGTATAACGGTACTTAGCGCTAGCCTGCTTTTAAGGCTCATTACTCAGCAAAGTCCGGTATCATTAATACCTCATTGAAATCAGTCTTGATACCTGCAGCACCAAACTGGTATCCGACAGGTACCAAGTCTTAAAGTGGGGCATCATTTATCAACTAAAATAAATGACAGTCATTGAGTACCAGAGACGTTGCTATATTGTAGTCCGACTCGGTCGGAACAAAGGGAACTCTGAAGAGCAGAATAGTTCATAAAAAACAGGCTAAAGCGGAGTTAGACTCGCGTACCGAGGGTTCCGCTCAAATTCGGCAAGTGACACGCAGTCCGGTGTTAGCAGAGCCCGGCTCCTAAGCAAAGTGTAGGCAGTGTTAGGTCATAATATTTTTTTTTTATATTTATAGGTTTCATTTCACTAGTTGTACTGTGCCATAAGGCTACCTTCATAACAAATTTTCGACCCTTTTTCTCAGGAACGCGTAAGAAACAAAGTTAAAACTAAGAAAAAATACTTAGGTCTGCGGTCCTTTGGTGCTGTAAAAATATCAACCCTCTCAGTCAAGAGATACAGTCGCTTAGAAAAAGCTTCCAAACAAATTTCCGTACTCTCAAAAATACAGCGATACTTACATCCAGGGCCCCGATTTTTGAAAGCACATCACTCGAAAGTGGTTAAATCTGTTTGTATCTTTTAAACTACGGCTCTAATCAAATTTTTGACTAGTCCACAAGATTTATGAGAGCCGTAGGTATCTTCTAAGCTACTCGTATTTCAAATTCAGCACGATTTTTCACCACTTTCGAGTGGTATTTTCACACATGTGCTTTCAAAAGTCGGGCCCCAGTTGTCTTAGAAATTTTAAATTTGGTTAAATTTAATAGGCGATGTTAGGTTAGTTTATAGGTCCAATTATATAGTGGCCTTTTATCTTGTTACCCTTGGCTCTATCTAACCCGTGAGGGATAAAGACGTGGTTTATGTACGTACTAGCTGTTGCCAGCGACTTCGTCTGCAAAGATCTCTTTTATCGCTATCCCGCGGGAACTACGCAATTTTCCGGGATAAAAAGTAGCCTATGTGCTATTCCAGACTTTTCTCCATCTCTGTGCCAAATTTCATCCAGATCCGTTGGGCCGTTCTGGCGTGATTGAGTAACAAACAAACATCCATCCATCCATCCATCCATCCATCCATACTTTCGCATTTATAATATTAGTTAGATGTATGTAACTTATAAACTGGCACTGACTCCCCACTCCCGGCTGCGCGCCTTGCCTCCAAAAAAGGCAGTCGTGAGATTGCAACACAAAGAAAATGAGCACTATTTGCGCGTTGCGTTTTCGGAGGCCGCTAATGACTCGAGCACCTATTGACGAATCGTTCACCTTCGCCCACGTTCCTGGACAAGGCACGGGCGGCAGGCGGGTAAGTTTATTTAATTTTTGACATAAAACTACCGTCAGCCGATTTAAGTTTTCACGATTTGCACTCATTTTACTATCTCGACCAAAGAGCTTATAATATATACATACGATAGTAACATATAACATCATTGATCTCGACTACAGGTCTTAAGGTCAGACCGCACTAGCCGTAACTGCGCGGCAGCGGAACTGCGCGGCACGGCGCGGCAAAATTCGTCATACCGCACATGAATTGCATCGGAACTGCAGCGGCGCGGCAAATTTTGCCTGTCAGTAGTTCAACAGCGTTCGAGCAAGATGGTAGAACCTGACATGGATGATATTATTTACACGAAAAAATAATAATCTAAAGTATTTAAACTAACAATACAAGTAGCCAAAAGGAATATGGATCAGCAAGGATAGTCGGATATAAATAAATATCAAGAAATAAAATTTCTTGATTCATTTTGATATTTCCTATTATTTGAAAAACAGCGTCTTCTCTCGTCCCTGGTGAGCAGTACATGTTCCACGGGAGTTTGTAGTTGTGTCGTACAGACACATCATTCAAACAGAGGACGCTTTAGCGACAAATATTCGCATAGTAACAAGGTCACGTGACGGTTGGTAACAGATAGAAAAATTCGAAGGCTTACTCACCTGCTATGGGTGGTGTAGGGGTATAGCACGCGTCACGGAATGACGATGTCCCGGTTCGATTGCCGGCCATAGCTTTACTTTTCGGATTTTTCTATGTGTTATAATTTTCAGTGTCGTTTAGAACTTAAATATATTTTTATAAATTTCATTACATAAATAACTTGCAGTGCCGCGCCGCTTGCTATACCGCACTACGCGGCAGCGGAACTGCGCGGCGCGGCGCGGCGCGGCAATTTTGGTGAGTTGGTCAACTTTGCCGCGCAGTCCCGCTGCCGCGCAGTTCCGCTGCCGCGTAGTGCGTGTTATCTCATACAATTCAATATAAAGAATACTTTGCCGCGGCGTGCCGCGCAGTTCCGCCAGTTTCGCTACACGCTAGCGTGTCCAAAAGGTTATGGGAATTAATAAAAAAGTCTACACGATTAAGACCCGTCCTTGCCTTGTTGTATTACCTTGTATTACCTTGCTACTCCGCTACTAACATGCAAGATAACCAAGCCTGTGCGAAATACAAATGTTTTGCATGCAAACCCTCCCTCCACTACTGCCACATAAAACACATAAATCCCACAAACTTAATGACACGCGTTTCGATCCCTCTACGGGATCATTATCAAAGTTAAAGAGCACAACCGATGCACGTGCGATTTTATGTTCATTGACATGGACCTCCGCAAAGTAACGCCTGATTCAAAAAAATATCCGTATAGTTTGCTATCTTCGCGGTATAGTCAAGCCCAAACCCACACACAGGTAAAGTCCAGGAGGAAAATAAATATAGGTACCTACCGTGAGATTAACATATTGTTAACCTAAATTTCTTGGGATGCTACTTTACAAAGAACGTAGCTACCAGGGTGATAACAATTTCGGTAAATAAAAAGGATAATTAGGTAATTGATTAATCCTAACTAAAAAGGAAGGATTTTGAACATCCATCGCAAATTGTCTTGCGAGTTGTCTGAATGAATAGTTACTGTAGCCTTATACAAGATAAAAAGTTTTTTTTTTAATACCTAAATTATAATATTCATAATAATACTAGCAGTTGCCCGCGACTTCGTCTGCAAAGAATTCGTTTATCGCTATCCCGCGGGAACTACGCAATTTTCCGGGATAAAAAGTAGCCTGTGTTATTCCATTCCAGACCATAATCTATATATCTGTTTCAAATTTCATCCAAATCCGTTCAGTCGTTCTGGCGTGAAAGAGTAACAAACATACATGCAAACTTTCGCATTTATAATATTAGTAGGATAATATGACCCGCTTCTACCTTTTTACCTGCACCAACACCTAAAATTTAAATACATTATTTGACTGCACCAACTAAAATTGACCCTTAAGCCGTCATCAAGGCCTCAAATGAAAACCTTTTTTACGACGCGCTCAAAGGCTCGCAGGTCTACATACTCTGGTCAAGTTGGGAGTACTTGTACTTCACACGTAAGTAAGTCATGACGTTCTTAACTTTATCTTCATTTGTGAAGATAAAAGTTATAATGCGCTTTTGACGCGGATTAACAAATTAAAAATCATGACACTTTATGTCATGAAATAGGCACATAAACGATTTTGCGTAATTTTATTGTGTTTGCTTAATTATTTACTTGATTTTGTGGCATTTGATATTCTATTTGTGTTGTATTTTGGTTGTATTGGTATTTCTTTATTTTTGGGCCTGTTTCACTGCTCTCTGTTCGACTATCTTAAATGTCAATTATCTATGATTCCGTCTCTATTTATTACTACGAAACAGACAGAGACGTCATCATAGTTCTCTGTTAAGTTCCGACTATCTTAAATGTCAGTTATCTATGATTACGTCTCTATTTATTACTACGAAACAGACAGAGACGTCATCGTAGATAACTGACACTTAAAGTAAATGGAACTTAACATCTGGCGACTTTTATATAAATTATCTTTGCTTGACATTTTATGTAAACCAATCTTTTTTTTATGTTGAATGAATACTAAACTAAACTATACTAAACATACTTTAACTAGCCCCCCCCCCCCTCCCTCCCCCTTGATTATCCACTGGCGACGCCCTTCAAGTTACAACCTCTAATATTTTGCCAAACAAAAATAAAATAGAATCAAAGCGATCTACACCCACGTAGCATTTGCACATGACATCATCCGTAGCCCAATGGCACTTCAGACAGTCAAAGAAATAACGATTCAAAGGTTTGGAATATTCATTAGGGCGTGCTTCCCGCGCAGGTGGTAAAAGCCCGTCGAGGGTATGGGCATAGAAATCATGTTATAGGCGATGCGGCTGATATTCTGGTACTTAAGCTCTCCCTCCGTCTTACGCCTGACGCGATTTTAACATTTTTTATCCATCCCAAAAAGTGCTCAGCGCCGCTAAAGGAGTTTAAACTTCAAAAAAACACAAGCAAGTCACTCATAATGACAGATAATGTCTACTCGAAAGCAGCCAAAAATGTACAAAGTACCAGTTTTAGGGTGCGCTCCAATAAAGCCGGGTGTCTCTGTGAGCTCTAATCGTAACTATTGCACGTTGTTACAGTAACCAAAACCCTAGTCGTGGCGTTCAGGGGGTAGGGGGATGTATATTTGGATGTTTTATTGGTTATTACCATGACGTCTTAATGCTATTCACTTCCGATTCAGTTTAGGTTCGCTCGCTGTCACCATACTAAAAATGACAGCTAAAACCTGAACTGAGTCAGAATTGAATCGCATTAAGAACACAATGTGACGTGTATTTCGACTCTTAGTTCACAATCCCATCGTCAATACCTACACACACATTTTTATCTCGCCTCTCATACATCAAGCGGCCAAAAAAAATAACGACCGAACCAGTCTTCGGAGCTAGATGCCTAAAGTCTAAAACTGGGGTCGATGACCGGTCGTCGGCCGCATTCGGCACTCGCCGCCGGCAATCGGGTTGCACTTTTTAGATGCACCTACTCTCAATGTACGATTATCTAACGAGTGGACAGGAAGGGTATGGAGCGGTCACGATTGTGGTTTGTATGGTATGGCGCTTCGTACAATCAACGTCAAAAATCGGCGATTATTTCAGACCGTTGTTGCTGTGACAAATGTGACACATTCAACTGTCGGTGTACGGTTCCCTTACTACGACAAAGCACTAAAGTAATGAGCTAGTTTTGACGTTAGAAAATAGACATTGAAAGCACCAATTTCTATTTTATTACAAGTATACCCAATTTTAGATAGACGTCTAAGTGACAATGACCAATAAAGACAATCATACGAATGTCAAAAAGAGGTACGAGTTGGGTGACATTCTCTTGTGCTCCAAGCGTTTCGGTTCATCTCTGAGGGAGGAAATAGTAGCGCTTGTGCCGGTGCACCCTTGGAAACAATGGTTAACAAATTTACTAAAAAAAACAATTATCCGTCGGCTACTAAGCATCCGACGGGGTATTTACCGAATGGCTGACCCGTTTTAAAGCTGTCTTTTACTCTTTAACTACAGCAAAATTGACCGCTTTATGCTAAAGCTAGTACTGTTAAAAAAATATTATCAATTCGGGCAAAATTTTTAAAAGTTTTAAAAAAGCCTCTCCATGCGTCCCCTGCGCACGCGTATTCGACGCCGAAGTGCGTTGCACTATACGAGCCAGTTTGACTAGATTTTTGGCAACGACGCTGCGCAGGAGTGCCCCTCCCGCAGCCCGCGCCCCGCCCGCAGATGCGCTTGAAACTTTCTTAGTTTTTTTTGCTTTTTAGTGCGGCGTTGGTTCTTAGTTATCATTTTTGCGATAATTTTGGGAGTGTATTCGTGGCGATGTATTTGGACGTTTTATTGGTTATTACCATATTATAAACTTAAATAGTTATTTATAAGGGGGCGTTCAAGTATTACGTAAGCGCTTGAGGGGGGCGAGGGGGTCTTTGCTTTGCTTATTTTTGATGACATGGTGGGTGGGGGGGTCAATATCGTGATTACATCAGCAGTTATTATTTACTTTTTTACACAAATGGCAACCCACAAATATATAAAAAACCGAATACATTAAAAGAAAAATGCCTATAGGTACCAACGATTACGTAAGCATGGGGGGGGGGGGAAGAGGTTTGCTTACTTTTGCTGACAAGGGGAAGGAGGGGGTAAATAATTGTAAAAAATGTGCTTACGTAATACTTGAATGGCCCCTAAGGATATATGGTTAGCGATTTATGTGATGTTCAATATTGAATAATTATTAGTATATCTAGCCCATACGTTCTATTGCAGGCCTAATTTTTACTCCTATCCTACTAATATTATAAATGCGAAAGTTTGTCACAATGTATGGATGTTTATTACTCTGTCACGCCAAAACGACTTAACTAATCTGGATGAAATTCGGCACATACCTAGACAGAGAAAAGTCTAGAATAGCACGTACGCTACTTTTTTTTATCCCCGCGGGATAGCGATAAACGAATTCTTTGCAGATGAAGTCGCAGGCAACAGCTACAGCTATTAATAAGATAAATTATTATAATTTACTAGCTTCTGCCCGCGACTTCGTCCGCGTAGAATAAGATTTAAGAAACCTACTATAACTAGTGTCCATAACTTCAAGACGACTTTAAGTAATACCAATATCCTTTTTTTTTGTCCAAGTATTTCCTTCCGTTATAATGAACATATTTTAACCGTTGAACTTCCTCGTTCTAATAAAAGTCACACCCTAAACTAAAATATTTTACTCAGATTTGGACCATAATAATAAACTCAGGAGCAACAGAACCAGGTCGCTTTTCACACAACTTTCTACGGGAAGTGACCGGGTTTTTTTGCTCCCGAGTATAGTTGGGAGCTTTTGAACGAAAAGAAAGAAAGAAAGAAAGAAAAAAGTGTATTTATGTCAATCACAACACATCAAATAAAAAACACATAAAACAGCAGATAAATAAATAAATTGTCACAAAATGGTCCCAACTCAGCATTTGCTGGCCTTGCAGCCAGCGCTGGTCTTCCGTTGGGACCAACGGGTGATACATAATATATACATACATTGATACATTGAAAAGAAAAGAATGATACAACAGTTAAAAATAAACACTAAACATAATAAAACATAATTGATATAATTGGATGTGGTTGCCTGGGCACAAAACCCTTTATAAAATGAAACAAAAGTAAGTATAGACAACCACATCACAGACCAGTAGAAGAAGAGGAGGAAGTGAAGCTAAATGAAATGACAGCCAAGCAGAGTAGAGTAGGTAGAGTTTTGGACTGCAGTTGATCGAATCGCAATGCTTATTTCTCTTTGGAAAAGTATGCACCGTTTTAAGTTCAGCAGCCCGCAATTCTCAACCTCTCCCCATAATGTTTCTAGCCTGGGATCGATCAATTCAGAATCAAAGAGACAGCTGTATCCTACAACCAACGAAGCGTGGCAACTCCACGAACTCCAGGAAAACGTATTGTGGAAAACCTAACCGATACTTATTCGGTATTATTGTGCGTGTTCATGGTCGGCTGATATTTGTATTTCTGTTATCATCAAGTTTATTTATTACTTACCTAAATGTTCTTGCAATACAATGCAAAATATTATTGGACACCACAAATCAGTACAATAACATTACAAAATTAAAAAACAAGGTATGCTTACTATCTAATGAATCAAGATTTTTACGTCTTGATTTTTGACGTGACAACGTCTTATAAATTGGTTTGCCGGGTGACACTTCAAGAAACTGCGTTACGCTCCGCTCACGTTATGCGCTCACAATGAGAGCGAGTGAGAGGCACGCGGGCATGGTTAGCCCGCCTAAGAGCGAGAGAGACAGACATAAAAAGTGAAAGGCACGCGTCCCTTCCACTCGAGCACAGTTAGCCCGCCTAAGAGCGAGAGAGACAGAGCGAGAGAGAGAGAGTGAGAGAGATAGGCATTTATTATTATTAGGCATTATTTTACCACTCAAAGTCGTTGTCACGTAAAACTTTCGCCCGTATACCGACTTTACAGGCAACCAATTTTTTTATCACTTTTTTCAATGTATGTATCACCCGATGGTCCCAACGGCAGACCAGCGCTGGCTGTAAGGCCGCAAATGCTGAGTTAGGACCATTTTGTGGCAATTTATTTATCTGTTGTTTTAATTTTATTTATTTGTTGTTTTGCGATTGTCATAAATAAACTTTATTCTTTCTTCCTGCGAGAGAGAGGGGATTGGAATTTCAGAGTAGCCCCAGAGTAGTAGAGTGGTTGGATCGCGAAGTGCACCGGGTCGCACGCGCAGCATTCATGATCGAAGATAATCCTCACCCCGATACTGAGTACCGTCAGCAAAAAAAGTGGCATGGGGAGGGCCGATTTTTGATATTGCGTCCGAGAAAATAAGACTCTGAAATCCAATTTACTTCGACAGAATGACCGCGGGTTCCTTTAACTTAACGAGTGCAAGCACAATTCGACTTACTTTTAGGGGTCAGATTGACTTGGTATACCAACTGGTAAATTGGATGACAGCGCATGTATGAGTAAAGGAAAGTTTGGTATTAGGTACTTAAAATGTAGTTTTAATCAACGTTCAAAACCCAGCACGCTTTGCATTATTCATCATCATATCAGCCGAAAGACGTCCACTGCTGGACATAGGCCTCCCCCAAGGCTCTCCACTCGGACCGGTCTTGTGCCTTCCGCATCCACCGCGATCCCGCGATCCTGATCAGGTCGTCGCTCCATCTTGTTGGAGGCCTACCAACAGCTCGTCTCCCGGTCCGCGGACGCCACTCGAGAATCTTCTGACCCCATCGGCCATCGGTCAATGTACCCCGCCCACTGCCACTTCAGTTTCGCAATTCTTTTATTAGGTAATAATAAATAATCAAACATATAAGTATTGACTTAACATTTTCAACTCTCCTGTGCAATAAAAAAATAATTTTAATAATGCATTCGGCAAGATCGAGGGCAAACATCCGCGAGTGGACGAGCATTGCCAGCGTACAAGAGCTGTTCCACCTGGCACAGGACAGGGATAGGTTCCATGAGAAGAAGAATAATGTATTCCTGACATTTCGGTTACGGACTACTAAATTTTTTTCTTAACTAAAGTTTTGTCATTTAATTTAGCCTTGAGGAAAAAAAAAGGATTTTAATCACATAAGTGTTGCTGTCCATACGTCCGTCTGTAGGGCCCGGGGGCACGAGCTAGTTCGCTGACACCAAAAAGTACTTAAGTACAGTTTTCTCCAAAGAAAGGCATTTCTGAATCCAAGGCGGTGGGTAAAAAAAAGCGACGGGTAGCACTCCGGGAGTGCCGGCAGAAGTGGAAATAGGAGCTTAGATTGGATTTTAATGTTGTAACCTCCATGACGCTCAAGACGCGTACCGTACTGGCCGCTTAAATACAAAAAAAAATGTAGGCAGGTATCTAGTGGTAGTTTTAGATATTCTGCCACGAAACGCTGGAACAACCTTCCCCCGCCGATCCGTGCGCTGAGATCTGTTTATCGTTTTAAAACTAAATCTCGTGCGTATTTTCTCGGGGAACAGGAGTAGCTAGTGGGTAATTGGCTTCGGCTACACGGGGTTGCAACTATTGGCGAGAACGAAGTTTGCTTACGAAGTTCGCTTACTTTTCCGGCAGCAAACTTGTCTTCACTGTGCATGTGTGTATTTATGTGTATGTCACCATCTCACCATCGCTCAGATCTCTTAGGGTGTACACAAATAATATTGTTGTTTTTTAGTAATAGTAATTTAGCTGTAAGTTTCTGTTTGTTTTGTTTATGTTTCTAGTTGCCCTGAAAACCAGCGTCAGACATAGGTGCCTTTGCCTTTGTCTGACACATGCTGAACGGCAACCTTTTTGGTGTGTGTTTTCATTTTATGGTTATTTTTGTACGGTTTTTGTTTTTATATTGCACCAAATAAACCTTTTTCTTTCTTTCTTTCTTTCTTTCTATTATCTATATTGACAGACTTCTAACAAATGTGCTGATGCCCTAGTAGATACCTACTTTTGCTCCACGACTCAACAAAAAAACACTTCAAAAATCAAACGCGATTCAGTAGTATTTCAAAATAAGCTCTTAGAGGATCTGATCCTGGTACTTAAACTCTCCCTCCGTCCTACGCCTGACGCGAGTTCAACATTTTTTTTATCCATGCCAAAAAGTGCCCAACGCCGATAGAAGTTTTCACTTCAAAAAGTCCGAAAGTACCTAGGCTCCAAAAGGGCTCTATTAAATACATATCTGATTAATTCCAGTAGCAAAGGAAAGACCATCATTGCCAAGAAGAGCACGCCACAAGAAACTTGGCAGAATGTATTAATATACAACATCATTTCAATTTCATGAACACCTCTACAAATTTTCGTATCATAGGTTTTATTATTGATACTAAGCGTCTGCCCACGAATTCGGCTGCGTAGAATTATAGGTACACTAGCTGTTGCCAGCGACTTCGTCTGCAAAGAATTCGTTTATCGCTATCCCGCGGGAACTACGCAATTTTCCGGGATAAAAAGTAGCCTATGTGCTATTCCAGACTTTTCTCTATCTATGTGCCGAATTTCATCCAGATCCGTTGAGCCGTTCTGGCGTGATTGAGTAACAAACAAACATCCATCCATCCATCCATCCATCCATACTTTCGCTTTTATAATATTAGTTAGATTATTATAAAACTTTCTCATGAATCACTCTATATTAAAACAAACCGCATCAAAAGCCGTTGCGTAGTTTTAAAGATAAAAGCATACATAAGGACAGACAGACAGACAGACAGACCGACAGACAGCGGAAAGCGATTTTGTTTTATACTATGTAGTGATTAGTGATTACGTTCGCAGTGTGTGTGTCTTATACATATATATTTTTAAACATATAACTAAACTATGAAACCATGCAGGGATACTAACCAGAAAAGATTGTGATATACCGTTAATGCTTTTTGTGTCACCCTGTATAAAGCCCAGGGCCCTTCTGGTGCCAGCTGACATAATATCTTATGCTGACTAAAAGCTCATATATCAGGAGGACGAACGACATAAGGAAATAAGGAATATTTACAGCACAAGGTCGAGAGGTACAATCAACCAAGAAATTATTTAGGTTTATTTCATAATTCATGACAATTATACAGCTTAAAATATCAAGACCACCTTCATTTTGACTAACATGTCAAATCTATATTTTGATTTAGATACAAGAAGTCAGCTAGGTACCGTACCATACCGTACATCAAAGCCACCGAACTAAGGTTAAATAAATAACGACACTGTCTTCTTCAACCTCGACATTGGCGGAATCATCGTCGTATTTTCTTTTTAAATTGAATACATACAAGTCAATGTGACAATCGTCCGTTAACAAAATGCCTTAAAAAGTGGTTAACCACTAAATTTATTGACTACAGAATAACACGTTATGTAGGTACAGGTAAAAATTATGTACTAAACTCAACTCAACTATACATATATGTAGTTAATGGCAAGCGGTCGCTAGTTATGTACTAGAAACTAGCTTCTGCCCGCGACTGCGTCTGCATATTATACATAAACCTTCCTCTCGAATCACTCTATCTATTAAAAAAACCGCATCAAAACCCGTTGCGTAGTTTTAATGATCTAAGCATACACAGGGACAGACAGACAGCGGAAAGCGACATTGTTTTATATTATGTAGTGATATGACATATGCTAATTGCATACAATGCACTGCGATAAGTTAATGATGTTGATACCCCCAAGAAATAGGCAAAGGAATTAGTACCCATACAGCTGTTCACTTCTAAAGCAAGCCGTATATCACGTCAAGAACAACATGAGGAAAGAAAACATGTTTGTGACATTTCACATAACCGAAGGCCACGTATCGCAATATACCACAAGCCGCCATATACAATGGTTATGGAAACCCCTGATCTGCGTAATCTCGTAATTTAGCCACTGAGCAGTGAAATTACTCACGGTCTGGTACGGAAAGGTCATGAGGTTTCTAAAGATAAGTAAACGATATATGACCTAGGTCACAATATATTTTTGGCTATACATATATATTTATATTTTTATATTTATTTATATTTTATAAGCCTTTTTATTCCTAATTTGCTACAATTTCAGTAAGTACATGTTGTTGCTTTTGTTATTGTCGTTTATTTATTAAATTGTCGCGTAATTCGGCGTGCCTCATGGCATAGGCCTCCTCCGTTTATTGGAGGGTTTGGGCTATAGTTCCCACGCGCGCCCAGTGCGGATTGGGAACTTAACATACACCATTGAATTTCTTTCCAGATGTGTGCAGGTTTCCTCACGATGTTTTTCCTTCACCGAAAAGCTCATGGCAGATTACAAATGTAATTTTCGCACATAAATTCCGAAAAACTCAGAGGTGCGAGCCCGAGATTTGAACCCACGATGCTCTGCTTGAGATACCACAGATCAAACCACTAGGCCACCATGGCTTTACATATAGGTTATTATAAGAAAAACGGGACTTAATCACAATAAATAAAATGTTTTTTTTGTAAATACGTTTTGAACGCGACTTAGCATCCATGGTCTCCAGAAAACTGAAGTGGCGGGTATCAAAATCTTCTAGCTGCACGGGTTTTCCTAACCACCTGCACTTGGTATTCATTATATACGACGATGATTCCGCCAATGTCGAGGTTGAAGAAGACAGTGTCTTTATTTATTTAACCTTAGTTCGGTGGCTTTGATGTACGGTATGGTACGGTACCTAGCTGACTTCTTGTATCTAAATCAAAATATAGATTTGACATGTTAGTCAAAATGAAGGTGGTCTTGATATTTTAAGCTGTATAATTGTCATGAATTATGAAATAAACCTAAATAATTTCTTGGTTGATTGTACCTCTCGACCTTGTGCTGTAAATATTCCTTATTTCCTTATGTCGTTCGTCCTCCTGATATATGAGCTTTTAGTCAGCATAAGATATTATGTCAGCTGGCACCAGAAGGGCCCTGGGCTTTATACAGGGTGACACAAAAAGCATTAACGGTATATCACAATCTTTTCTGGTTAGTATCCCTGCATGGTTTCATAGTTTAGTTATATGTTTAAAAATATATATGTATAAGACACACACACTGCGAACGTAATCACTAATCACTACATAGTATAAAACAAAATCGCTTTCCGCTGTCTGTCGGTCTGTCTGTCTGTCTGTCCTTATGTATGCTTTTATCTTTAAAACTACGCAACGGCTTTTGATGCGGTTTGTTTTAATATAGAGTGATTCATGAGAAAGTTTTATAATAATCTAACTAATATTATAAAAGCTGCTCGACAAGAACCCGCGCGTCATCGGCCCTAGACTGTATGAGCGACTACCCACTGACATAAAAAATGAATGTTCGGACGAGACATTTGGCCGCCGATTAAAAATACTTCTTTTGGAAAAATCATTGTACTCTGTAAAAGAGTACAGTGAAATGAATTTTTCCTGACATTCAATGTTCATTTGTACTTTGTACCATATTGTTTTTCATTTTTATTTATTTTTAATGTGTGACATTTTATCGCATTTTATTGCATAATTTTATTATATACTGTTTTATTTTATTTTTTATTTTGTAATCACTGACATTGAATTTGACATTTATTTTTTGATTGTAATTATTATTGGATTTCTGATTTCTATTTTTTTATTTTTTATTTTATTGTTTTTATTTTATTTACAATTGACGATCTTTTTGTGACTTTCTTATGTTTTGACATAAAAATATAATGTAATTTACAAATCGAAATAAATGAATCTAATCTAATCTATCTAATCATTATTAGTTTCTTATCTAGGGCTGCCACTAGACCGACATAATATGTGCATGTCCCTATCAATGCGTAAGATTTTACTTTCCTGTTTGTTTTATTTTTACGGCTAACCCGATACAAATTGTTTCTAAATAATACTGAAACACACACGTGGAAAAATCAAAGCCAAGTTAAAATTAAAGCTAGGTACAGCCGGGAATCGTACCCGGGAACCTCATCAATCCGAGATGACGCTATACCGCTACACCACCCATAACAGGTAACTACCTACATTCTGGATATAGACAACCAGGTGGAAGGAAATTACTAATTGTAATAGTTTCTCGAGTTAATTGAAAAACGCTACTTTCTTGGTTGTTGACGCTTCGACGGTGTCCGCTAATGATGCCTTGCTGAGAGGTAAAACACTCTTGTCAAAAGTATTTATTGTTGTACAAATACAAATACAAATAACTTTATTTCGCTTGAAACATGGTACAGAAGATGGAACACAGATAAAATTAGAGAGCTCACACATTTCACCAGTAACTGGCATGCAAAATTTTACAGTTTAAAAAGGTAGGTACAATTAAAATTAAAATAATCAATCAGGTATACATTCATTCTTGGTCAAACGAGGAAAAATATTCAGCCACAAAGTAGAACGCCTTTTCTACAAGCCATGCCTTGAGTTTATGTCTAAATATTTTTAAAGGCAACTGCTTAATGTTACTGTTAAGCTTATTATAAATTTTTATCGCCATGCAAAAGGTGTAAGGTTTCGGTTGAGTATTTCGTTCTCTAAAGCCAGGGGTCTTAACTGTTGGGCCTTGCCATGAAGTCTTGATGCGATTCAATTCAGACTCAGTTCAGGTTTTAGCTGTCATTTTTAGCATGGATCGGACAGCGAGCGAACCTTAACTGAAACGGAATTGAACCGCTCTAAGACGTCATGGTAAGGCCCCAGGTGTACATAAACGGAAAATTATTGGTGTCAGAGTTAGATAAAACATCAACTGTTATGTCGCCGAAGTCAGTAACGATGCATATTTATTTTTAATGCAGGTGAACTTGGCTATCATTTCACATTTGTGTTTTTGATGGGATCTAGTCTAATACGGACTTCTGCAAAGTAACTGAATCAATACAGTGTTTAATTTTAATACACAAATTCAACTCATTAATAGTACTCGAGTTGATAACCCATTCGTGTTTGTTCGCCCCATTAACCCCTTTTACAGGGATGTTTGAGGAGGCTCAAGCGGTATCACGTCTGGCGGCCATTAGCCAATCGTGTGTGCAAACAACCCGTTTGGTCCTTTCGTGTTGTTAAGTAAATTATTAAACTGTGTTTATGCTACCTATAACTCGGTTCGGACCCAAACAGTAAAAACGGACATTATTACTAAGACTTCGCTGTCCGTCCGTCTGTCTGCCTGTCTGTTGGTCCGTCTGTCAACAGGCTGTATCTCGTGAACCGTGATAGCTAAACAGCTGAAATTTTCCCAGATGATGTATTTTTGCTGCCGTTATACCATATCATTATATCAGCCGAAAGACGTCTACGTCTGGACATAGGCCTCCCCCAAGGCTCTCCACTCGGACCGGTCCTGTGCCTTCCGCAGCCACCGCGATCCCGCGATCCTGATCAGGTCGTCGCTCCATCTTGTTGGAGGCCTACCAACAACTCGTCTCCCGGTCCGCGGACGCCATTCGAGAACGTCATGCACAATCATACTAAACGTGGCCTTTAGGTCTTGTTACCTCAGGCTCTGTACCGATATTGACGTGATTTGTGTATCTATGTCTATCTATCTAATCAGCCCACATCCACCCACTGCTGAGTAAAGGCCTCTTCATTTTCACGCCACTTTGCCCGGTCCTGTGCCAGTATCGTCCACTGTTTTCCAGCTGAATTCCAGATGTCATCTGACCATCGGGCTGGTGGTCTGCCCACTGACCTATATCCTGTATCTATGTATGAGAGAGTAATAAACCGAAGCGTTTACAAAAAATTAAAGGTGGACTCAGGAGGAGGTGGAGGTCATGCCTGTTCTTTTTGATATCTATATATTGTGCTAAGTGTTAATTATGTAACAGCTATGATAATAAACATTTCTGATTTCTGATTTCTGATTTCTTCTTTTCCCAATTTTTTTTCTGATTTTTCTAAATCAACTTAACTTTCCACCAGAGATAGGGTCAATCACTGGTCAGCCCCACGTAAATAAAACTGATAAATATTCAAACATCAATCCACCTTTTTATACCATAAAGGTTTTTATTCGTATTTACACAGGTGACGAACGTTTCGTACCTTTTACGATTCTCTCGAATCTCGAATAGTCGGCGTCGGGGCAACGATTCTTTTTGGTCGGTACGTCGACCCTCCAGTACCTATCATCCGCAATTTTTAGTAGCACGTAAGGTTAACAACGGCGAATTATAATTACGAAAAACTAAAAAAAAAGGGACCTTTATACCAAAGCCCCCCCCAAACATTATCTCCACCCCCACCCATCAGTACTTTTAGTATGTGGTTTAAAAAACCATTCTCTACGACTATCAGTTATACACGAGTTTTTCCCCTGATAGTCAGTTTTTGGTCTTCGTTGGGTGGCGTATAGCGTAAGGTGCTGTGACGAGGTTTGCCGCCATGTTTTTAAGCTATAAGAAAGAGAACATCTCCTGCCTAGAGTGGTTGCACCGGTGGTGGACACTTTAAGCTGACAAGCACTAGTAATGGACACTATTTGGGAGCAAAATAACATGCACTGGTTTTAGGTGGAAGTAAAAGTATAATCAACCAAAAGCCGTCTTAAAATCCTACGATTTTAAGACGGCTGACGGCTGGGATGCCCAGTGCGAAAACTTTTGGGAACAGTTGGTAACGTCACACACTTTTGTTTCGCAGATGAGTGCTGATTTCCTCACGATGTTATAAAAAAAAAGCATTTATTGCCCATACAATTACTTGCACAAAAACAAACAACGCAGTATATAATTAAGTGAGGCAAAAGGCTCAGGCTCAGCGTGTGCGGGGAGGGCTGTGCTTCCCCGCGCTGGTTTTCAGCCTGCACCTTTACACAGCGCACAGACATTAACCATGAGGCGGGTAGGGCCTTGAGTAGGGCCCTCAACTATGATTACCTAATTATTATTGTTATCCTGGGAAGCTCAAGGTAAATTTTAAATTTTAGCCGAATGGCTTAACCTAGCTTCAGTGGCCGTGGGTTCGTGGATGCAGGCTCGCACCTCCGAGTTTTACAAAATTTACATAGAGCCACCAAAACGGCACTCTGAGCTGTGGAACCTTTTCACAATCAACGTCGGAGTACTTTGACTTTGACAGACACAAATAACAAGCCGATCACTTATTGTGATAAAGTTATACAGTGGTTAAGAGGCTGACAACACCTAATTTTGTTGAAATTGATGTTATTTAAGCACTTTTTTAAGAAAAACTACACACAAAAAAAATACAAAAAAATTATAATGTTAATTTTCATCATATTTCAAACACGCTAGACGGATTCGATACATAATTGAACAAAATCGGCTCGATAGAAAATAATTGCAAAGATTGGTCTTAAAATCATCATTAAACGGTTCTATGTCTTTATTTTTTCGACGTATGGGTCTGCAATTAAAAACATGAAGTCAACATATTCATACCTACACGGCTAACGAGTCATATTTCGCAAACAATCCGTACTTTTTTTTATTTCTTCTTTTTTGTGTCTTATTTGCAAGATTTTAGACGCGCGCCAAGCTGCCGGAATAGTTTCTTCTCTTTCACTCACAGGCACGCGAACCGTATGTGTGAAGAGTGGCGCTGCTCAAGGTCATTTGCTGTTGACAGCGCCTTAAGGGTACTATTAGGTTGACCGTACTTGGGGTGCGACGTCGGAAACCTCCTCGAGAGCGTTACAGTTCTCTCCTATCAGAGGCTCTTGGCCTCACGGCGGGGGAGGTTACGCTTAAGCTGGTGCATCCTGGGAAACAACGGTTAATTAATTAATTTAGTAAGTTAGTTAACCGTTGGCTTTAACCCCCGTACCGGGCGGATGCATAAGGCGCATTTTCCTCACCATAAAAAAAACTGGGCCCGCGTGGGAACTATAGCCCAAGCCCTCTCATTCTGAAAGGGGCTGTGCCCAGCAGTGGGACGTATATAGGCTGGAGATAGATAGATAGATAGAAAAAAGGTTGACCGTACTTACCTAACTTAATCAAGTATGAAGATCAAAAAAACACCTGCGCACCTTCTCAAATATTAAAGCTGTAGAGAAACAATACATTCACTTGTTACGTTTAATTAAATAGTACTTAGCGTGCCGCTTGCAAGTGACACTTTGTTAAAGCGGGAACAATTAAGAGACGTGCTTATTTCGTACATAAATTATTGTCGCTATAAGACCGTACTTAGTATCCGAATGTAGTCAAGTGAACAATGTAAAAATTTTGCTACAAATCATTTTCTCAATATTAGACACATTTTTGATGAAGATTTTACTACTGCCGTCACCCTATATACCCACTGGGCGAAAATCTTAGGAATCATTATTATAGGCAATGCGGCTAGCAACCCATCACTATTTTGATTCCCCTTTCCACTTGTACGCCCATCATGCTAAACATGGTCTTTAGGTCTTGTTACCTTAAGCTCTTTCTACCCTGTAAGGGATAAAGACGTGATTTATGTATGTATGTGATGAAAATCTAATCAGTTAAAGCAACCCTAAGAAAAGAAACCAAATAAATAATCCCAGTACAAAATATAATTAATTTCAGAAAATCTATCGAATACCTACCTAACGAGAAAATGATCCATCACCAATTTGATTACGTAGAAACAGAGAGAGAGAGAGAGAGAGAGAGAAACATTTATTTAGAAACAATAACTATCACCTGGATATAAGAAAATAGTACCTACTACTTTGAGAAAGTCACAGATTCAATAGACCTAAGGTCACAAAAGAAACGTGGCGCATAAAAGTCAGTCATATAAAACACATAAAAAACGGAACAATGATAATTTCCACAATTTACGCCTTATTGAGCGGTGCGGCTTACGGCATGTGGCATGCGACATTTTTGCAGTATGCCTAGAACATAATATTCGATTAAATACGTATGGGCGAAACAGATGACATGGTAAAAAGTTTTTTTTTTTCTATCGGGATATAATAATAATGATAATAATAATAACTTTATTTTCACCACAGAAGTACAAATGCATAACATTTTACAAAGCACACATTGTTACATAGAGGTGGGTAGATGACATTTTTATGCTGTAAGTGAAACGGCGGCGCTCGCACTAGACTCTGGGTCTGTATCGCAAGTGCCAAGGAAGTACACAAAATACAAGAATAATACAAATAATAAAAAGAGAAGAAAAGAAATAACTAGAAAGTAGTGTGTTTGTGTGTGAAATGAAATGAAATGAGTCATGATGAGAATGGTCATGTTTTTCACACGCCGTGTAGTAGTGTAAGTAATAAGTAAAGCTTTTTTTAACAACAAGAGGCAGCTGTCAAATTCTTCTGTCTTGCTTGTTCAGTTATTTCAGAGTCGATCTAATCTAACTCTAACGGCAGTGTATTTGAAATATAATAGTATTAGTAAAGTAGTAGTAGGTAGTAGTATAATGGTAGTAATTGTTACCTTATTACTTCTGTATACCTTTTTTTCTGTTCTGATTGTTATATGTGGTGTTCAATAAAGAGTTATTGTATTGTAGTATCTCAAATTATTGTACTGCCTTAAATTTATAGTTAGGACAGCGACGGTTTTGGGCAGATTTTTTTCCTAAAATGATTACGACTGTGAACTATCTGAAGAACGAATGCGACAGAGCAACAAACATCAAACAGTGTCATGACGCATGCGGCATGCCACAAGCCGGGGGAGACGTCGTGCATCTTTAGAATAAGTTTTATCCGTCCTTTGACTCCTAATATAATATGTTCCCAAAATTGTCGTAACACGTCAGACGTAAACTCTTTTATGTATTTTTTATGAGAGATATTATCGCTAGTGTCTCTCATAAAATCCTGGTCGTTTTACTAATTTGGGAAACACGTTTCCGTGTCGCAACGTGTCCGGGGGACTTTATGATGAATTTCGTACCTACATAGACACGTAAAAGATAGATAGATAGATAGATAGATAGAAACTTTATTTTCTCACAACACAGGTACCTACATAACATAAACATGTATTGAAACCACATAGCTCGGTTTGATAGGAAATTGGATGAAAAGTGATAGACCACTAAACTTATTTGGCTGACCGTACCTAGCTGACTACTTCGAAAGAGGTCGTTTCAGATTTTAACGAAAACACCTAAAAGTAATGGAAGCCAACGTAAGCACGTTTCGGTATGAACCAATTTCCTTTAAAAACGGGAAAAATAACACAAACATCGCTATCCCTTGTTACCTCGCTTCCCATTTATTTTTAAGCTCTATGCAAAATATGTCCGAAGCAGAAAACAATATTTTGTTTCGCATCATCACTCCAATTCCGGGGTCCTTAATTCTGTTTTTTTGCGCAATATTTGCTTACTTTATTTACTGGCTTGTATTTAAATAATATTATCGATACTTCAACACTTGCAACACAACAATATTATAAACTCTCATTATTCGATATGGGATAGAAGCTTGTGTAGTAAGTTGTACTTGAGAGAGAGAAACATTTATTTACACACATTCGATACACGTAGATTTAAAAATATAAGAAATACAATATACTTTAGAATAGTCAGCATAATGTTGCGGCAGACCGCAACGCTGTTTTTCAGTGGGACCCAGATAAATTAGTCGAGCTTTTTTACGATGGCGTATCCTATCCTACAATCCTACAATCACTACATAGTATAAAACAAAGTCGCTTTCTCTATCCTTATGTCCTTATGTCCCTATGTATGCTTAAATCTTTAAAACTACGCAACGGATTTTGATGCGGTTTTTTTTTAATAGATAGAGTGAATCAAGAGGAAGGTTTATATGTATAATACAGTCGCTAGTTTATTATAAATGCAAGTTTGTGACGATTGTGACGATGTGAGTGAGTGAGTGTGTATGTTTGTTACTTCTTCACGCAGAAACGGTTGGACGGATTTGGATAAAATTTAGTACGAAGCTAGCTGGTACCCTAGATTAAAACATAGGCTACTTTTTATCCCGGAAAATTGCATAGTTCCCGCGGGATAGCGATACCTAAACATGTCAAAGGTTGCCTAGAGGAGTGAGCCATAGATTTTAACATTTGCTCCGAATTTTGCATACCCGCTCCGGTCCATTGCGTTGTTTGTACCACACCACATACATATTTAAACAACGTGTTTTACGCGTAACGTTTAATTTCCTCGACCGATCATCATCTCTGATTCTCTGAGCCTCTAGTGTAAGTTCTCACACGAAGAAACGTATCGAACGCGTTCACGTAAACGTCTCAATTACTGTGAAAAAATTGGCAGCGCCACTTGCGGATCGAAACGGCAACAAACAGTATGCTTAGTGTAGGTTTTCGGTCACAGAACACGTCTCGAATGCGTTTGCGTCAAAATGTCAAATACTATGAGAACAGTTTGTTGCCGTTTCGATCCGCAAGTGGCGCTGCCAATTTTTCCATAGTAATTGAGACGTTTCTTACGTGAACACGTTCGAGACGTGTTCTGTGACCGAAAACTTACACTAAGCATACTGAAAAAACGTTCCCGGTAAAAAATGCCTCACGTTTTTTTCCCAATTATTTGGAGTTATCACGCTTCGAATAAATTCTGGTTAGAGGTCACGGTCCGATCAGTAATGAGAGAGAGCGGGTTCCGAGAATCGAGCACAAGTTAGGGCCCTGAAGAAAAGTAGTCTCTCGTTTACTAGTCAAAACAATCAAAGTTAAATAAAGAAAAACACGTAAATGTACTGGGGCTTTACCATGACGTCTTAATGCGATTCAGTTCAGGTTCGCTCGCTGTCAGATTCATAAAAGTGACAGCTAATACTTGAACTGAGTCGGAATTAGGACGTCATGGTAAGGCCCCGGGACTGTTCCGGATAAATTTTATCCAATTTTGAATTAGTTACGAGTATAAAAAGGTAAGCCCATCGAGGGAATAGGCGAAAATCTTAGGATTCATGTTATAGGCGATGCGGCTAGCAACCCATCACTATTTTGATTTTATAGCCCGCAATCATGCTAAACGTGGCCTTTAGGTCTTGTTACCTTAGGCCCTGTCTACCCCGTAAGGGATAAAGACGTAATTCTTGTATGTATGTATACTCTTGACATCGACATCTATCGGTTTGAAAACTATACAAAGTTACGTTATAGTATACACTATATAAGAGGCCGCCTTCCTTAGAATAAGTCCAGGATTGTGGCCGTTGCTGCTGCTCGGAGACAGGGAGAACTGTTATTAAGGTCCTTTTTTGTGACGAAGAAGAATTCTTTATGGATGCCCTAGGGCAGGGATGCCTAGAAGTATATGGGACCTCAAAGGAGTATACTCAACCTAAAACCTGCCCAGCGTTGCCCTCAATCCGGTGTGATGGGGACGCAGTGGAATGCCATAAGTTTTCACCATAAACCCTATCTGCCGCCAGGCCCGCGCTAAGAAGGGGAGGGCCCGTAATATACCTTCTCTTAGAGGATGAGACCGTGCAATGCAGGACCGTGTAATGTTATTGAGGTCCTATGCTCTTCGAGAAGTGAAAGAAAGAAAGTAAGAAGACATTTATTCATTTTGCAAGGCACACAAATATTAGAGCATACACACAATTTTATAGAAAAGAAACAACAAAAAAACACAGACATGAAAATTAGATCATCAGCGTATGTATGTTTTCGCAAAAGTGAAACGGTCGCTGGCTCAGCATTACGCTGAGGTGACTGAAGTGACTCCAAGAAGAAACCTGAACCAATAGCACCGTTGGACAAGAAGATTAATTTACTTACTAACATTCGAAACCCTTGCACACTGGCCTTAGTCCAAAATTCGATTTCCAAGTTCGGTTTGTGACGTTCCGCTCACTCTAAGCATCATAATTTGAGAGTGAGAAGGACGGCATAGCACGAATTTCGGAGTAACCCCCGTGTTCTTTAACTGTGAGCTTATACATCGTATACGAGTATGTCGCAACGCACAACGAGGTTGTCTGCCGGATTCGCGGCTGTCAACTTGCAACATCTGCTCTTATAATTAGCAGGTGCAGAATTTTAGTTAAAGCCGATAAAACGTTAGGACCAAAAACAATTTGGGGCTCAGACCTGTCGAAAGCGAGGCCAAGACATGGCGTGATTAAGGCTGCGTATTTCAAACTTATAATCTAACTAGCTGTTTCCAGCGACTTCGTCTGCAAAGAATTCGTTTATCGCTATCCCGCAGAAACTATGCAATTTTTCGGGATAGAAAGTAGCCTATGTGCTATTCCAGACTTTTCTCTATCTATGTGCCAAATTTCATCCAGATCCGTTGGGCCGTTCTGGCGTGATTGAGTAACAAACAAACATCCATCCATCCATCCATCCATCCATACTTTCGCATTTTCTAATATTAGTTAGACTAGCTTCTGCCCGCGACTTCATCCGCGTAAAATTAGCAATTGACATGTTTATCGCTATCCCGCGGGAACTATGCAAATTGTCCGGGATAAAAAGTAGCCTATGTTTCAATTTAGGGTACCAGCTATCTCCGTTCCAAATTTTATCCAAATCCGTTCAGTCGTTTCAGCGTGAAGAAGGAACAAACATACACACTCACCCACATCGTCACATGGTCACATCATCACTCACAAACTTTCGCATTTATAATATTAGTAGGATATAATCTTTATACGAAAGCAACTTAGTTGTTATTGCATTTAAGCCCACTTGCACAGTCCAGAGTTAAAAAAATAAATCGCTAGCTTGGGGTTAGGCATGACAGTTCCATACATTTTGACACTACTTAGCCCCGGGTTAGCATCTAACACGGGGTTAAGTCGTTACCCCTGGTCCGTGCAAGTGGCCCTTAACGAATTTGCGATCGATTACTCAAACGCGATTATTCCTATTCGTGATTCTACACAATATTGGGTGTACACACAGCTGCAGTTTCCTACATAGAAAATGTAAATAGTTCCCGTGGGATAGTTAAAAAACTAAAGCAACTTGTACAGCTCTGCTTAGTACCTACACGACGACTTATGCATCTAATTAAGTAAAATTTGGCATGCTGGTCCTTATACTAGCTGGTAACAGCGACTTCGTCTGCAAAGAATTCGTTTATCGCTATCCCGCGGGAATTACGCAATTTTCTGGGATAAAATGTAGCCTATGTGCTATACCAGACTTTTGTCTATCTATGCGCCGGATTTTATCGAAATCCGTTGGGCCGTTCTGGCGTGATTGAGTAACAAATACCACAATAGAGGGACTTGACTTCATTATATCGCGGAGATAACATACTATATTGCTTATATATGTATATGTGTAAAGTGTAGGTATATAGTTGGTTGGTTGGTTCTGTTGGTAGGTGGGGTTGGTTGGGGTTGGTTGGGTTGGAGGGGTTGGCAACGCATCTGCAATCCCTCCGGGGTTGCGGGTGTCTATGGGCAGTGGTGATCGCTTACCATCAGGTGACCCACTTGGTCGTTTTCCTTCCTATTCACATAAAAAAAAAAACTGCAGTAGTGTGGAACCCATATTGTGTAGAATCACGAATAGGAAGAACCGATCGCATATTTCCATTTAATCTACTTATTAATTGACGACCGAATGGGCCAGTGGTTAGAGAACCTGACTATGAAGCTTGAGGTCCCGGGTTCGATCCCTGGTCGGGACAGATATTTATTTAGTTTGGGGCTAGGTCAATTGGTGTCAATTGTCCCAAGATATTTATTTATTATTTATTATTAGAAAAAAGCCGTGGTAGCCTAGTGGTTTGACCTGTGGCCTCTCAAGCAGAGCGTCGTGGGTTCAAATCCCAGGCTCGCACCTCTGAGTTTTTCGGAATGTATGTGCGAAAATTACATTTGAAATTTGCTATGAGCTTTTCGGTGAAGGAAAACATCGTAAGGAAACCTGCACACATCTGTGAAGAAATTCAATGGTGTGTGTTAAGTTCCCACCCAACAAACACAGATAGCAATATAAAAGTCCACTTTTGGTGTAACACAACACCAAAAGCTGTATAAGGAGGCTGTATAATGGTGTTAACAGCGCTGTTAACACCAATATAACTCTTATTTGGGCACAAATTATTCAGCCTTTGGTTATAATTGAGTTCACATTTCTACTTAAAAGAATTATAGTAGCACCATATTGGAATTATTCTAGGTAACAAAGCTGATTATCTGCTGTTTAACAGAACACGAGTGTCCTGTTATACAGACTAAGGAGCAGGGATAGGTCACATATCCTCTTAAATAACGCTTTTGGTTAATATAAACCTGTATAATATCATCAGCCGTATGAATAATATTGAAAATATTCCCTTAGTAAATTGTTTTGGACTGTCAGCCGAGTTAGAATATTTGACATTCATTCAATGGTGTCGAAAAATAAAGAAATGGCCGCGCGGTGTGAAGTGTGAAATTAGGGGAGCATTGTATTTTTGGTAATTACATTTTGTAACAGCCTGTGAAAATAGCTGGGAATGCATGTTTACTGTGAATGTCTATATGGTTTTATGACTAAATTTTTACGCGCCTCGAAAATACCTCTTTTTTAATTATCAATATAGTGAAAGAAGTAAATATTATTAAATACATTTTTATGTGACTTACACACAATTATGCAAAGTTTTTATTTTATTTTAAAATATGTGTAATTTTAACATGTAATTCAAGAAGTAAAAAGGCAGAAATCATGATTAAAACATAAACAATAACATTGTTTTTAAGGATAAGGTAGCAGCAAAATGGCGACATTCAGGAAGAAACCTATGTGAACCGTTTTAATCCTAAATTAATTCCCATGGCTGCAAAAAGTTCCAATATTGCTCAATGTGCCCTAGAATAGCTAACGACAATTCTAATATGCAGACTAAAACAGTATAGAAGTATTTGTGTGTAGCCAATTTACAGCCAAATGCTGCATTTCTGAGTTATATGAGGATCTCGCAACACCTTTGGTGTTCATGTGGGATAATAAAACGCCGTTAAGCAGCTTTGAAAAAAAACGGTAAAAAGCTGTGTAACAGAGTCGAGGTGAGCCGATATGTAACTTTTTGCATTAAATCACTCTAAGTGTGCACCACTCTAAAACTGTTGGCTGTACAGTAGTTCACAGTGACTCTTTTAAGCAGCGGCATTAGAGTGGTATTAGTCTACGCCTTTATACAGCAATACCAAAGCCCTTGTACAGAAAATAATTCGGCCTGACGAAATGAAGCTGCAAGTGAGAGGACTACACAAGACTAGAAACGGCGGCGTCGTCATCAGCACGGACAGCAAAGGCGACATCGAAAAGCTGAAGCAGTCGAATCAGCTGACGAACTTCGGCCTCACTGTAGATGACCCACAAAAGAGGAAGCCCAGAATTGTAGTTATCGGAGTGCCCGCGTCTATGCAGGAGAAAGAAATATTCAACTGTATATACCATCAAAACGTGGCGGATATTGTGCAAGGTGTGTCCATGGATCTTTTTTTGGCCTCCGTTAAATTGAGCCATAAGTCGGGAAAGAGGGAAGCTGAGACCTGCAATTATGTTATCGAGGTTCCTGGGAACATCCGTAAGGCCTTGATAACGAAGGAAAGGATATTCGTCAACTGGTCCTCGTGTCCTGTGAGGGATTTTACATTGGTGACACGGTGTTTTAAGTGCCAACAATATGGCCATGCAGCCAAATCGTGCCGGGAGGAGACCATCACCTGTGGCCACTGCGGAGACCTAGGCCACGATATAAAAGAGTGCACAAAAAAATCCGAGCCAGCGAAGTGTGCTACATGTCGCAAATTTAAGAAACCGCACAATCATACTACCGGCGATCGTGATTGTCCCGCCAAGAAAATTGCCGAAAAAAGATACATAAACTCTGTAGATTATGAAGCCACCTAGGATAATTTTTATGTGTATTTTTAGATTTTTTTCTTCTTTTATATTATTATGATTTACTAATTGATTTTCTGACCTCGATAGTAAGTATTTTTGTGGACTATAAAGTAGATTACGCAGTGTTGACCCAGTTTTGTATTGTGATGACGCGAATACCTAGTTAGTCGTTAGGTAGGTAAAAACGCTGAGTACGATTGTATGACTGTTCAATGCTAAGTGGATCTGTTGGTACTTTAATAATTATTTAAGTTTATTTTTAAGTTTTTTATCCCTAATTGTTAAATTTTTATATACCAATTCGAATTAAATATATTTTGCATGTGATTATTTAAATTAGTTTTTAAGTCCTGATACACCTGAGACACAGGAACATTAAGTATCCTAGTTCAGGTATTTACATTATTTTTCTCTTTTGCTATGTTTAGCCTGTAAGTTTGTTATATGTGACAATTATTGTGTAAAATAAATAAATATTCTATTCTATAATATTCTATTCTATAATTAACATATTTGACTACCACTAAAATGCTCTTAAGGAACCATGCTGCTAGAGGCTGTAAGAAGGCATTTTTGACATCTGCACTTACACCGATCGCGTAACAATAGTATCCGTTCCTGCTTTTATGATGCTATTATACAGGCAAAAGCGTAATGCGCCGCTATAAGTTCACGGTTGTACCATATTAAATGTTTATTAACTCTTAAGGTTCCGTGTTACACCAAAAGTGGACTTTTGTATTGCTATCTGTGTTTGTTGGGCAATCCGCACTGGGCGCGCGTGGGAACTATAGCCCAAACCCTCACATACACGGAGGAGGCCTATGCCATGAGGCACGTCGAATTACGCGACAATTTAATAAAAAAATACAACAATAACAACAACAACATGTACTTACTGAAAATTGTAGCGCATTCGGAATAAAAAGGCTATATTATTATTATTATTATTATTATAACATTATCGTTTATTACCTAATACGTAGTATGTTGCTGATCTACAGTCAACTGAGAAATGAAAACTATTACATTTACTAGTCAATGTGAAAATCAGTTGCTTGCGTCTGTGTTCTAAGAATATTTCAAATTCCTCGCCTTCAAATCCAGGGTGAATAGAGATTTAATGGGCAAGCGTGTTCCATCTTTAAATCAGGCATGGCTGTGGAGGCCTATTATAAAAAACCGACCAAGTGCGAGTCGGACTCGCGCACCAAGGATTCCGAACAAATTCGGAAAGTGCATATAAAATCTAGTGTTAGCAGAGCTCTGGTCCTAAGCAAAATGTAGGCTGTATGAGGTTATTACATAGTTTTTAGATGTGCTTAAGAGCTACCTTCAAACCAAATTTAAAATTTGTAGGACAACTGGATCCCCTATTTAAAGGCCACGTTTAGTATAATTGTGGGCGTATAGGTGTAAAGGGGAATAAAAAAGTGACTGGTTGCTAGCCGCATCGCCTATAAAATGATTCCTAAGATTTTTGCCCATTCCCTCGACACATACAAATATCTGCCCCGACCGAGGATCGAACCAGGGACCTCAAGCTTCATAGTCAGGTTCTCTAACCACTAGGCTATACGGTCGCCTATAATATAAGGGTTCCGTTTTTTTATTCTGAGCTACGGAAGCCTAAAACAGAAACTAACCATCGAGCCAGACGCTTAAGCCCGCCGATACATTCAGAAAAATATATCTCCAAAATACCGCGATCCTTCCATAGTACTTTCCAAACCAGAATTACCGTTAGGCAGTACGAGTACCAAAGATGCTGTGGCTTTGCACAAACTTACAACAGCACCCGCTAACAAACACCCCACCTTTAACTACAAACAAATACAGTTGTAAATCGTTGCGTTGTCGGTTATGGAGCGGTAAAGTTAAGTTGGTTGTACTTGATTCGCAGTGCAAATGGGATTTCGAGACAATGCAAAGGTTCGGGGCTGACTCATGTGGAATTCGGAAAATAATACGTGATGTGTGGTTTTCTTTAGACATGAAATATTGCTCGGCACGATGGTGTCTATCGAGCTGCTTTTCCGTTTATTTAGCGCGGCGCGTGACTTCAGTATGCTTAGTGTAAGTTTTCGGTAACAAAATACGTCGCAATCGCGTTTGCGTTATAATGTCAAATCTGAGTGTCAAATACTATGTAAACAATTTGTTGCCGTTTCGATCCGCAAGTGGCGCTGCTAATTTTTCCATAGTAATTGCGACGTTTACGTGAACGCGTTCGAGACGTTTTTATATGCGAAAACTTACACTAGAGGCTCAGAATGACATGGAGTATACATTAGTATATACATAATGTATTTATTTTTTCTTCCATGCTGGTATGGGAGCAAAGAAAAAACATAGAATCGCATAGCATAGGTAGAGATCGCTATTAAGCGATAAGACCGCCTATTGTGTACTTTGTTCTTTGTTTCTGTATTGTTTTGTACTGATTTGCGGTGTTCAATAAAGAGTATTTGTATTGTATTGTATTGTATATAATGTAACATTTGCCTCTCTTCCCGCGCAAATGGTAAAAGTCTAAAATTTTAGAAATCTTGTTATAGGCGACGCGGCTAGCAACCCATAACTATCAATTATGATTCCAATTTCCACCTATACATATACGCCTACAATCATGCTAAACGTGGTCTTGTTACCTTAAGCTCTGTCTACTCCATCAGTAAAGTAAAGATATGATTTATGTATGTATTTATGTAATATATTTATAATAATGTGTTAAGCGCGATTTTTTATGATTTAAAAGGTTGAAGGAATTCAAAATGGACTTCACGAGAGTCTGAATCGTTAAAATTCAATCTATATTAAAAAAAATACAAGCTTCCAACCGATTGAACTGAAATCCTACGGACAAAATAATATACAGGTATGCGGAAAGTAGCGTTTCGTTTTTCGGAGTTTTATCATTTGGAAATATATTTTTGAGATTGCGATAGGCGACCAATAAATATAAAATACACTTCACATTCCATCGCCCGCAAACCTTGAGTTAAGTAAACATTTCACAGATACACTTTCTACGTACGTAAGAATACAGTTCCGCCTCACAAACCCATCGAAATAAAAAATAGCAGCGATAAATTTAAAAGCACTAATTTACGAATTTAAATTCAATCTCAACGTCCGGGAACTTTACTCCAATTGGATTTCATGATTACTCATAAAATGGTAGAAAAAGCGCGCCTAGAACCGATAAAATAAAGTTTTACGGCTGCGCTACTGAAACTGTGAAAGTCATATTAAAATGCACTTCATTTTTAACACACGGTAGGTGCTGGATGAAAAAATTTACGCTTGAACAAGTAGTTTTTGTAGCACTTATATGAATAAAAAGTCGTTAAACTTTCAGGGGTACGTATTAAAATCCATAAAGTTTAAATGTATAATGGGTTAAAATACATAATAGTTCAAAATATATAATGCGATTTTCTCAGAAAATTGCAAATTAAAAGAATTTCTATAAACTAAACCTACCCTATCCTAAACCAATCTATAGATCACGCTATAAAAAAAATCATATACCTAATAGTTTCACAGAAAATTACATTATTATATTTTGAACTATTACACATTTTAACCCATTATACATTTTAAACTTTATAAATTCTGATCCGCTCCCAACTTTCAGCATTCTCTCGAGAAATTAAATAAAGAATAATGTTACCGTAAATTAGCATGACTTATCATTGTCAAGAAATTATTTAAATTGGTAATTAATTCTATGCCACGGGAGATATCTTTTCTGACTACGGCAACACCAAAGGCGGGTTCGAATGCCGGTAAGGATATATACCGGTATGATCAATATGAATGTTTGTACACTTTGTACCAGAGTCTTGCATATTATATGTAGGTAATTGGATATATCTCTCTCTGTCACTCTTTCTCTATCTATCCATCTCTCTATTAAGTATGTGTACATATCCATTGCCTAATACCCATAGTACAAGCTTTGATTAGTTTAGGACTAGAACAGTTCATATAAAGTGGTACCATGATATTTATATGCGAGCTGCTAATATGTATTGTGTTTTACCACCTTATGTGCCATATTTCAAGCGAAATAAAGTTATTCTTATTATTATTATTATTTTATTTTTAACCGACTTATTTATTCAATATACAAATAATCTAACTTCTAACTAATATTATAAATGCGAAAGTATGGATGGATGGATGGATGGATGTTTGTTTGTTACTCAATCACGCCAGAACGGCCCAACGGATCGAGATGAAATTTGGCACATAGATAGAGAAAAGTCTGGAATAGCACATAGGCTATTTTATCCCGGAAAATTGCATAGTTCCCACGGGATAGCGATAAACGAATTCTTTGCAAACGAAGTCGCGGGCAACAGCTAGTATAATATAAACCAATGTTTTAATGTTAGCTATCTAGAGTACCTGTGTACTGAACTCGTATATACTCTCAATAAGCCAGTAAAGCCTTGTTCAGTAGGTACTATTAAGCTGCGTACGCGTCGTTTTATTGTTATCGGCTCTTTATTGCTCAATCGGCCCACGCTGATCGGACGATTATAATTTATTGTTCTGTCAACCATTAAAACACATAATTTTGATAAGGAATATGTTCAAATTTGAACCACTCCTTTTTTCTGAAACCGTAATCTATTCAGAATTTATTTCAGAACTATCCTATTGAAAACTAAAGGCTAGGTTAAGTTTTATTTACACCATTCATAGAAATATTTACAACTACAATTTCAGAAAATTGCTGTCCATTTTTTTATACGACAAGGAAGCCAAACGAGCAAATGGGTCACTTGATGGTACCTATGGACACCCGCAACACTAGAGGATTGCAGATGCGTTGCCGGCCTAGAGGGCTAGGATAGAATACCTCTTGTGCCAGTAATTTCACCGGCTGTCTTACTCTCAACGCCGGAACACAGCAGTGCAATAAATGCTGCTTGGCGGCAGGATTAGCGAGTAAGACGGTGGTAGCGAGCCAAACCTTGCACGAGTTCCTAACACCGGCAATATGAAACAGTTGGGAAATAAATCATTTGGGAATTTATTGATTCTGCTAAAAGGCAGAGAACCCGCATAAACACCACGAAAACTCTGAACTACTAAATATCCAAGTCTCACTCAAATTTAACAGAAATTTCTTTTTAAAATCATTTTACAACCACGCTCGCTCGGCCATTCCCCCGCCTCACCTCCGCGTTCCTATAATTTGCGAAACATAATTTATACCCAACATAAAGTACTACCCGTTTCGGCAACACATGCAAACTTTATCATTCCCCTTTAATGTAGGCATAAATTATTTCAAACATTTTTAGTTCAAAAATGTCGCTTAATAACACCGCATCGCCATGCCACATTGTATGGCGAGTAGAGAGTGCTATAACCCCGAATTCTTCGTACATAGCTATTAAACTATGTAAGTGTAGCTACCCTAAAAAGTACTTGGGTTTGGCAAACCGGCTCTCACGCACACACGCGCGGCAGTTGCTCAAGCGCATCTCGCACACAGACGTGGGAAGGGCAAAGGGAAATTTTGGCAATATTTTGTGGCGTGCAAACCGTGCGAGGAATGTAGGTGCGCGGTTTTGCTGTATGTTATTTTATTATTTGTACGTAATGAAAAAAAACGATTTATCTTTAAGACTTAAAATATAGTATGCTTGTAAATAAAAAGAATTAATTAATTAATTATTATACTTTAAGGACAATGATTTTGAAAACTACAAACGAAACTTGTTGTGGATTGTTTTGTATCTTTCCGACGAAGCCTGTCTAGTGGATTTTATAATTTCTTTTTAATTTTGATGTATTTTTTATATTAAATATATTATATATTATTGTTTATATATACCTGATTCTAATTCTGAGAGGAGGCCTGTGCCCAGCAGTGGGACGTATATAGGCTGGAGAGATATACCTAATTAGTGATTTAAATATAAACTAAAGCTACCTTAAAAATAAAAATTATAATAAATTTGGACCCTTAGGTAGGGTCCCCATCACGCAGGCAGCATTCCCGCATTTCCATACCTAATTTGTAAACTACCTACTTCGATATTAAACCTAGTTTTTTTTCATACAACAATAAGTATTGCAAAAACAAGAATGTACCAGTTGCATCTCGTTCCGCGCAGATGGTACAAGCCCATCGAGGGTATGGGCGAAATTCTTAAGAATCATGCTATAGGCAATGCGGCTAGCAACCCAACCCATCACTATTTTGATTCCCCTTTCCACCAATACGTCTACAATCATGCTAAACGTGGCCTAGTTCTTGTTACCTTAGGCTCTTTCTACCCCGTAAGTGATATAGACGTGATTAGCTTTATGTGTAGTATTGCTACCTTGATTCAAGAAATAAATCCTTTTTATGTAGAAACTTCCTAAACATTACGTACACAACTTTAAGGATTATTTCTTAGTATGTAACATCACAACAACCTTGCCCTTTCGAATACCCTTTTACCATTAGAAAAGCATTAAAGCGAGCTAATGTACGAATATCCCGGGAAACAGCGGAATATTTTTTATCTAACAGTTCTGTTGTGTTCAAACGAATCCGAACCCTTTTAAGGTTATCAAATATGTATACGAACCATTCAAACTATTATTATATCCAAGTTTACTTTGCTTCTTTGTTGTTGTGTAGATAAGCTCTTTGATTAATTAACGACAGTTAAAAAAAAAACATTTGATGATTTCAATGTCACTACCGTGAGACTCAATTATACTTAGTTGCACAGGATACCTGGCGCGTAGTGTTCGTTTCGCTGCCAGGGTGAGCGCTCCAGGAGGAAGGACTACGAATTAGTCCGAACATTCATTATCATATCAGCCAAAAGACGTCCACTGCTGGACAAAGGCCTCCCCCGCGGCTCTCCACTCAGACCGGTCTTGCGCACTCCGCATCCACCGCGATCCCGCGATCCTGATCAGTAGGCTTATTGTCTAACTCGCTCGCAATCGCCATCGTGTTCATTTTGACAGTTCTTGTATGAATGTGACAGCTAGCTGATTCCGATGCCAATTGTCAGCCCATACATGAACTGTCAAAATGAACACGAAGGCGATTGCAAGCTAGTTAGACAATAAGCCTACAGGTCGTCGCTCCATCTTGTGAGCATTACTCGAGTTTTATACGCGAGTTATCTGTCAGTGTAACTAATATTTAATGTGCTTTGAATGCGTTGAAATGCAGTAATGTATGAGTATAAAGTGGCAGCTTGAATAAAAGCATTGACTGTGGACCAAACCCTGCTGGCTTGGATATTAAATCTATTTTTTATTACGTTACTGGGGTAAAAATATCATAAAACCTTTACACTTGAAGTCACAAAAAAATGATAAAAACACAAATTATGTATTGTACATAATAAAAAACCGTAGGTAAGCTTATTTGATTTCTGTTGTAAATAATTCACGTTTTTTTTTTAATGTAACTTTATAATGTGCAGCCTGTTTTAGTACACATGCAATACTGCACAAAGTACGTAAGTATTGGTAAATGCGTCCGTATTGGTGACATTGCCCTGGTGTGTGTAAACACGGATGTGTGCACTTGTGTATGTGTGCAGGGCAATCATTTTTGGTAAGTACTAGAGGATAGGTGCACTATACTTTATATAGGCTGGGTACGCAGCCAGTTCGAGGAATGAAAAGAGATACGCAAGATAAAATTATAACAAAAGATTTTTTCTGACTGGGTTAGAAAGGTGTTTATGGTATCATATAATATAATGTAATAATAATATGTATAATGGGACTATTTACACCAGTAGTTCCCAAAGTGGTCCAGGTGGACCCCCAGGGGTCCACGGAAGACTCGACGGGGGTCTACGTTGGGCGTGACCAAAAATGGGGGTCCACAATCGTAAGCGGGGGTGCATGAAAATTGAATAAAATTTGTGAGAATTGATTGGTTCTTGTGCTGTGAGTGATTGTAGATTTCAAGAAAGTAAAGTAGGATGGAGTCACTCGCAGCACAAAAATATAATTTAATTGAAAATTTGTTTAGTCGACTTTATTTTCAAATAATTAACCCTATCAAGCAATCAATTCTAACCAATTTTTTCGGAAACTGTTAATTTATCGTTGAAACTCAGCAACAACGCAAGTTTCCATAGATTATAGAGCTAATCTTAATTTTTTTTTCGAGATTTAGTTTAGAAATTAGTGGTAATGTAGCTGCAGGGGGTCCACCGGATTCAGCAAAATTTTGAAAGTGGTCTATGGAACAAAAGAGTTTGGGAACCTCTGATTTACACCAATTGACCAAATCCCACACTAAACAAAGCTTGTACCTACTAAGGGCACCAGGTAACTAAATTAAAAAAAGATTATTGTAAAATATTCTCAAAAACTTTTGCAACTCATGCTATCACGCTGGTCTGGGAGAAAATAAAAAACGTAGAATGTACCAGTTGCTTTTCTTCCCGCGCAGATGGTAAAAGCCCATCTAGGGAACGGGCGAAAATCGTAAGAATCATGTTATAGGCGATGCGGCTAGCAACCCATCACTATTTTAATGTTTTAATGTTTATTCGGGCACAAACGGTACAATACAACTTATATTATAACTAGCTGTTGCCAGCGACTTCGTCTGCAAAGAATTCGTTTATCGCTATCCCGCGGGAACTACGCAATTTTCCGGGATAAAAAGTAGTCTATGTGCTATTCCAGACTTTTCTCTATCTATGTGCCGAATTTCATCCAGATCCGTTGGGCCGTTCTGGCGTGATTGAGTAACAAACAAACTACCATCCATCCATCCATCCATCCATCCATCCATCCATCCATCCATCTATCCATCCATACTTTCGCATTTATAATATTAGTTAGATTATTTAAACTAATCATTTTCAACCAACACAGTTGCCATAGGTTACTAATTCACATAATAAACAGCAAACGGGTATAAAAAGTAACATACATGAAATGAATCGGCTACAATTAGAGAAAGTGAGCGGGTGGTAGGACCTTGTGCAAGGTCCATCCGGATCGCTACCACCATCTTACTCGCTAATCCTGCCGCTAAGCAGCAGTGCTTGCATGCTGTGTTCCGGTGTGGAGAGTAAGACAGCCGGGGAAATTACAAGCACAAGAGGCATTTCATCTTAGCCCTCTAGGTTGGCAACGCATCTGCAATCCCTCCGGGGTTGCGGGTGTCTATGGGCAGTGGTGATCGCTTACCATCAGGTGACCCACTTGCTCGTTGCCTTCCTATTCATATAAAAAAAAAGTTAATTTAACATAAATCTATTTCTATATATTTGATTCCCCCTTCCACCTATAAACCCACAATTATGCTAAACGTGGCCTTTACTTGGTACCTCAGGTTCTGCCTACCCCTTAAGGGATAAAGACTTGATTCATGTATGTATGTAGTGTAGGTATGTATTCTCAAAAACCTTTAAATAGTCAACAAACTCAAATACAGCGTAAAATCAGAAAGTTCCCATAACATCATGAGACGTGATACAAAACTTTGCTGTGACGTCACCTAAACCCCTAATCAATTCGAGTTTCTAATTAATATAATTATGGGATACTTTGCAAGGGTTACGACATTCCAGCCCCCCCCCCCCCCTGTAATTACAGTCATGCTTAATCCTACTAATACTATGAATTTGAAAGTGTGTGAGTGAGGAGGTGAGTGAATAGTAGCTGCCATGTTAAATACCTCTGCCTAGATTCACAACGTGAATAATTATTCCAGAACTAGCTTCTGCCCGCGACTTCGTCCGCATAGAATTAGATTGAAGAACTGATGTTGATAGTATCATGCAATCATTATTTACGTTGCGACTCTAGGCAGCTACGACCTTTGACATGTTTATCACCATCCCGCGGGAGCTATGCAATTTTTCGGGATAAAAAGTAGCCTATGTGTTAATCTAGAGTACCAGCTATCTCCGTTCCAAATTTTATTCAAATCCATCCAGCCGTTTGCACGTGAAAAAGTAACAAACATAAACACACACACTCACAAACTTTCGCCTTTATAATATTACCAGCTGTTGCCAGCGACTTCGTCTGCAAAGAATTCGTTTATCGCTATCCCGCGGGAACTACGCAATTTTCCGGGATAAAAAGTAGCCTATGTGCTATTCCAGACTTTTCTCTATCTATGTGCCAAATTTCATCCAGATCTGTTGGGCCGTTCTGGCGTGATTGAGTAACAAACAAACATCCATCCATCCATCCATCTATCCATCCATCCATCCATCCATACTTTCGCATTTATAATATTAGTTAGATAGTATGATGTGATATTACTATCAACATCAGTTCTTAAGTCTAACTCCACGCGGACACAGTCGCGGACACAAGCTAGTGATATAATATATCAGCTTCAAAACTGAAAGCTATTGTAACAGTTACTATGGAGACTTGAATTATTAATATGTTGGAAACTGCTGTCATGCTAAGAAGACTGGGTGACAAATTAATACCGGCTTCCCAACGGTTGTCTATATATTTCTTAACTCATACCACTATTATCTTACAAAATGGTTCTTTAACAATACCATAACATAAAAGATCTGTAACAACACTTTCAATTTCACAAATTTATAAATTTATTCTTGTCCTGAAAGTCAACATAGACTGCAATACCGCTCTCAGACCAACACAGTTGAAAGATACAACCGAAACACTCGGAAAATTAGTTTTTGCTGTTTCAATATACTTTCCACATCCGCGAGGCAATTTAGGAGAAATGCAGAGTGCAACAATATACGAAGTACGCCGCTTCATGTGTCTGTTATATTATTCAAGAGATTGCAAGCCAGCGTCTTTATGCATTTCGTTTCCGCTCCTGAATGCCTGTTGTTGGCTAACTTTGGAATGGGTTGTTACTTTTGTAACATTTGCGAAGTCTAGGTGACTCTAAATTGCTCTAGTTTATGAGGTAATAAATACGATATGTAGGTATTTTTAAGATAAAAAGCTATCTTCTTTAACATAGTAAAATTAGTAAAAGTCTGTTAAAATTATAAGAATACAAAAGTACATCCGAATATTAAAAACCGAACTGCCAAAATCGAGCTGCGCGAGCGCATAGGTCAAGCGCATTGCGGTCTTCTCTTTCTGGCATGCGTGCGGAAGCAGGACTCCCTATAGCACTCACATAGGTCTCTATAACTTTGGGACGCAAAAATGCAGTTCGAGCTGCCTTTACAACAAGGTAATGAGATATTCGGAAGTTTTATGGTGTCTATACAAGTCTTAGAATGGTTCCGGGATATTTTAATATTTAAGAAGGAAGAAGAGGCAGAGGAAGACCGAGACGTGCTATGAACCAAGCAAAGGAGAAGTGGAGAAGTGAATGGAACTCATACATTCTGGGGCCTTACCATGACGTCTTAATGCGATTCAGTTTAGGTTCGCTTGCTGTCAAATTCATATAAAAGTGATTGCTAAAACTTGAACTGAGTCGGAATTAGGACGTCATGGTAAGGCCCCTGTTTTTTCTTTGCGTCCATGAGCATGGAAGTGTCTGAAAATATCAGATTTTCGGTCATAATCCAACTATGCTTGACACTCTGTCCAGACAGATAGTTATTACGTAGGACTTTACTACAAAAGCTGCCTCAATCGGTCTGTCCTGACATGCGAACGCCACACAGGTGTCCCACCGTTTGAATAAGTAACAAAATGTACTGCGGTGCGTTGAAGGAGGCGCATTGTACGGGTGGAAGTTTTGTGAGTGGACGCGGCGTTTCTTGGGCTGAATATAAACACACAGCCGTAGCCAGAGGGGGGGTTTCAACCCCCACCTCGAAAACGGTCATAATATTAAATAATGAGTTTTGATTTTTTCAGCCAGACATAGACAACATACGTTTTGCTATAGCAGGTAACTTTAATGAATAAAATGGTTAAAAGTGACGTTTTGCTTTAGTACAAATACAAACAATCGTATAACCTTACAAAACGAGCCGTTTTGTTTCAGTTTTCAAAGAAACTGTAGTACACGGAATGCGTACAGACCAGTAACCTGAAATTCAAGTTATCTTTGTTGATTTTTTAGGGAGAAGAACACCCATAACTTTTTTTGTGTCCATCTTGAAAGCTTATATAACAAACTCATATTTTTAACTTCACCCCTTATTAACATTTTTACTGTTGCTTCAACATATTTGGGTGCTGTTATCTATATATATAAAATTCAAAGTCCTGACTGACTGACTGACTGACTGACTGACTGACTGACTGACTTAACTATATATCAACGCACAGCCCAAACCACTGGACCTAGAGACTTGAAATTTTGCACATAGATACCTTATACAATGTAGGCATCCACTAAGGAAGGATTTTTGGAAATTCCCACGGGATAAGGAAAAAACGGGATTTATATATTCGATTCCGAGTGACCCTATCTCAGTAACTATAATAACTAGACTCTTCAAATTTGATACACAAGTAGGTGATCACAAAACTAAGAAACTAATTTCAGGATTTTTGGAAATTCCCACGGGATAAGGAAAAAAACGGGATATATACATTTATTTCAACGGAAGTTACTAGACTCTTCAAATTTGGCATGGAAGTAGGTGATTATAATAGTAAAAAAACAGTTTTAAGGATTTTCGGAAATTGCCACGGGAACGGGAAACACAGGACTTTTCGTTTTACTGGTTGTAGAAAGCTGTAATTCGGCATGTAGGTAGAGGAGCATTAAGAGAGGGCTTTCCAAAATTCCCACGGGAACGGGAAAAAACGGGATTTTTCGTTTTACTGGTCGTAGAAAGCTGAAATTTGACAAGTGGGTTCCTCGGGGAGTGTATGGGAGCATTAAGAGAGCATTTCCCGAAATTCTTACGGGAACGGGAATAAAACGGGACCGAAAAAGCTATCACCCTAATATTAGGCGAAAGTTTGTGAGTGTGTGTGTGTATGTTTGTTACTTCTTCACGCGAAAACGGTTGGACAGATTTGCATAAAATTTGGAACGGAGATAGCTTTCACCCTAGATTAACACATAGGCTACTTTTTATTCCGGATAATTAAATAGTTCCCGCAGGATAGCGATAAACATGTGAAAGATCGTAGCTGGCAAGAGTTACAACGTAAATAATAATTGCGGAAATAACTATCAACATCAGTTTTTAATTGGTTTTTAATCTAATTCTACGCGGACGAAGTCGCGGGCAGAAGCTAGTTTTATTATATTTTCTCATCTGAAGTTTCTGTTGTTGAATCACAAATTTCTTCAAGTCCTACTAAGAAAAAGATCAAGGTATAATTGAATCTCGATCGTGGTCATATTTTCACAGATGGTGCTCATTTATAGAATTACAGCTAGTAGCCGCGTCGCGTCCGCCCGGGGCATCCACCCGTGTGTTTCCAAGTAAATTATTCATGGGCACGCGTGAACTAGGCGCGTGATTTCGGCGCGAGTTAAATTTTAACCAGCCGCTTGCCGGGACGAGAGGGTTAATTGACGCTCAGTGGGATACGAATTTAAACGCGTTTTAATAAACAACTATTTGTCGCAAAGAATAAAGGCGCAACCACACCACCGCGTATAGGTACGCCGTAGTTTTCTCAAATTTCTTGCGTCGTTTCAAACGCAAACCTACACCTAACGCCCACAATCACGCTGAACGTGGTCTTTAGGTAATTTTACCTTAGGGTCTGTCTAACCCATCTAACTATCTAACTAATATTATAAATGCGAAAGTATAGATGGATGGATAGATGGATGGATGGATGGATGTTTGTTTGTTACTCAATCACGCCAGAACGGCCCAACGGATCTGGATGGAATTTGGCACATAGATAGAGAAAAGTCTGGAATAGCACATAGGCTACTTTTTATCCCGGAAAATTGCTTAGTTCCCGCGGGATAGCGATAACGAATTATTTGCAGACGAAGTCGCTGGCAACAGCTAGTAACTCATAAGTGATAAGACAAGTCCTTATAATGAACGCTTTCTTATCAAATTTCCACACACTGTAAACCAGTTTGAATTTAGATTGTGGTAATATCCCTGCTAATCCAGGATGATGTATATCTCCGCTTACGCTAACTCTTCTTTTGTTTATGGCTGGATTTTTATCGGACGAATGTGGAATGTAAATGTTTTGCTAGAACCCTTTTTGTACCTAAATATAATTACGCTTAGCGATCTTTGTACCAAGTCACGAGCAAAAATAACGGGTGGCTTTTCACAGAACTTAATAGAAGCCAGCCAGTGTAGATAATAGAGATACTTGAGCTTATCACTGTTAATAACCGACATCAGAATTATTTTACTCGCAGGTGGTAGGGCCTTGTGCAAGGTCCGTCCGGATCGCTAACACCATCTTACTCGCTAATCCTGCCGCTAAGCAGCAGTGCTTGCGCTGCTGTGTTCCGGTGTGGAGAGTAAGACAGCCGGGGAAATTACGGGCACAAGAGGCATTTCATCTAAGTCCTCTAGGTTGGCAACGCATCTGCAATCCCTCCGGGGTTGCGGGTGTCTATGGGCAGTGGTGATCGCTTACCATCAGGTGACCCACATGCTCGTTTGCCTTCCTATTCACATTAAAAAAAAAAACTAGCTTTTGGCCGCGACTTCGTCTGCGTAGAATTAGCAATTGACATGAACACAAAATATTTACCTTGCTACTCCGCTACTTAGGTACTTTATTTCGCACAAGCTCGGTTATCTTGCACGTAAGTAGCGGAGTAGCAAGGTAAATATTTTGTGTTCATTGAAATGGACCTCCGCAAAGTAACGCCTGATTCAATAAAATAACAATTGACATATTTATGGGTATCCCCCGGGAACTATGCAATTTTCCGGGATAAAAAGTAGCCTATGTTTTAATCCAGGGTACCAGTTATCTTCGTTCCAAATTTTATCCAAATCCGGCCAGTCGTTTTAGCGTGAAGAAGGAACAAACATACACACTCACTCACTCACATCGTCACATCGTCAGAAGAAGAAGAAGAAAAAAGTTTATTCGTGACAATCAACACATAAAAAAAAAAAACACATAAAACAGCAGATAAATAAATAAATTGTCACAAAATGGTCCCAACTCAGCATTTGCTGGCCTTGCAGCCAGCGCTGGTCTTCCGTTGGGACCATAGGGTGATACATATCAGAAACTTTCGCATTTATAATATTAGCAGGATTTCGTTTTAAAATTGGGCAAACAATTACAAAAAGAAGTAAATAAGGCAAGTCACTATTACCTACCCTAACTCCACAATTACAGGTATCAGGTAGATCTTCCAAATGTATCCCAGAGGGTCTGATTTGTATAATATTATTACGATCGAAGTTGGCAGCAAGTGTCTAACTCTGACAACCTGGAGTGGCGAAATTCCTAACCTAATAAACATCTCAGCAACGAACCACCGAACTTCTCTCAGTGACGACGTATTTTATTTTACATTTTACTCTTACTCTCAGATGATAGGTATTGTTTTCAAGCAACTTAGAATACATACAAGTTCTCTCAAATTTTTCCTTTTAGCTGTCACTTTTAGTATGAATCTGACAGCGAGCGAACCTAAACTGAATCGCATTAAGACGTCATGGTAAGGCCCCTGATCTTGACGCGGTTCACTTTGAACATTGATCGATGTAATTTCTAAACGACACTGAAAATTAGAAGAAAGAAAGAAGAAAGAAAGAAAGAAAGGAGACATTTATTCATTTTGCAAGATACACTACACACACAACAACAACAACATGGACAAATAAATCTTTGAATCTTTGAATCTTTGAAACAACACATAGAAAAATCCGAAAAGTAAAGCTATGGCCGGGAATCGAACCCGGGTCCTCGTCATTCCGTGACGCGTGCTATACCCCTACACCACCTATAGCAGGTGAGTAAGCCTCCGATTTTTCCTATCTGTTACCAACTGTCACGTGACCTTGTTACTATGCAAATATTTGTCGCTAAGCGTCATCTGTTTGAATGATGTGTCTGTATTAAATTTCTAACGGTAAAACGTAAAAAGTAAACATTAAAAATCAAGAAGTAAATTTCTTGATTAATTTGATATTGGTCGATGTATAGATACATTATTGTCAATTATGATTCAAAAATCCTGAAAAACATTTTGGGCTATTTAATCAAACTAACTCCCAGATAAATAATTCCTGAACAATTTTATGAGACCCAGTAGACTGAACCAAGAGAGTAGAATCTTGTTTTGACATTCAATTCTTCAGCGGATTTCCAATTTACCGATTCAAGATATAACGCAATTTCAATGTCTCTCCATGTCTCGGCCATGTCGCAAAATATTTCAAAGACCGAGATCATGAATAGACCGAAGTGGAAATACCCCGCGCGTTTTTCGCTTTGATTTCTGGACACACTAATTTATTCTACAGGACATGTGATGATGGTAAATTACTCTTTCCAAAACTAAAGTTGCAAATTTATAAGAGAAATGCCCATATTATGGCTATCAGAGTATTTAATAAGCTACCCAGAGACCTATGTAATCTACCTTTAAATAAATTCAGAATAGATCTTCATGCATGGCTGTTGCAACGGTCCTATTACTCTTTTAATGAGTTCTTTAGTGATTAAATTTTGTTGTAAGTACCTACCTAATATATTTTTTACAGAATATTCGCACACCAGAAATGGTGTAATGTGCAGTTTTAATTTTAATTATGGAAGATCCCTGTAACCACATTACTGCGAATAAAATATTTTGATTGGATTTGATTTGATTTGATTTGATTCTAAATACTAGTAATAACTGTTGTGTTGATCCAAAATTATGTTAAAGCACACATTCGCATTAAAAAACATGTTCTCAACCAAATGTGTAAATTAAACGTTGTTCTGTTAGGTACTTGAAAACTCCTACAAATATCATTCACTATTATTGCAACTTCAGCCGTCCAAAAATACTCAGCTTCGAGCGCCTGTTACTAAAAATAGAGCAAAACGGCGAGTCGTAATTGCTCAGACAAATATGGCAGGCGTCTGGTTTTGTCTAACGAACTAGCACTGGGCAGATATGTTATAGGGAAACTTGTAACAAGCGCTGCGGTATTGAAGCTTGGATAGGTATTGTTTCAAAATGCAATAATCAGTGAGTATTTAAGATTGAACAACATTGTGAGCGTGCTCGCAAATTTGCACGTGGCCAGTTTTTTTCATGAACAAAACCACAATAAACCACTCAAGTCTGAATGGAAGCAAATTTCTAAAAGAAACACTCTCAAATACATAAAATATCGTATCGGGGTCTCGATCCGGCAGTGATTGATTTGACAGGAAGCCTTTGACTTCGTTCATTCACGACACCATTGACGACTGCCAACGTTACGGCGGAAGAGCGGATTGAACGAATGGCTGCTGATCGGTTCTTTTATGGAACGAAATAAAACAGATTTGACTGCAATTGCTGGGCGTGTTAGGTATTTTATTTTTTAACTGTTGAAGTGGGGTGATTTCAGTTTGTAGCATTATGGCAACATAGCGCCAGTAGCTTCTGTCCATATTAAATAAAAACTACCTATACCGGGTATCTTCTAAGTTTTCACGGCAATAGTTATTTTTTTGCCGTGTAATTAGTTACGCTACTCGACATTGTATGTCTCTACTATCGCACATCGCATTACTGACAGCTGATTGGCTGAATTAGGATTTTTGGATTATTTTTTATAGTTAGTTTTAGAATTATAGTGCATCTGTAAATATTTTACAAAATCAATTGCATTGCCTTTTTGGAGTACTGTCTTGTTTCAGATTAAATTAATATATTTTCATTTGATTAAAGTTTTATATTAGAACTTTTGTAATTTTGAAGGTATGTAGGTATATATCTAGTTTGTTTCGTTTGAAAAAAGAATACCTCGCAAAGTTGTCTTGCTAATTGGGAGGAAAACTGACATTTTATCCCGTCAGATGGCGCATAAGCGACTGTACCTTGTTATGACATAAGAACTGTCAAATCCAGTACATTTTTTATGAATAGTTCTAAACTTTTGCATTTTATTCAAAAATGCCTCAATGTAGCGCGCTAAACTTTAAAAACAGGGGAGTTCATCTATTACCTAATGACCCAAAGCGCAGAAAACAATGGGAAAATGCTTTACGTATTCAAAACTTTCAAGCAAGTGATACAGCACGTTTGTGTTCACTGCATTTCAAAGACAATTCTTGCTTGTATTTCTTGTTTGCTGATGTTTGGAATAGTTGAATCGGCGTTCACGTCTTTCAAAGAATCCGAGTGTGGACAATTATATGAAAGGTCTTCTTACACATCTAATTCAGCACCAAAGTTTTGGTTCCGATCTTACGCCTCTAACCTAAAAGAAAAAACTGCACATAAGCCTCCAGAATTCAAATTAAAATAGAAATACGGAACATAACCTTAAATATTTGAAGTGTTTACTTTTTTATCAAATCAGCCTTTTTACCAGCCATCGATGCATGTCTCCTCCAAAGCTCAGCTTGAAGTTCACGCACAGTCATAAAAGAGTACATTTTGTCAGTAAAATCGCAGAAATAACTCATAAAATCGCAACCAGACATTTGACACGAAACCTAAACAAGGTACAGTCGCTTGGGGCGACATCTGCCTCAAGCTTCTAGTTTGCCTCCTCATTGATCATATCCGTCAACTTAGGGTGCGTCCAAACCGCCGCGTAAACGCAGTGACGTGTCGTAGGCGTCACGTTTTCTCACCGTTTCTTCATACATTTTGTTGCGATTCTGTAACGTCACCGTTTTTTAAGCGGCGGTGTGGTCGCACCCATAAATATTATATGGTGGACCGGGTGGTCCGGGCGCTCCCTAGAGTGGTATAGCGCCCCAGGATGATGGGTTACCAGTTCAAAATACTAAGGTGAAATTTAAATAACGACACAAAAATGGTCATGGCTACGAGACAGTCCACCCTGGAAAAGAACCCTAATAATGCTGCCACATTTAACCCCTTACCCACCCCAGGATGATGGGTTACCAGTTCAAAATACTAAGGTGAAATTTAAATAACGACACAAAAATGGTCATGGCTACGAGACAGTCCACCCTGGAAAAGAACCCTAATAATGCTGCCACATTTAACCCCTTACCCACCCCAGGATGATGGGTTATCAGTTCAAAATACTAAGGTGGAATTTAAATAACGACACAAAAATGGACATGGCTACAAGCCAGTCCACCATGGAAAACAACCCTATAAAATGCTGCCACATTTACCCCCTTATTCATAAACGCTCTAGGCTTCTGCTAACTTAGCAATCGTTTGTCCTTATCTGTGAACGGTAAATGTCAAAGTGACAGATAAGGACAAACGATTACTAAGTTAGCAGACGCCTACAGAGGATTTAGCATTTATGATGGGGGTTGCAGATTAGCCTAAAAACACAGCGAGGTATGTAGAGTCTGTAAGCTCTTAGAATGCAATTCGGGTTTCTCTCTCACTCTTATGGGTTTGATACTTGAATCGAAGGAAGACAGCAAGACAAACCCGTAGCATTATTATGTGCAAAGCCTGACCTGCTGGTGGCTGGCCGTGTCCTTGTTGTCGCTGCTCTCGGAGTCCGAGGAGTCGGAAGGCTTCTTGCAGTATCGTCGGCACAGGCATCTGGAACCAGGCGAGGAGTTAGAGCATTTATTGAAGTGAAAACATCTATAGCGGCGCTGAGCGCTTTTTGGGATAGGTAAAAAAATTTAAACTAGCGTCAGGCGTAAGACGGAGGGAGAGTTTAAGTACCAGGATATCAGGATCCTCTAAGAACCTATATTGAAATACGAATGAGGTGAAAATTTGTGCCTAATGTAAAGTAAAACAGAATAGAAGTGCAATAGAATACGTAGGGCAGTTGGTAGTAGGCAGTTAAGTTGCAGTCGGAATGCAGACTACGGGGTCTAAGAATATTGGTGCCTAAATTCTCCCACGATTTTTGGCATTTTTTATTTTTACGTGAACGGAGTAAGTTTTATATTTATAAAACACTGAACTATTTAAACCAGGGGCCTTCCAATGACGTCATAATGCGATTCAATTCTGACTCTGTTCAGATTTTAGCTGTAATTTTTAGTATGGATCTGATAGTGAGCGAACCTAAACTCTCATTAAGACGTCATGGTAAGGCCCCTACATGACACTATTGCCCTTAAAAGTGAACTGAAGATTTCGATAAAGTTTGGCCCGCGGCCAGGCCGGAAGCGAATCCGCCGTGTCGAGCACTTCCAGCAGACATTGGCCGTTTTAACATCCGGAACATAGACGATTTCTACTTTATTACAGCATGCATTTTTAATTTATTTTATGAAACTAGGTTTTATCGAATAAACGATTGAGAAGCCGTTTTTAACAAGCTTGTAATGAAGTTGTAATGAATATGTTGATCTTAGTATGCTTGTGCAATGGATAGCTAAAACGTCAATGAGTCGAAATTGATTCGCATCAAGACGTCATGGTAAGGTCCTTTTTCATATCATGCACAGCGAAAGGCTTAACAAATCCCACCCTCTCTCCGTTACTGAAAAAGGAACCATCAATTAACACCCAACCACAGAATATATAATAGTACTAACGTACAGAATGGCCACGCTCCGTCCCGCACCGATTCGAGTTACCCCACCCCTCAAGCGCAGTCTGCCGGAAAGCTGCTGGCAACTAGTAGGGCTCGCAACGCAATGTATGTCGGCCGCACGTCACAAGTTCGGGAACCTATCCTACCTACTTCATTTTATAAAACATTAGAAAATTAATGCTTTCTGAAATTATCGCGATTAATACATGAAATAACTACAGAATCATTCGCTTAGGTTTGTTGTCGTACATCTATTGTAATTGAAAATTATAATGCTTAAATACACAGACAGACACATTTTAAGTAAGTTTAAATAAATAAAAATGAACACAAAATATTTACCTTGCTACTCCGCTACTTACGTGCAAGATAACCAAGCTTGTGCGAAATATATACGTTTTGCATGCAAGCCCTCCCACCACCACGTTTATCGCTATCCCGCGGGAACTACGCAATTTTCCAGGATAAAAAGTGGCCTATGTGCTATTCCAGACTTTTCTCTATCTATGTGCCGAATTTCATCCAGATCCGTTGGGCCGTTCTGGCGTGATTGAGTAACAAACATCCATCCATCCATCCATCCATACTTTCGCATTTTTATAATATTAGTTAGATTGTTTAAATATGGACCTGCGCAAAGTATCGCCTGACTCTATACAGCATGTTTAAAGGAATGTCGAACAAAATCTCCAGAATGCTGTCGCTATTGTGCGTAAATGTGTCTGAATAAGATGTTGGTTAGACGCAATCTCCGACTTCCGTCCTCAACAAAGCCGTGGTCACGTAACGTACCGACGTGAATGATTGCGTAACTCCTACGTCACGTCATTCGCACGTAACTAGGCTTGAGTACATGGTATATAATGTGTTTATTTTCTCATAAGTCGCTGTGCGGGAAACCGGTGGATGCAGGTGGCGACTTGTCGTTCAGTATGGTGAACTAATGGGAAAATGAACAGCGCCACAAGCGGAACGAAACGACAACAAAAAATTCTCATAGTATTTGACATTTTAACGTAAACGTGGTCGAGACGTATTTTGTGACCGAAAACTTACACTAAGCATACGGCAGTGAACGTCTTCAGGCTGATGATGATGATGATGATGATGATGATGATGAACTAGCTGTCGCCCGCGACTCCATCCGCGGGAACTTTGCGACTTAACGGGATAAAAACTGTACTATGTCCTTCCCTGGGACTAAAACTGGGACTTGCTCGTTTGCCTTCCTGTTCATATAAAAAAAAAACTGTCTGTTGTATACCAGTGTTGTTATGGATATCCATATCCGTAACGGAAACTATCAGATATCCGTAATAAAAAAATATCCGTAACCGAAACCGAAATAAAAGTTTTGGATATTTTCGGATAGGGCGGAGGGGGTCTAACTAAATACTACAACTCGTACGAATTAACTATGCACTCCGCCGGAATGCAACACCTCTCCCGCTACCTAATGACGTCACAGCGCGAGGTGCACAGCAGTGTTGTTTTGTTATGGATATCCATGTCCGTAACCGAAACTATCGGATAATCCGAAATAATTATTATCCATAACCGTAACCGAAACCGATATTATATTTTACCAATATCCATATCCATATCCGGATCCGAAATTATATATCCATAACATCCCTGATGTATACCAAATTTCAAATAAATCAGGCCATTGGTTTAAGCGTGAAAATGTAACAGAAAGACAGACAGACATAGTTACTTTCGCATTTATAATATTAGTAGGGATTTCTTAGCGTAAACAAGACAAATAGTAACTTTAAATCTTAACATTACCTCTCCTTTTTCCTGTCATGATTTACTAAGCAGCAAGTTGGCAAAGCGCTGAATTAATGCATAGTAAGTACGAACTGGTGCAATTTCATTCCGTTTAAGACTTTCATGTTTTAACTTTACTGAACTAAGTACATTTTGTGTTAATATTTCGTTTTAACTTTGAACAGTTTCAGTTAAAAACGTAAAGTTAAGTAAACATTTTCGTGCAAATTCTATCAGTATTTTATTTTTCTCAAAGATGCAATGAAATGTTAACCTTACGTCACAGTATATATATAAGCTAAAGCAGTAGGGAAGATAGGCCTACTTTTTGAAATAAGTACCTACGCTCCAATAAAGCGTTAGGGTTGTCGATTTAATTTTTGTTAAATTGAATAGTTTTTTTTTAACCAAGGTTTGCCCTACCTATAGGTATTTGACAACTTATCCTTCAAGTGTAGTTTTCTATAATATATTAGTACCTATACTATAGATACAAGATGATAACAATGAAAGTCCGTAGATTTTTTTTTCACCAAAACACGGTCTATAATATACGGCAACTACTTACTTATCATCTAAACAGCCAAACGTTTTATTTAATAGAAAAAGCATTTGTCGGAGAAGTGACATCTGACATTTTTCGTCATAAAATTAATATATACATTTTATTTCATAATAATATAGTATCATTCTTACCTTTCAACATCAGCAGGGAGTTTAAAATACGAAAGCTCCGGTTTTGAAGAAGCTGAGTTCAAGCAGCCGTACACTGCGCAATACGCTCTTGGCATGTTTAAAACGAACACGGCCGCTCGTCTCAATGCGCCACTCGCGACTGACGGCACCGCGAGATCCGCTTAGGGGCCGTGTAAAAGCGCGTGTCTATGTGTGCGTTCGTTTCGACCGATTTGTTCGTAGATTCCCTACTGCTTGTGCTTATATGTACTGTGCTTACGTTCCAAATAATAGGCCGGGACGTACCACGTTGCGGGCGCGGTTGGACAAGTGGTATGTAATGGATTTTCATACTAAATGGCAGGCCTTGGCCTGCAAAGCGATCGTGTTTTGTTTTGTGGTGGTCGTTGTCGTGCGCGGGGCGCGCTGCTGGGGGACACGCGCGTGGAGGACATGCAGCTGCTGCTGCTCGGCCGCTGCCCAATGCACGCGCTAGTGGCAACATTCTAAGGGATTTTTTTGGAGTTTTTTTATTTATTTCATTGCATGTTTGAGAAAAGCACTATACAAGCCTCGGCCGGAACAGGAGTTGCCGGCACTCGTATCATGCAGGCCTCGTGTACCACTCGGCCGTCAAACTTACTCGGCCGGCAACCCCTTACTTCCCGGCCTTTGCAGTAATGTAATATTACCTAATATGTAACTAAACTCCTTTGCAAAATAAACGAGCACTTTTGTTTTATATAGTCATTTTGGCAAAAAAGGTAACTTCAATTGACTTTCTTCTTTATTTATTTAGTGAAAGTTACAAACTATAAAATAAAAAAATAGGATCGAGTGTGGCCTTCTAAGGCTGAAATTACTGTAATTCTTCGTGGCATAAAAGTTTTGGGTGCTCGTTTTTTTGCAAATATTACTTAATTGAATATTTGATACAACCATTTAACGGATTCCATGCTTTCATGACGAGTCATAACGCAGGTCCCCCATAATTTAATGTGGATGAAGCGAAAAAGGTCAGGTTCGTAGCAAGTGGAACAAAGTAGTCTCTGCCTACTATGGGATAGAGGTGTGACGTGTATGTATATAAAAATCAGGATATTTAACAATATAGCCAATTTGTAAAATGAAACCTTCTCGACGGTATCGACGGGAAATGCAATAAGACTGTTTCCTTTCATCCGGTCGTGTGTAAGCCCCTTTATTGGCCCTTCATCGATCATGCTAAAACGAATTATATCGCTGTCCAACAAGGCTGATTCTTCTTTGACGTCGACACGAAGATGGAATATGGATTATTAAAATGTGAGCATGTTTTATTATGAGATCGAGTTGGTTTTTTGGATGTGGATGTGAGAAATGGGTGGGTTACTGTTATTATTAAGTGGCAATATTAATGTAAACCCGGTGTAGTGTAAACTATCCGTGACCAAATTGGGGACGTTTTGACAATTTTGCTCTAGAGTACCCTAAACAGACTAGTATGTATGGAAAGATTGATGAATGTAGATAAAGCGAAAAAGGTGTCTCAGGATCGTATCAATTGTAACAATGTAGTATCTGCCTACCCCTGTGGGAAAGAGGTGTGACGGTTTCAACATGAAAGTACCGTGAGACTCAAACATAATTATAACAAACCGGATCACACGAACACACGGTGTTCGCGACCGCTCTCTGATGAAGGACTACGGAATAGTTCGAAACAATTGTCGGAGCATTCCTTCGGCTTTTTATACGTGAGAGATACGGTTTGTTGTAATCAGATGTGACGGTATTTATGTATGTACGAGTATGTACCTAAGTAATAGTGTTACCATGTACATATTTTTAACAACGTAGCAGTTTTGATTAGGCATACTTACATACATAGTCTAAGTACTTTTTCGATGTACATGTAATTATATGACTCGTAACAGCCAGCATGCTCGTCATTTTATCTTCAGTGCGTCCCTTTTTAACTGGATCGTTTAGAAAAACGCAAGAAAAATTACTAAGAGAAATATCCTGAATTTTTCAGAATGTGAGAGAAAAAAAAGTATTTTTAAAAAATCTCCTAAAAACCGCGCTGGCACATTGTGCTCTAATAAAATAAGAGCACTCACCTTATGAACAGTGTGGCGAACAGCACGAGCAGCAGCGGCAGCAGCGTGGCGAAGCAGGCCAGGAACAGCGTCTGCAGGTCTGTGAACCCTGAGAACACAGAGAGGACTGCGCCAGGTCACGTGCCCAGGGGTACCAGTTGGTGCTGGGACGGCAGTCCCGCGTGGGCCAGTTCAAAGCTGCAAGTTTATTACGTAACTCGCTCGCGTTCGCCATCGTCTTCATTTTGACAGTTCATGTATAGGCTGACAATTGAAAATATTTCAAATTTCTTTATATTCATAAATCAAAAACTATTTCGAAAGGAACACTTGTAGAACACAAAAAAAATATTTTTTGGAATTTTTCGTACAGTATTTTTGGAAGAATTAGCAAAATAATGTAAAACGGGAAATGACGTCCAGCGGCCGGTCCAATACTACCATTATAAAAAACCTTGTCTTCCGGGTTTCTCTTTGACATTTACTACAACTTTCACAACACAACACTACTGACAGCAGACGGTTAATTCATTCGCACACCACTCGGCTTTGCTGCCATCGGGAACACTAAATAACTGTTTGCCGGGCAATAATGATAATATTTTTGCAAGTTTTCATTTAAAATCATATTTTTTGTGAAGTAAGTATATTCTGTTTGAGTTTGTCAGCTCGTTTAAACGTTCATCGACATTGACAACTGCATTCATTGTCAAACTATTTAAGCACAGGTTTTGTCGGTCAATTAATATAATTATTTCAACGTTTTTTAAAGTGTACCAAACAAAGCAGTGACGTCATTTCGCTAATACTTGACGTTTGTTACTTACGTCCTTTCTGCTTGAGCAACGATTTAAATGGATTTTTCCACGAAAATACAATATTTTCACAAATATAAAAAATATGGGTGTCTTAAAATTGTGCGCTCTTTCCAGCCAGACAATAAAAAGTAGCACTTAAAAACTTGAAATATTGTCAATTGGCATCGGAATCAGCTAGCTGTCACATTCATACAAGAACTGTCAAAATGAACACAATGGCGATCGCGAGCAAGTTACCTACGTAATAAGCCTACTGCTCAACTGTTCTATCAAGCGGACAATACAGATATTTCTGGCGGACCACTGATAGTATACCTACAACTGTACACGGAATCTCTACATGATGGGTATTTTCATCCTAATGAACACAAAATATTTACCTTGCTACTCCGCTACTTAAGTAACTTAAGTAGCGGAGTAGCAAGGTAAATATTTTGTGTTCATTGAAATGGACCTCCGCAAAGTAACGCCTGATTCAATAAAATATTTTCATCCTACACATGCGTACCAAATTTCAAATCAATCAGAGTCAATCCACCACCAATTAGTAATGCTTGTTCGTTATTTGTTTTCAAAAATAAATTAAAACTACACCTTTATCATGAACAGCTTCCTCTGGCTAGCCTGACCGACTCGGTCTAATTTCACTGGGTCTATATGCGACTGGATGTTCATTTGCTGATCTGTTTTTGTTTTCTTTTATAATATATTATTTTCTATTATTTGTCCCTGTTTGGCATTATTTCCTGAAAATATGCTTACTCACTATTACGTAATGTTACGTTTCTTTTAGATTTAATTTTTTATGTTATGTTCAGTCCTAGCTTATTTGTGGGCTCACTGAAAATCAGTGTCGTGGCACTCCCGTGCCGTGACAAACGCTGAGTGGAGTCCTGTTTTTGTAACAACTGTATCTACCTACTTACATTGTTATCTAATCTGTTAGGTTTTGTCAGCGACAATATTCTTACTGCGTAGCGACAGAGTCAGATATACTTTACTGCCCATGTTCCTCAAGAGTATAATCTGAAAACTTATGAGTACCCTGAAAACGAGTATTTCACAAATAACCTAGATACGGTGGCACGTGCTGCACGTGCCCGTTACGACTGAGAAGTTCGGTATCGACTTTACCCACAAATAAGCTACCTGCGCATCAAAGCGCCGACAGAAGCAACTGGTGGATTATTTTTGATAAAATCGGATCTGGGTTTAATGTCGGACGCGATAAGACAAGTTTAAAAGCCTGAAGGAGAGCAACAGTTCTCTGACATCATGTTGAGGTTTAGAATGATAATCCACTATTGTAACCAAATTAATTGTTGAGGTCTTTATAATATGCGTTTTTTTATTTAAAAACTGGTTTTCTAGCGGTACTTTTGAAACATATTTTATAGGCATCACATGAGCGATCTTAGGCTATTTTATGGAATAGTTTAGGTACTCAGGAGGTACCTATGGGTTTTGCAATATTTTAATAACATTGGTATTAAAGCCGTCTGTTAATAAGTTCGTTAAACTTTTAAACTCAACCTCGTTACCTTTCCTTTAATGAGCTAACATAAAATGAGGTAATATATCTTTCTTGGTTTTCTAAATCATAAGCCATCTATAGGCAGCCCAAAAAGAAGATGGCGTGACGATTTGGACGCATGTATGGTGGACTAACCTGACATTGCGCCGAACCAGTTGTGGAGATTGAGTGGATTTTACCTAATATTGAGACACCACAACAGGCTAATTAAAAAAAGCTATTTTATCAAAATGCCCACAAACTCGACCCTACTAATATATCGTCTCATTTCAATGTCAAAATCCCAATTACGCAAGTCATGAGGGCGTCGGCAAACAATTGCTGTCGCTATTAATATCTTCCGGGCCAATTTGTCCCTCGATGTCCGCCATTATTGGCTGAGCCGGACTCGGAGTGAACTGGCTAATAAATCATATTTTTGGTGTTTGTTATTGATAATGATCTTGCATGTTACACAGAGGAAACGTGCTATTTACAAAGATTTTCTAAAGATCACTCTTACAAATTGAGTGCTCTGATGATTATTATAAAGGGAAAGGCTTAGACGGACTTTCCGTGACAAAATTGGGGACGTTTTGATAAAAAATCAGGTCAAGAGTACCTACCCTAAACCAGCAAGCATATTTGAAGAGATTTATTATGTAGAAGAAACGAAAGAGGTATTTCAGGATCGTAACAAGTGGAACAAAATAGTCTTTGCCTATCCCTATGGGAAAGTGGCGTGACAGCCTAATCTGTTGTATATATAAATACTGACAAAAGAGAGAGAAACATTTATTTACACACATTCGATACACGTACATTTAAAAATATGAAGAAATACAATATACTTAAGAACTTGAACTTTATTCTAAGTCAATGCTCTTTGGTCGCGTGACAGCGACCGTTCCCGAGATCGGTTGAATCCTGCTCTGCTGTCATTTTTCCCGGAGCCTCGTTAAGGGTCCTTACAAGCTCAACGCGCGTATTTCGCTAAATTCTTAATTTTTCTTCAAAGACTATGGCGTATGTGTTCATAATTTCAGTAATATTATTAATGTACAAGATAGTTCACTTCTTAAACTAAGATACTGCTGTGCTAAATTATTGATTTTTTGGCGTGAAATCTAAAAAAAGGTGTTTCCTTGGGAGGGCTTTTAAAATTTTGCTCTAAAAGGTGAAGTTTCATTCTCAATTTCGAAGTGAAACGGAATCTCATTCTCGCCTAAAGTGAACTCAATTCAATTCAGTATATCTTGAACTAAAAAGTCATCGTGAAAAACTTGAAGATTCATCTTAATTAATAGATAGAATAGCTACTCAATGTTAGCTAGTTTTTTGATGAAAAAGAGGGTTACATTTTATTTGATTCTCGAAAACAGTGTTGATATTTTGCTCTAAAAATAATTATTTAGCAATGCTCAACTCTATTTTGACTCAGAAAAAAAAAAACATTAGTATCGGTCTTGAATTAAATTCAGTATAAATTTTTAAATATCACCTATATATCACGGCGGACTGACGCCGCACCCTCATTCAGCGCCGATTACAGCAGTATCGTAGTTTAAGAAGTGAACTATCTTGTACATTAATAATATTACTGACATTATGAACACATACGCCATAGTCTTTGAAGAAAAATTAAGAATTTAGCTAAATTCGCTCTTTGAGCTTGTAAGGAGCCTTAATTTGGTGAAAAAGCTTGTCAAGTTGACAAAATGGGCAATTTCCCGGATAGGAAACTGATTTGAGTGGCCGCCGCAGCTCGGCTCATGTTTGGAACAGTGTATTGGATTAGACGGATGGTTTTAAGACATAACTTAGATTTATACTAAATGAGAATAAAATTGATGAAGCCGATAATTCAAATAATGAGGTTTCTTACTAACATTGGTCCTCATTTTTATCTCTTAACATCGTTCCATCTGATGTAAGAACTTTTTTTTTCAAACCCGGTGAATTATTATAACTTTTGACTTATTAGGCTAAATCTAGCTAAACCCACTTTTTGATTCAGTCACTCTCAGGAGACGTGTTATTTTTTTTTTATATGATATATTTGAAAAATAAAATACTAGGTACCACTTTATAGTTATTTTTAATCGAGGTATGCCCAACGTGTTTTAAACCTCTCATTCTCAGGGTGGTTCTGATTCTCAGTTGAATTTGTGTTCAAGCTCACCTTGAGTATGAACCACAGACTAACCCGAAACAAGTCGGACACAACTAGATTACAAACATGAGCTAAGCTAAGCTGTGTCATTAATTTTATTATTTCTTGGAAACGCAAACGGTATAAACAAGCTTAGTTGATTGATTACTCTGTGTAGATTTCTTATTGGTTGTACCTAATATTTATTTACTTAGCAGAATGATTACTATTAGTGATTTGCTTACATGTGTCAGGAGCTAGGTCGTTATCCACCTCGTGCCCCGTGATATTGGCGAAATAGGCGCTCTTGTTCTCTCCATGTGGCCGCAACACCTCCACCAGCTCCACATAATCTATCTTCCGACTCTTATTCTTTCCCCAACTCCCATCACTCACACTATTTACACTGCGATTGTACACATCACTCTCATTCAACTTTGTTGATATCAAAAACTCGAAACGTGGCATGTCTTCCACCAACTCAGACGCTGGCCGAAACAGTATGTCCGTAAGAGTTTCTTCTCTATCCGTTTCTGAATCAATTATATCCTCCATCAATGAACTTGATATGTTTAACTGTTTCTCGAACCCCGCGGCTTCTTCTTTACGTAATTCTAGAACGCTGTCGTTTTCTTTCATATTTTTTTTCGACAGCGCTTCGTCTCTGTCTTGTTCATTGTTGACTATCTCCTCCATATCCGTGTTGGAGTTTCTATTAGTTTCTTCGACCGTTTGGTCATCACTAGCTACTATTAAAGTATCTGAATTAGGATCTACAGGTAGTATTAAAGTATCGTTACTTGGGTACTTTATGTACACGTCCGTGGTGTTGTCGGAATATGGCCGCGCGTGTACTATGTCGGCTGTTAATAGTGCATTTAGGAGAAAGAACATTAGTTTTAACTTCACGTTCGTCATGTTTGCGTTAAGTGTTCATTTTATTTCGTTTTGACTCGCCGGTGTTCCAGTTAGTTCATGATTGCGTTGTGGCCTGAAACAAGAAGGGAACCGTTAACTATGCAAGCTCGCGGAACAAGTTTAACCTGGCAGTAATTTCGCTGCGCCAGTTTGTCAAGTTTTAGAGTCTGAGCAAATTGTTGTTGGAGTTTGGTGAGTGATGTCAGCGTAAGGTTAAAGGTGAACTAGAAAGATATTATGATAAAATTGCACAGAAGAATTGATAAAATCTAAGCAAATATCCAGAGAAGAACTTGACGCTTTTTATTATGATAAAATGTGTCCTGACCAAGTGGATGCATTGTAGAGTTTGCACAGATTGATATTGTGGAGACGGTAGGTAAACAATAATGATAATCTTCAATGAATTATCACACAAATTTTAAATAGTGCAAATACCACATTCATTTGTTTTACCCGCACACAATTTACGACTGAAAATTATAACATAGGTAGTCAAAAGTTTGTCAACTATTGTAAAATTATGACGTGCTAAATGTAATGTATATTAACATGGTCAATAAATATATTTCTATTTCCATTTCAACTTTCCTATAACAAATAATAATTGAAAAATACCGGGTTCTATGTCTCTGGTTTTGTCTATTTTAAGTGGTGCGAAGCACTACCCTGAAGTTTCACGTTCAGCAGGCTCAGTAACAACATTATACAATCATAAAAATCTTCACGAATCATGCTTAATTTACTTAATATAATAATATATTTATTTAAAACGAAAATTGTTAGTGAAATAATTTATCTGTAAAATAAAAGGAAACATTTGAGTCCGCACTTAGACCACAGACAAAATAGATAAAATTGCCATCGACAAAGAGCTCACAGTAAAAAGTCAAATTCAATTTGCGCTATCTCCAGCCCCTCAACTCTCAAGTTCCGTTATGTTGGCCAAATTGTATCTCGCTCCCGCCTCACCCCAAATAGCACAAAAGGTTACGTTTCTCGTAAAACTGTTGAAAAAGTTATCTTTGAGATGAATGTAATTAAAAATCGGGGGCATCTAAAGTAGAAATAAATGAAACGTGCCGGGAAGCGCTTTGATCAACTGATGCTTTAGAAGTTTATCAATTTCTAGAAATATTTGTTTTTTTTTTAATTCGTTAGGCTTCAGATTTAAAGAGGGCTTGGCTCTACTTTCGAGCCTCGTATCTCAAATAATGATTTAGGTGAGTGGAAAAACAACTCTGTAAACTAATTACAAATCATAATTATTTTTGGCCATACCTAATTGAAATTGACGCTTTCACAAGATTTTATTTTATTTGCAATGTTTGTACTTATTTTGTTTCTTGTAATCTTACTTATTTTATTTAGTCCCGTTTTCTATAATAATGTGTGAAAATCGCGAAAGTTTGAATAAATACAATACAATAATCTGTTAGTGAAATTCAGGTGGTCTCATGCTTGTATCAATGTTTTCTTTCTTTCTTTCTTTTCAGGTGGTCCGGTTGTTCGTAGTAAGGCCCAAAGGAATTATGATTATGACAAAATACTGATTATTATATATGTATTAGGCAAATGGACAGTAAACAATAAGTAGATCTTATCAATAGATTGACTTAACTTATTTTTCTGATTGGTTGTCTGGTAGAAATCACTATTATTAACCGATAAGATCGTCTATTGTCTACCTTGTTCTTTATTTCAGTAATGCTATTATCTTGCTATTATACTGATTTGTGGTGTTCAATAAAGAATATTTGTAATGTTGGCCACCTCTGAGCTACACAAAACACAAACCGAGCAGAGTAGAAAAATTACACGTCTTTATAAAAACATTAACGTCAGAGCAGCCTCATCTGACCTCGCCGTCGACTAACGTCGAAAAACGTCGGCTTACCGGATCCGCGCGTCACTGAACGTTTACCGGCAGCAATCGACGTTCGAACGATCGCCGCGCCTCGTAAATAACTCGTTGGAGAAATGAGGCGGCGACGTTGACAAATCGCCCGGCGACTACGAACGTTTCATCATGCCGAAATAACCGATTATAAAAACGTTATTGAAATAAAAACAATTTAAAAATCTGCGTCAGCGAAGTCTAACCAAACCTTTTGACCAGGGGCCGGTTTTTGAAATCGCGTCTATGAAATCAGCACTCGAGAGTGGCAAAATCTGTGTACCATCGAACTAATTGATTCCACACTCACCCGTAAAACGGTCTCACAGTATACGTCACACTGATTTTCTTCGCCAATTCAATGTTACATTACTATAACATTTGCTGCGAAACGGTTCTACCACTGTACACCCACTGGTCAGAAATCAATTTGTTATATAGTACCTACAATAGAGATTCAATTTCATAAGTCCCGAGTTTAGTAGCTATTGGCTTTCAATTACCAGTCACATCAAGCAAGAGCTAATCTCTTGGTACCCAGTCATCTGCACATACATAACAAATAACCCTATTTTCACCGTTTGTTACTCCTAAATTGGAATCTTTCGGCGCCGTTACCTCACTTGGCTGGATCGAATACTGGAAACGCTTTAGCCACGCAGTGAGTAAATTGTAAATAAGTACCTACTTTAAAAAAAAACTTAGACGCTCGATCAATAATTCGATTTCATTTATATTGAGCTGAATCTAGAGCTCTCAGTGTAACTTTAATACTACTTTCAACAACAGCACTAGTACCTACATCTATATTTATGTCGTTTCATAAATCTGAACATTTTGACACCAATCTGCGGCTCTCTCAATCTCGCAATCTGTGCTTTCCAATAATGAAGTACCAAACCCAACCACTTGCTAAGATGTTCCAGATAAATTCCAAAACACCTTGTATGTATGTATGTATATGAACTCTTTATTTTATTCCATAAAAAAACCAACACCAAACAGAAAGAAGTACTACGGCGAACTTATCCCTAAAAAAACGGGCCAAGTGCGAGTTGGACTCGCGCACGAAGGGCTCCGTACCAGAAAAAACGTTAAAAAAAAATACTTTTGTCGTATGGAAGCGCCCCTTAAATATTATTTTTATTTTATTTTTAGTATTTTTTATTATTGTGGCAACAAAAATACAACATCTGTGAAAATTTTAACCTCCTTGCTATTACGGTTCATTAGATACAGCAAAAAACGCCAACAACTACTCTGTTGTATGGGAGCCCCCTTAATTATTATTATTATTTTGATTTTAGTATTTGTTGTTGTAGCCACAAAAAAAATACATAATCTGTGCAAATTTCAACTGTCTAGCTATTACGGTTCTTGAGATCTAGCTCGGCAAGTGGTAGCCATGAAAAAGGGCTAAAATATCACGTTTCTTGTATGGGAGCCCCCCTTAGTTATTATTATTATTTTGTTTTTAGTATTTGTTGTTATAGCGGCAACAGAAATACACAATCTGTGAAAATTTCAATTGTCTAGCTATTACGGTTCTTGAGATACAGCCTGGTGACAGACGGACGGACGGACGGACGGACAGCGAATTTTACCCTTTGGGTTCGGAAACCTAAAAAAACAATATAAAACACAAATATACACATGTAATTAATTTGTAAGTGTATATTGTATGCTGTGAATACTTTTTTCAGCAACCTCTGCGTAACCTAACGTCGACGCTTCATCAATCTGCGGCGTACGGTATCTCTTCCTGAAGCGAGATAAGCACGTTCGACGTTCAAACGCTGCTTAAGCGCGCTCCGATGCTTAAAGCTGACAAGCGCTGAAGGCATTGAGCAGTGCTCTTCACACCAATGGTCGTTACATGGAAGTGAAAGAGAAGCAACGATCGGTTTGGAAACGGAAGTCATAGAATAAATTTACGTTTTTTTTGTTCAAAAGTAAAATGTTTATTACGTTTTGTTTGTAAACTGGACTTCAAATTGGGCACAATTTTTCGCAAGTAGTTAAGTATTTTCGCTGTACGACAAATATTCTAAATGTTTGTTATACTAGCTTACTGAACTGTTGCCATAAAAATCAGGATAGTGGTGCCCCCTTGAGATGTCGCAATACATAATAAACTGCTTACCTTTAAGAAGAAGCTTTGTCATTAAATTTTATATAGCGAATCCCTACTCCAGCCATACTCAAAGTGTGTTCCGCGGAACCCTAGGGTTCCACGAAGCCCTCGTAGGGGTTCCACGAAGTCGTCGTGAGAGCTCCGCAATCATTTCGAAATAATTCAAAACACCTCTCATTCTGATTTTAGGGTTCCGTAAAGTATTTCGCTTTCTAAAAGGGTTCCGTCACCGAAAAAGTTTGAGAACCGCTGCCCTACTCATATTATGAATGCGAAAGAAACTCTGTCTGTTACGATTTCTGAACCGATTCAGTTGGACTTTGGCGTATAAATAGGTTCAGCCTCGGGGAAGGACATAGAATAGTTTATGTCCTGGAAAATAGCAAAATTCCCGTGGGATAACTCCGCAAATTCTGCGCAGACGGAGTCACGGGCAGCTAGTTTTGCATAATCGAGTTTCTGAAACGGCAACGTACTACGATCAAGATTGTCATGTTTTTTTACTTCAGAAAATACCTACTTAATCTGTGCACAATCTGATTTAAAAAACCGGCCAAGTGCGAGTGGACTCGCGCACAGAGGGCTCCGCACATATTTGGCAAGTTATTATAAATTCCAGTGTTAGCAGAGCCCTGCTTTTAAACAAAATGTATGCAGTGCGAGGTCATTTTAATGTTGGTCACTGACATAGACAGACAGCGATAAAAATATACTTCTTTTAATATTTGTTGTTATAGCGGCTACAGAAATACATCTGTGCAAATTTCAACTATCTAGCCATCACGGTTCATGAGATACAACCTGGGGCCTTACCATGACGTCCTAATTCCGACTCAGTTCAAGTTTTAGCTGTCACTTTTAGTATGAATCTGACAGCGAGCGGACCTAAACTGAATCGCATTAAGACGTCATGGTAAGGCCCCAGGTAACAGACGGACGGACAGCGAAGTCTTAGGGCCTGTTTCACCACTCCTTAACCGTCAGTTATTTATGATTCCGTCTCTATTTATTACTACGAAACAGACAGAGACGTCATCATAGATAACTGTCAGTTAAGGAGTGGTGAGACAGGCTCTTAGTAATAGGGTCCCGTTTTTACCCTTTGGATACGGAACCCTGAAAAGTACTAGGTTAGGTACTTATTGTCGTCGGTGCCAGCAACATGAAGTGTAGTGAGTGTAAGCGGTTTTTTATCTAGTCTATCTAGACTTTATGGAACGAGGTTTCTAGACTTCCCGCCGGCTTGGAAGTCTTGAGAGGTTTTAAAATGCTCTTTAAATTTCATGACGGTCGCTTTTTAGAGGACGCTAGCGAGACCGATACGGTATGAGTGGTTGAAGAATGTTACTGCATGTCTCGAAAACGGTTTATATATTTTCCGATTTATATACGTCACACATATTTATCACGAAAAAAAAAGAAGAAAAGAAGAATTGATTGAAGAGATTGATGAATGCGGATGAAGCGAAAGAGGTATGTCAGGATCGTAGCAAGTGGAACAAAGTAGTCTCTGCCTACCCCTGTGGGAAAGAGGCGTGACGATATGTATGTATGTATGTATATATGTATTTATCACGTCTTTATCCTTTATGAGGCAGACAGAGACAAGTAAGACCTGGGGCCTCACCATGACGTCTTAATGCGATTTCCGATTCAGTTTTGGTTCGCTCGCTGTCAGATCCATACTAAAAATGAAAGGAAAAACTTGAACTGAGTCGGAATTGAATCGCATTAAGACGTAATGGTAATGCCCTTGGCCTCGTTTAGCATGTGGGCGTAGGTGGAAAAAAGAATCATTTCTTATACAAATATGCTGAATTTTCTATCGATCTAATCCGGAATCGAGACAACATCATCGTCATGTCAACGACCAATTCCAAAAAGTTGATTAATGAAAAGTTATGCCGTCCTTTTGTTGATGTCAATAGGTACCTATTTTGTTGCATTCAAATAAAATCTTGCAACTCAGGCCAGGCCCCTCTTCTCCACTGGGCACTATGGGCACGTGCCCAGGGCCCCGCGATCGAATGGGGCCCCCTAGTTCCTGCCAGATTACCAAATGATAACCGATATTTAGGTCATAGGGGCCCCATGATCCTAATGTGCCCAGGGCCTCAAATAGTTTAAAGACGGCCCTGACTCAGGCAATCTTTTATGACAATATTTGTAGCAAAATACTTCATTGTTGCGAAATATTTTCTTCGTCTGATCAAAAAGCACTCGTTGCCAGTAAAATTAATTAGTTCCACCGTAAATCCCCATGTAAGGGCGAAATAGAAAGTTGTTAGGCTATACACGGTATATAATAATTTAAATTAAAACTTCATAGCACTTATACCAAGGAAACGTCCAACTGCCTGTGGCATGCGTCACCGCGAGGACGTCCAAACGGCCCCAAACTTTGTGAATGACTTTTCTTTGAGACTTAATAAAACTTGTGCAAAAAGTTGGGATCCCATTCGTCATTTGTTTCCTCACAGCTCTGTTAGGGTGCCGCGATTGCCGACGTGATGGCTTCTTTGGAGATAGTGAAAGTATCAAGTAGGTATATGCGACGATAAACCTTCCTCTTGATTCACTCTATCTATTAAAAAAACCGCATCAAAATCCGTTGCGTAGTTTTAAAGATTTAAGCATACATAGGGACATAGGGACAGAGAAAGCGACTTTGTTTTATACTATGTAGTGATGATTGTGACTACTTAAGCTAATTCTCATGATTATTTCCGCAGCAGTGCTTGAGTTTATCGCAAACAAACATACGCGGCGTTTTATAATAATGTACAGGGGCCTTACGTCTTAATGCGATTCAGATTAAGGTGTTTTCATTCTTAACTGTGCTATTTGGTAAACAAAATTCTGACCTCAAAACATCTCATTTTTGTTATTTTTTAACTATTTCATCGTAAATAAAGGAACTGGAGATAAAATATCAGCAAAACTATGTACAAAATATTGCCTCAGGTTTATTTGATAACATAATACACCTTATTCTTTACAAATTTTGTACATTGAGGTTAGAATTTTGTTTACCAAATAGGACAGTTAAGAATGAACAGCCCTTAGGTTCGCTCGCTGTCAGATCCATACTAAAAGTGACAGCTAAAACTTGAACTGAGTCGGAATTAGGACGTCATGGTAAGGCCCCAGTACCTAGCCATAAGATTGCATTTCAATCTTTGGAAAGAGACAATTAGTGTCCGACCGAAGTTTCAGTTTCGGTTTCGGTTTCGGCCAATTTCGGCCAAAAAAGTGATTTCCGCCGAAGTTTCCTTCGGCCGGGCCGAAATTACTTCGCGGCCTCTCGCGGCTCTCGCGTCGGGCACGCTCGGCCGGGTAGGTATAGGTAATCACAGGCGGCTGGCCCAGCTGAGACCAATGACAGTAGTATGCACGCAGTTTTTTTTATTTTGTTTAACAAAAAAAGTAAGTTCTCTTATAAGAAATCCTTGCAATAAACTTTTCCTTACGATTTGTACAGTAATTTTGAATATTTTGTTTGATATGGTACATCTTCAAAAATTTCGGTTTAGGTTCCGGTTTCGGCTGAAATCAGAAGAAAACCAAATATTCGGTTTCGGTTTCGGCTAAAAATCGTGTTTCGGTCAGACACTAGAGACAATTGGCGGCACTTAAATGAGAGCGAGCCAACGCTCTACGAAACCGAGATTAGGCGAGAAGACCGATGTGCATCTTTATAACCGGAACCACCGTTGAACGTCGTTTATAATTGAGTACCCACAATCGAATAAGCAATCGGAACTAAAGTCCACTATTTCTGTTCAGTTGTGATTGCTAATTATTAGAATAAAGCTGTTCGATCAGCATTTAATCAAGCTGCAACAATGAGAGCCAACGAACGCGGCACAAAAGCTGGCCACGCTCAACATGCTGACCAAAATGGAATTTCTAATTGGAAATTCAGCGGATCGGCTCTCGTGCAAGGTCCGTCTGGATCGCTACCATTATCACTCAGTGATCCTGCCGCCAAGCAGCAGCGCTTGTTCAAAGTGTATAGCGTACAAGGTAAACTTCAGTTTAAATCAAAAATTACGGCAAAAATCTATGATGATGATGATGATATGGTGAGCTCTTAGAATAGCATTCGGGTTTCAGGTACCGTCAGCCAATTTAAGAATCAAACCCATAAGAGTGAGTGAGACAGCAAGACAAACCCCTATGGCATTCTAAGTGTTCACGGACTGTACCGGTGTGTTCAATGGGAGCGGATCAGAATTTATAAAGTTTAAAATGTATAATGGGTTAAAATGTATAATAGTTCAAAATATATAATGCATTTTTCTGTGAAGCTATTAGGTATAATGTTTTTTTTTTATAGCGTTATCTATAGATTGGTTTAGGTTAGGTTAGGTTTAGTTTATAGCAATTCTGTTAATTTGCAATTTTCTGAGAAAATCGCATTATATATTTTGAACCATTATGTATTTTAACCCATTATACATTTTTAACTTTATGGATTTTAATACGTACCCGTGTTCAATCAAACTCATCCAATAAACAAACCTAACACGTTCCTACTGATACATACCAGTGGCGTGGCGTCAAGTATATCAGAAGGCAAGCCGAAGGGAACTTAAGTTTGCCTTTTCCTCTAATTCTGCACAATAAATTGCCCAACTGCCTTAAAATAGGCAAGCCTGTGGGAATCGAGTTCTATGGACGCCACGCCACTGATACATACATAAATCACGTCGCCATCCGTTACGGTTACATATTTTATACTGACGACATTAAATTCTACCTTTGGAAAAAGAAAATAAACAATTTAATTCGCATGGGTAGGTAGCTTTTATTCCCTAGGGCCTAAGGCCGCCATTATAATCGTTTACGAGGGAAGCTAATCTTTCCACTACGCATTCAATCCACTTGAGTGTTCGTTTATACCGCATTCCGCTGCTTATTTTATATTTCAACAGCGACCCGCCCCGGCTTTGCACGGTATATTATGCATGTATTATACATATAAACCTTCCTCTTGATTCACTCTCTTTATTAAAAACCGCATCAAAATTCGTTGCGTAGTTTTAAAGATTTAAGCATACATAGGGACATAGGGACATAGGGACATAGGGATATAGGGACAGAGAAAGCGACTTTGTTTTATACTATGTATATGATAGTGATAGTGAAGTGATAGTGATGACTAGCTTCTGCCCGCGACTTCGTCCGCGTATAATTAGCAATTGACATTATTTATCACTATTTATTTATTTATTTCATAAAATTTCACAGCATAACAGTAAAACCAAAACACTGTGAAACTAAATATAACGAAATAATCTACTGGTAAAAACCGCATGAAAAACCGTTCAGTACTTTTTGAGTTTATCGCAAACACACAGACAGAGAGACTTTACCTATTTTACAATATCATGTCAGGGGTAATTTGTTGGCAAGTGCCTTTCTTTCGCTTTCGTTTCAATCAAGACAACACATGCAAAAAACATAGAATGTTCCAGTAGCTTCTCTTCCCGTGTAGATGTTAAAAGCCCATCCAGGGAATCGGCGAAAATCTTAGGAATCATGTTATATGTGATGCACCCACAATCATGCTAAACGGGGTCTTGTCACCTTAAGCTCTGTCTACCCCTAAAGACGTGATTTATGTATGTAAGACAACACAGAATGTTCTAATAAGCAGTATATTTCTGTCAAAAACATTTTACTTGTTTGTAAAATAATTGACCTGTTTGAACGGAGCCGAAGCCGCGGTTATAAGCTAGTTTCTACATATGTATCTTCTAAGTACCTACGTTCGGTAGCTCGCAAGTATTCGGAAAACTTTTAGCATTACAAAAAGCTTAACGGGCCGCCGTTCCGGACCCGGATTCCCGGATACGGCCCCGGTCCGGTGCGCCACTGCCAGCTAACAATGTTCAACTAAATCGGTAAAACTTTTACGTTTCACTTTTTTTATAAAGTAGAATGGCAACCAAGCAAATCTAACTAATATTATAAATGCGAAAGTATGGATGGATGGATGGATGGATGGATGTTTGTTTGTTACTCAATCACGCCATAACGGCCCAACGGATCTAGATGAAATTCGGCACATAGATAGAGAAAAGTCTGGAATAGCACATAGGCTACTTTTTATCCCGGAAAATTGCGTAGTTCCCGCGGGATAGCGATAAACGAATTCTTTGCAGACGAAGTCGCTGGCAACAGCTAGTAGATTATAAGATTACTGAAGGATTGTATGTACCCACCTATGTATACCTATATGCTAAAGGATTACAAATGCATTTTCGTTAAGATGGAATAGTTCATGTGCCAGTAACTTCACCAGATGTCACACCCGCTCTGTAGGCTTCTGCTAACTTAGCGGTCGTTTGTCCTTATCTGTGAAAGATAAATCTCAAAGTGACAGATAAGAACAAACGATTGTTAAGTTAGCAGAAACCTACAGAGCGTTTATGTATAAGGGGGTTAGTCTCCACACCAGAACACAGCTGCGAAAATACTGCTGCTTGATAGCAGAACTAGTAAACTAGACGTTGAGGAGATACACTTTAAATTGGAATCTAATTCGATTGACAAAAAATTCTAACGAACGAAACGACTTTCAGATTTTTTATTGTGATTGACAAAAATGTTTCCATATTTTTTTTATGTTTTAGGTCTGTAACAATACGGCGTCTCAGGAATGACTCAATTTTGAATCCAAAATTACGGTGAAACGCTTTTACAATTTTAACATAAAACTACCGTGAGACTCAATCATAGACACAAACGGATAACTCGCGTATAAAAGTGTTACGGTTCTGACTAGTTCGTCCTTCTTCTTGAAGCGCTGGCTTTGGTAGAGAAACGAACACTGCGCGCCAACGCTCTGCTCGCGCAGCTACTCGACGCAACTGACAGCGGCGCACAACTACCCTCGTTTTCAGCTTTTACAATTATTCAATTAAACTAACCCAACCAAATCTTCAGATATCACGAAATATTGACTCGTATCGCACACAGCGAATCCGGCTGTTCTGAGATCCAAGATCCTATCACCTACCAGTATCACGACAATATTGTCCGTCTAATCCATGCCAAAGGGTTAAAATTTATTTGTAAAAGCCAGGGGTTAAAAACTTCCAAATAATTTCCAAGTGAACTCGCAAACTCCGTGTCCCCAATCCTTACGGGTAGCAGAGGGTCTCCCGCCGGGCTGATACGCTATCCGTTTATCTGTTATACGCACACTTTGTCCCGCTCGATAGAAGCGACACTTGAGAAGAGAAATATTTAGAGAGGACAGCCTACATCTTGGATATTTTTGTGTTCTTTTTGAGTCACTTGATTGGTACCTGCAGCAATAGGATTTTAGATGTATTGCCAGTCTAGAGGGCTAAGATGGAATGCAGGTAGGTCCAAACCGGATCACAGCAGCGCACTACTGCTTGGCGACAGAATTAGTACGCAAGATGGTAATCACAAGGTCCCATCTGTAAATTTTGTCATAATGGATTACAGATCTAAATCAAATTCAATGAGCTAATACTACAAGGAAGCTGATTCTTAAAACCTATCTTGGCGTAATGACGATTAAATATCAAATAATGTCCAGGCTTTTACTCAACCGGAGCAAAGCTGGTGAAATGTTAACAAAGAAGTAAAAGGCATAAATCCAATTTTTCAGGTAATTTCCTTTTCGTGAAAACCCCAATTCGCAATTCATAAATCTCATTTAACAGACGAGTGACCGCTTAAAAAGTTTGTCAGGGCTGAAAGGAGAAAGGATTTCCCTGTATCGCCCACGGCCGCTGCAGGCTTCCGAGATTAAAAGCAAAAAATCTTCACATTCAGGCCTTTCGAGCCTCCACGTATTTTATAAGAAAATATTGTCGCGTTAACAAAAAATAGAGATCACATTTACTTATAAAATATTCCATTCGGTTTTTATGTACTTTTCTCCCACGTTTCGGCGTCTGTTTTTTCTTGGATTTGCATTTCGCTTAATGTACGTACATTTTATTGTTGTTTGATAACGCTTAGCGGACAAATAATGTTATATTTGAAGAAAAACATTAACATAACAAGGTAAATTTGCAACTTTATTGCATAAAATGTAAATAGAGTCCGCTAACGCGGGTAAATAGACCTGGTTACTTAATCCAAGAAAAAAACAATAAAACGGGCCGTTTGCCAAGCCATTAGAGGACTTTTAACCGAATTGCATGAATTCAAACTATTAGAAGTACGGTAACCGGCGCGTTCGCCCCAACGGCGCCATAACTGTTTACCCTACCGTACTGCCTCACTTAAGCCGAGCAGCGAAATGGAAATCTTAACTTAACCGAATAACCCAGAATGGGAGTACTAATTCTTTCTAAATTGTCGCTGACCAATCAGCTGCTAGCAATTGTCTTAGTCTTGTAAGATTTTGTGTTCCATGCAGTTTCAAGTTTATATCTCTTGACACCTCCTAGATGAAATGAAATGAAATGAAATGAAATGAAATGAAATGAAAATATTTTTATTTCGATTGAATCTTACATAAAGCATCGAGGTTGGAACCTCCTTTTAAGTATATGAATACCTGTGCCAGGAGGTTCCGCTCTTCTATACTGCAAGTTGTTATATAAAAAAATAAAATAAAAATAACAGAACTTAAATTAGATTAAATGATAATTACTTCTTCTTCTTCCTTCCCTTATAAGAAGAAAAGAAAAAAAAAAAAAAAAAAGAGGCAAAAACATATGGAAGAAATTTAATGGTATGTGTGTGTGTGTGTGTGTGTGTGTGTGTGTGTGTGTGTGTGTGTGTGTGTGTGCGTGCGCGCGCGCGTGTGTATGTAAAGTGCGTAGTGTGAGTGAGTGTGTGCGAGAGTGCTCATGCTGTTGTGTACCTACATACAAGCAGATTATCCAAAAGAAAATTCTTCTAGCATGATACTTCAACACGGTAAATCGTCGGAGCATTATTTTATTATTATGTTACGAGTAGCCTATTGGAGTGTCCCATTGCAGGCCAAATACCTCTCCTTCGGTCGAAGGCATGCTCCTGCCACTCTAACTAAAATGCGTCCAAGTCATCCCGCCATCTTCTTTTCAGCTGGTGAATAGCATTGCAGAAAATAGGTCACCCTGTTTGACGCCTTTACCAAATATTAAATTTAGGGCCAGTTACGGTGAAAGTCATTGGACCAAATCGGAAATTTCCACTCAAAGCTATACTTATCAATATAGATCACGCACTCAATCGATGGGACACGGAACGGCCATAAACTCACATTTTAATCCCACGTCCATATTTAAAAAGCAATTATGAATCAAATCGACAGACCAGACTACTTCCTACCTTGCGACGCTATAACAAAGTCGGAATTCCTTTGTTTAGAAGTCGGTATAATTTGGTAAGGAAGTTTGTAAGATGAATGAATTCGACTCATAATTGTGCGACGTTGCAGGCGGCGAGATAAAGGCTCCAAATTAATCAAAGATACAAAGTCCACCCCGTCGCTTCCCGAAAATCAACTTTAACGTTAACGTGGGATGGTTGATCTTTCTAGGCTAAGGTCGAGGGAGTTAGAGCAGATCAATTTCCGATTCGCAAATTCTTATGGAAGAATATAACTCCTGTCTTAACTTAATTCTCTTCGGGATTTCAATATTCTAGACACTGTTCGTGACCATTTATAATTTTCAGACTACGCGATGAGCTGTACAAGATCTCCCATAATTGGTCCGAAATGTGATAGTGTTAGTTTGACTAAATACCCCCCCCCCCCCCCCTTTCCCCTACACAGATTTTTCATTTAATTTTTTGGTTCTGAACATCGATTAATGTGTAAAAACATTTTTGTCAACTATCATTCAAAATATTCCGGTACATTTTAAGAGACCCTGTATCAACACTTGGACACAACCGTCGCGAAACTTCCAACAGTGGACACAACCGTCACGAGACTTCCATTTCAGGTTATGACATTACCAAACCCCTTTGATTCATTGAATAATGATAACCTTGCAGAAAATTTCACTATTATATACGATGATTACAATTCAAGCATCATCAGAATCTGCGGTGAGATCATTATTTCCAGGAACAAACTTTACTGCCAATTCTAATAATACTTCTGCGCGCTTTTCCTCGGATTCCTATTTATTCTTTCTTATTCCTTCTTTTCTTTTCACATTTTTATCATTTCTGTTTATCGTCTATATTTTATCATTGTGCACGAAGAGATGCGAGTCCCGCAGGGCACTGTTCTGGGCCACTGTCTGTTTACTTAATAATTCACCGTAACTTTGTTAGCAATGCAGTTTACTGAGAAAATACAAACTACATTGTTCGGTATTTTCTCAATACTGTTGCAAGGTAATGAAGCGAAATGTTGTTGAAGTAGTCGAAAAATTCAAACTGTAGATTGATTTACCGCAGCAGCAAACGCAGACTGATTTACCACTAACGAGCAATATTTTCAAGTATTTTGAGGGTAATAGGACCTCGTTCGGGGTCTGTCCGGATCACTACCACCATTTTACTCGCTAATCACGCCGCCAAGCAGCAGATACTTGTACTGCTGTGTTCCTAAGTAGATAGTAAGACAGCCGGCGAAATTACTGGCACAAGAGCTATTTTATCTAAGCCCACTAGGCAAGGCAACGCATCTGCATTGCATCAGTATTACGTATGTTCATGTCAGTGGTTATTGCTTACCATTAGGTGTTTTACTAGCTTGTTGGCACTCGACACTTTTATATAAAAAATATTGATACATTTGGAAAAGGGTGGATTTTTGACGTTGTAATTTGTGTGCAATACGTTTAGCATGGCACACAAATTACAACGTCAAAAATCCACCCAAAATTGGTCCCATAGAAACTTACCGAATAGGTATAGTGTCGGAATATAAACTTTTCTCAAGCATGCTCGGAAATGTACGCGTTAATGTCGCGAAATGAAGCCAAGAAGTTTCACATTTACGGCCTAGGCCAAGAAGTAATGTGGCGCGGTCGGCGGGTGCGGTCGGCGCGGCGCGGCGGCGCGGGGCGGGGCGCGGGGAACATGGCGCGAGCAATAGTTTGTTCAAATGGCACGTTTCTAAAATTAAAAATGCGGCTAATTAAACAATTTTTACTTGATTTCCTCGCATTGCTTGAGAAAAGCACTATACAATCCTCGGCCGGAAACAGGGATTGCAGGACTCGCTTTATCCGGCCTCGTCTACGACTCGGCCGTGTACCCCAATCTCGTCCTGCAATCCCTTACTTCACGGCCTCTGCAGTAATGTACTATTAAGGTTTATGCATTGCTGCGATCTGTGTTATTTAGCTTGCTTTGGAAACTCATCTTTAGGTTATCATATCTGTGGACTGTTTCTCAATGCTACAAGTTAAAATTTTACAATTCTAAACTTGCAACACTGGCCCAATCAACCAATCAGCGGTTGGGATTAGACCAGTGTTACCAGTTTACATTTGTAAAATTTGAAGTTGTAACTTCGAGAAACGAGGCACTGTTACTTTTTCTTCGTTATAAAACAATGTACGGATAAGTTGTTGCGATCCATATTTAATAAAGTACGAACAGAATTCTACTAGCAAGTTGAATTTAACTGTAGTCCAATATATAGCGATAAAATTTAATAGAAAGGTACTTTTCCCAACAATTAGAGTTGAAAATTCGAAGGACGTTACAGTAATTGTTTGTTTTATTACTAACTTCGTGCGTTACAGCGTTACGTGCACAGAATACAAGCTTTAAACGTTTTCATTTGGGTTGCTAGTGCCAGGAGTAAATAGATACATACATACATACATAAATCACGTCTTTATTCCTTATGGGGTAGACAGAGAGGTAATAAGACCTAAAGGCCACGTTTCTCATGATTGCGGGTGGAAAGGGGAAAGAAAATAGTTATGAGTTGCTAGCCGCATTGCCTAAGATTTTCACCCATTTCCCTTGTGATTTGTACGGAACGTTAGGTGGGCGAGCCTGACTCGCACTTGGCCAGTTTTTCAACAGATTTCCGTAGGTATTTACCTACGCTCCCCTCTCCTAGCAACTATAATCTACTTATTACAACGAGATTTCTATTGCCCTACTCACTTTGACGGTTTTATTGCTCCGTCGTAAAGTCCCAGGAGATTTAACTTCTAGCTATTTTTTTTTACACAAATCAGGGTTTTAGGTACCTATTAAAATGGTAGGTTTTTGTGAATTTCTGCCAAAAGGGAGCCCATGGTTTGGTCGAATTAGTGTTTGGTGAAACTTTCGCTTGCTCTAAAATCTCTTTATTTATTTATTTATTATTACATTTTAATGTCATGTACATTATATTAAAATATGTTAGAAATTATTAGTTGTTCCATGTCGCCCTGCTAGGGCACACATTAACAAATTAATCACTAAATGTAAGGAATCTAACATTTTAAATGTCTATAATATAATAATTCTTGTATTAGGTATGGGTATTGGAAGTGGTGATTTCGTAAACCAGTATGTACTGGGATGTGTGCCTGATGACAGCCACCTCTGTAACTGGCGTCACTGAAAATCAGCGTCACGACATTATCCTGGATCTTATCGTGACACATAGCTGAGTGCCGACCATTTGGCTGGTTAGAATAAGTATCCATTTGTAATATTCTCTTTGTGTTTCCGTTAAAGTTATTATAAAGTTCTCTTATTCTTATTCTTATAATAATAATTATATTTAAATCATGCCATCGACCGTACCTTCAACTAATGTAAATGTGTCTCACAGCGAGATCCCAAAAAATTAGCCAATAATGAATAGGAAACAACACTTTACTCCAAAGTGAAAACATTCTGGCACCGTATTAAGTATCTCCATAATTACGCATTTGCATACCAATTGTGCATAGCAAATTTTTTGAAGGGGACAAGTTCACTCGAAACAAAATTAGACCGTGTGCTAAACGAGACAGGGTTCTATGTGTACACTCTAAACACGAGTTGTAGAATCTTGTAAAAGTTGGCTAAGCGGTCGCTCGGACGGTCATGCGACCACGGTAAAGCCACAGAGAAGGCCAAGCTAATGAAATTAAATAAAATGCCTTTGGTAAGTTGCTGAATAACCCGAGAAATGGTGGTTGCGTATCTTCTGGGAATACGGGGTTTTTCAAACAAGCGAAGGACTTCGAAAATTACGACAAGCTTTGTGGTAATGGAAGAATTCGACGCAGACTAAGATTCGAACTGAAATGTCTGTCCCTCTTATACTTGTGAAAATGGAGAAGGACAAGCAACACGTTTACATCAGCGGGGGCAGAAGTTGAAGTTAATCGACCACAGACATACGATCTTATAATCTGAAATACTAGCTGAAAACAGTTTTCTTTATAAGATCTTTGTGGGAAACAAAGCTGGTTGAATAGAACACGAAGAAAAAAAAATGCTTCTCACAGACGTGTTTATCCCTAACGGAGTAGAAAGAGCCTAAGGTAAAAATACCTGAAGGCCACGTTTACAATACAATACAAGACAAATACTCTTTATTGAACATCACAAATCAGTACAAAACAATACAGAAACAAAGAACAAAGTATACAATGGGCGGTCTTATCGCTTAGTAGCGGTCTCTTCCAGACAACCAATAAGTCAGAGAAATAAGTTGACCATGATTGCGAGCGTATAGGTGGAAAGGGGAATCAAAAATAATGATGGCTTGTGAAATATAGGTACTAAAGTCGTCGCAAAATGAAAGGCCCGTTTTGACATTTGTCTTCCCGACGTAACTAGTGATGTCACCGAACGACTCGGTACTCGATACTCACGATAAATCGATTCAAATTTGCATGAGTATTTGATCGATTTAAATATGTATTTTAAAGTGGCATTGGATTAAAGTTCTGATTAGAAAGTGAATCTTCAGTCAATCATTTTCTTCAGATGATGAAGACGAGCCATTCTATTGAAATCAGTGTTGCAATTGTTTACGGCTTTGAGCTCCAAGGTCATAATTTTCAGTAAAGATCACTACACAGCTGGTGAAATGCAGTAATTAATTGGTCTAAATAAAATAAATAAAACCGGCCAAGTGCGAGTTGGCCTTAAAAAAATTATCTACATCGATTTATTTTTTCCTTAACCGATTATTAATAGTCTGTGGACAATATGAAAAAATCGTTATGCACAGCACTTAGCTGAGTGAGCGATACCCATCAATGAAAAATGCAATTACCTTCAGAACATTTCGATCGGTAAAAAATAGAGAACTTCATGGGCGTGAACTGTCAAAACGGGCCTTTTAAATTGTGACGACTTTAGCTGGGAGCACAATGAAAGAGGCGTGTGTGCGGCTCGACAATTAATTCCGGACTGACGTCACATGAACTAACTTACAACTACCCGATACTTATTTAATAGAAAGCTAAGTACCCACTTATACACTACAGTTTGCAAGCCGAATCGCTATTAATTGATTTAAACAATATATACATACATACATAATACATAATTATAAATGCGAAAGTATGGATGGATGGATGGATGGATGGATGTTTGTTTGTTACTCAATCACGCCAGAACGGCCCAACGGATCTGGATGAAATTCGGCACATAGATAGAGAAAAGTCTGGAATAGCACATAGGCTACTTTTTATCCCGGAAAATTGCGTAGTTCCCGCGGGATAGCGATAAACGAATTCTTTGCGGACGAAGTCGCTGGCAACAGCTAGTAATACATAAATCACGTCTTCATCCCCTACGGGGTAGACAGAGCCCAAGGTAACAAGACCTAAAGACCACGCCTAGCATGACTGTGATTTAAACAATAGCAAGACACAAAGTCACACCGTGCACATTACACAAAGTGAAAGCTTAAACTCTTTTCCAATCTGTAACATTTACTCAGGCGTTCGTGTATAATTGGAAATCGGTTTTATTCTCGTAATAAATTCATTATACATACAGTCGTGACACGCGTCAGTCAAAAAGCGGATTGGTCGGCTCATCTGCATTTCGATCGGCCGCGGCGTTGAAAATAATATGATACAAGTAACAACCTAAAAGGAAAATTCGCGTTGGAAAATTCAAATGTGCTCCTGTAATATCTACAATGCTGAGTATATTATTATTATTATTATTATCAGCCTATTGTGTCCCACTGCCACAGACCACCTACCCCCGAGACATGCCATCTGTACGAATTTCTAAGCAAACACTTCTGCCGACGTTGGCGGAATGCGACGTAAGCGGGCGGCAGGGGTGACGTCACGGCGTAAGAAAGAAGAGATGGGGGCATGTCGACGTCATAACTGGTGACCCAGACACCTCAGAAACTGTCTCCCGGCAGTTTTGAGGTTCAGATGATATGCCTAGTAACATATAAAAATTTGGTGCTGGTATCCGGAAGTGAACTATGTTTTCCGTTATTCCAAGCACTATATTGTAGTTTTTAGGTCACATTAACACGCTGCTTACGGGTCTGTTTCCTGGTCACTACTGAATGAGCGCGCGTTTGCGTTCGAAGTTATAGGCGCAATTGCGCAAATAGGATCCAGAAAATGCCGCCCTGTATTACAAGTCTAATGGGGTAGGTGGTCTGTGCCCACTGCTGAGCAAAGGCCTCTCCCCAACTCTTCCACTGCTCCCGGTCTGCTGCGGTAAGTATCCAGTCGTTCAAGAAGGCGTCTAACTCGTCCCGCCATCGCCGTCTATATACCGTATATATATCGTGCTGAGTATATTGTCGATGATAATTAGTTCTTTCATTACGATCACCTCCCCCTACAACCTCATAACTGTGCTAATCACCACATACAGCAAAAATCTATTCAGACATGTGGTATACAGCATAAATGAAGAAAATTGTGATTGACGTAATATTGTGATGTCTTAAGCCTGTCTGGCTGTTGAGTTTCTTTCGGCGTCTCTTCTCAACAGTGTCTCCTTTTACGAAACGCCGGTAGACTCGTGACGTGTAAAAGTGCCTGTACGGCCTACTTACTGAATAAAGTTCATTTATTTCATTTAAAAAATAACAAGCATAAAGTTTGTACACGTTTTACTTTCCCATTTTCTTAATTGCGTTAAATATTGTATATAAACTCTCTTTTGCCGACGTAACTTTTCAATGCTTAATTATTTCTTCAAAGGACAAAAGGAAGTGAAGACAAAGAATCCATTTCAATGTGACAAAGCCTCTTAAATGAGGCGAACGTCCGGGCCTTATTAACAGTGTTACCTGCAGGCCTTAATAAGGCCCGTGTCATATTTAGTGTCATCAAAGATACAAGATGTGTCTTAGAATTTTATTGTTTTAATTTAAAACTAGCTGATACCCGCAACTTCGTCTGCAAAGAATTACGTTTATCGCTATCCTCATTTATTTATTTAAGTATTACAGCCATGGTGTTACAAAGATGGTAACTAATTCTAAAGAAGTTTCACATGGACCCCGGCGGGGTATAGCAATACAATAGGTAGTACAATAACAACTAAATGTTACAATTTATCGTCTAAGAAATCAGATACGGAGTAGTAGCATTTTTCTATTAGCATTTTTTCAATTTTATTATAGAAAAACAACTATCTTTTAATTCGTTTTTGAAACCTATTGGAATTTTATTAAATATTTTAATTGAGCAAATAATAGGGTATTTTTTTAAAAATGCTTAGTTTTGGATTGGGGAAGGTCAAAAGGTGATCGCGGCGGGAATTTAATGAATAATTGTATAGTTGAATGTTTTTTCTTACGAACATGACGACTTCCAGTATGTATATAGATGGGAGGGTAAGTAACTGCAGTTTTTTGAAGTGTGGTTTGCAACTTTCATCCTGCAGGAGCTAGATAGAGATAATAAGTAGCATATGCGTTATTCCAGGCCATACTCTACCCCTGTGTCAATTTTTAGCCAGATCCGTTTAGCCATTTTAAAGTGAAAGAGTAATAAACATCCATCCATACTCACAAACATTCGCATTTATAACATTAGTATATTCAAATAGGTATTTGGTTAATTTGATTGAATACCCCTCTAACCATTTGATTTTGATTTAAAAAATCCTGAAAAACATCTTCCAAATGTGTTCAATTAATCTGACCCTACAAGTAGAATGATGCAGATACACCAATTATTTTAAATACATACTTATACATCAAGTAGTAGTTTTGGAGAGATGTTACCTCGTGATTCAACTTTGACGTGGACGACGTAAACGTCTAGTTTATACATTTAACTCATCAGGCCAATGAAAAGCCAGGAATGGGGTTAGAAGGTCGCGACATTCATACGATATTAAGCTCGACTCTACTGCACCTAAACTGCATGCCGGTAATCTTGCATCTTGTGATACTAGACTTTATCTTGTGCAATGTCTTTTTTAGGGTTTCGTACCCAAAGGGTAAAAACGGGACCCTATTACTAAGACTTCGCTGTCCGTCCGTCCGTCCGTCTGCCATCAGGCTGTATCTCAAGAACCGTAATAGCTAGACAGTTGAAATTCTCACAGATTGTATATTTCTGTTGCCGCTATAACAACAAATACTAAAAACAAAATATTAATAATAATTAAGGGGGGCTCCCGTACAAAAAACGTTATATTTTAGCCCTTTTTCATGGCTACCACTCGCCGAGCTAGATCTCAAGAACCGTGATAGCTAGACAGTTGAAATTTGCACAGATTATGTATTTTTATTGTGGCTACAACAACAAATACTAAAATCAAAATAAAAATAATAATTAAGGGGGGCTCCCATACAACACAGTATTTCTGGCACGGAACCCTTCGTGCGCGAATCCGACTCGCACTTGGCCGGTTTTTTTATATTTTCTCAATACCTACAGTGCCGGCCAAAAATATTTAAGGTATCTGCTCTGGGTGGTGTAGCGGTATAGCACGCACGGAATGATGAGGATCCGGGGTCGATTCCCGGCCATAGCTTTACTTTTCGGATTTTTCTATGTGTTCTAATTTTCCGTGTCGTTTAGAAATTTAATTTACAGGGATATATAGTCAAATATTCCGGAACTAATTTAAGAGACCCTGTACAATTCATGATTGATGATATTTAATAAACTGACTTTAACCATTAGACTATAGACCGATCGCTTAAATGAGTCCTCGCCCGCGCGGCACAGGGGCGCGGGATGGGAGAGAGATGCGGGTAGTAGTGGTCGGGGCACGTATTTAAATATCGAAAATTAAAATATCGAAAGTTAAAAAGTCGACGGACAAATTATCGAAAAACAGAATGTCGAACGATCATAATGTCGAAATTCAAAATGTCGAAAGTATATATTCTCGAATGGTACAATTATCGAATGCTTAAATTTCGAAAATCTGAATATCGATAGCTAAATTATCGAAAATCAGAATGTCGAACGATCATAAAGTCGAAATTCATAGTGTCGAAAGTGTATATTATCGAATGCTTAAATATCGAAAATCAGAGTGTCGAACGATCATAAGGTCGAAATTCAAAATATCGAAATTATATTATCGAATATATCTGATGCAGTCGTCATCGAATATATCTGATACACAGGCAACATATAGGTTAGGTTAGGTTAGTATTGCGTCAAGGCGCGAAGCGCCTCAACTAGGCGAGTCGACCTTTTCTCGTAGCTATTCAAAGTTATTTTTGTTAATCACACATTTTACTTTGTCATACCTACGAAACATTTAATCGCATGAGAATTGAATAGCTACGAGGAAAAGTCGACGGAGCTCCGCTTTGCGGCGCTCCTATTCCGCCTAGTTCAGGCGCTTCGCGCCTTGACGCAATACTAACCTAACCTAACCTACGAGTACCCCCCTGAGACGCGCGAGTGAGGACACATTCTAGCTATAAAGGTGGAAACACATTATTAACACGCGACGCGACCCGACGCAACGAATGTATGCGCATGGCGTCGCGTCGGATGTTCATAGTGTGGTTCTGGTCATAGAAAATAATACAATTTGATTCGGCTCAACACGCGTCGCGTTGCATCGGGTCGCGTCGCGTGTTAACAATGTGTTTCCACCTTTACTCTTCAGTCATCTTCCGTACCTGTTTTTGACGATTTTAATTTCACTAACAAAGTATACTGCACTTTTTACACTTGCACTCTAGTCCTGGCGTTTTACGTCCTTTTTATGCAGCAGTAAAGAGATTTAAGAGGAATTTCCTGTAAAGGCGACAACAGCTTAATATAATAAAACTCGGAAAAGGCTTCAGACGTCTACTTTACGTCTTATGCAAAGAACGTTAAATTCAACTAGAAAAAACGGCCAAGTGCAAACTGTACTCATAGAAGAAGGCTTCTGCATTCACAAACTTTACCTATAATTTTAGTATCTATACTAGTCTACTAGTACTCAACTACGAAAAAAACAGGATAGCATCATAGATATCTGACACTAGAGATCACAAAGAATTAGAGTTACCTACCAACTATAAACCGCTAACAGACGGATGAACAGACGATCGCTACGAAACTGTATGTATGTTTGTAAACTCTTTTTTGCACAAAATAAAGTAAAACAAAGACTTGTCCCTTCCAGTCAGTGAGTGGATGAGAGGATCTATAAAAACCATAACAATATTTTATCGACTTTCCCATTCATTCAAAACAGTTTGCAACTTACAGTGTACTTGTTTTATTTGTAAGGTAGATGCGTCGTTAAAACTCCCGCGGGACGGGATGGGATACCGACACTATATCAGGAGTAACGGCCCATTTAGTTGGAGCCGAATCGCAGTGTGTCAAACGTGGCATTCACAATATTTAGCTTCAGGCGGTCGTTTTCTTTTGCCTATGGAAAAGCTAAAGGTTTTTATGCCCATGCAACCACATCGATCATCTCCAGCCTACATACGCCCCACTGCTGTTCCTAGGCCTCCTCTTAGAATTCGGGCTTGGCCTACAGTTCCCACGCGGGCCCAGTGTGGATTGGGAAATTCACACACACCACAGAATTGCTTCGCAGATGTGTGCAGGTTCACTGTAAAGCTCATGAAAACAACTAATAAAATGACTTAAAAAAAACTAACTATTTAATGTCTGTCTGTGAAAACCCATGAAAAATGACAAAGGGTGGACAAGCGGGCTCTAAATCTTTTCGTATTTTTTCCTGTAAGCCGTGGTAATGACAGGAAACTCCGAAGTGCGACCTGTGTCACTTACGACCTTTCTTCATAGCCACGGGATGATTTGTTGGGATTTCCACGCGCAATATCCTCGAGGATAAGTGGAGGGTTACCGAAAATATTCAGCTTGTTTACGCTTCTTGAATAAAGCTCATTAGTATTTGAGATTTAGTTTTAAAGCTTTATGGACCATGTTTCATTGTTTCGAAAAGTTCAATGAATAAAACCTGCTAATTATTATAATTGCGAAAGATTGTGAGTAGGTATGTCTATATATAGGTTTGGTACTCTTTCATCTAAAGCAGCTGGACAGATTTAGATGAAATTTTATTTGTAGACCGTTGGATCTCTGAAATCCTCCTAATATCATAAAAGCGAAAGTTTGTGACGATGTGTGAGTGAGTGTGCATGTTTGTTCCTTCTTCACGCTGAAACGACTGGACGGATTTGGATCAAATTTGAAACAGTGATAGCTGATACCCTAGATTAAAACATAGGCTACTTTTCATCTCGATAAAGTGCACAATACCCGCGGGATAGCGATAAATATCTCAAAGGTTGCAGCTGCCTAAAGTCAACGTAAATATATACCATCAACAACAGTTCTGAAGTATATTTCTACGCGGACGAAGACGCTGGCAAAAGCTAGTAATATTTAATGCTTCTTTGTCCTTATATACTCCCGCGAGATCGAGCCTAAATCTATATGTAGAACATGACATTTCGCACGAATTTTATTGGGGAATTTAGAAACCGAGCAAGTGGGTTACCAGATGGTAAGTGAGCACCAGCCTTGAGCACCCGCAGCACCAACAAATTGCAGATGCGTTGCCAGTCTAGAATGCTAAGATTTTAGAACCTATAGAAGACTAAGGCATAAGCCAGTCGTTGGTGCAAGCACAGCTGCTTGCAAGGATTGAATGTGATGATAGTAGTGATCTGGACGAATAATTACGGACTAGATACGCGTTTCAGAATCGGCTCCCAGAAAAGGCTACTAAATAGCCAACTATTATCGTACATTACGGGGTATTCTCCGGGTCCGCTGTAGCTACCTCCTTTCCATTTCAATGGACCTTTTCATCCATATAACTACAAAGAGGCCCGTAAAACAGATAATACCAACCCATCCATGCGTCTCGCAACACTCTTGTTGCTGTAGAAACAAAGTCGAATTTCGACTTAATCGGCTACCGGGTGTACTGGAAATAGCTATTCGTACCGAAAACTTCCTCCTGTGTAGTTAAAATGGGAAAATACGTGACTTCTTTCTAATAGGTCGGCTAGATTGATTATTCTCTGAATCAGTGCCAAAACTAATTATTTGGGAAGTAAATCCTAAACCGAAGAGCAAGAATGACGAGATTGATGAATGTGGATGAAACGAAAGAGGTATGTCAGGATCATAGCATGTGGAACAAAGTAGTGACTGTCTGGCCTTATGGGAAAGAGGCGTGACGAGGACAAAATAAATTAAATTGAATATTTAAGTTGGCTAAATAGTTACTACAAAATTCCCAAAAAAGGGAACGAAATACTCTTGGTTTTTGTTGAGTAAAAGTCAATAGAAATACAAAAAGTATTCTTAGACCACATGCACGCAGTTCAAACTGAGAATTAAAGAGATTGCTAGATCACCAAATGCTCTGAGTGAAACATTTTGCATTGAATAATTAATATTTTCATTTAGGTAGTTAACATACGAACGTAACTATGTTTGCTCGTTCCAAACTGTTTTAGTAACCCAGTTTTTGAGTGACGGAAAATTTTGCTGAATTTGAAACGCGAGTAGGGTAGAAGTAAATTACAGCTAACTAATTTAAGTTGTAGTTTTGTCATTGACTTAAGATAAACAACTAGACTCCCAATCGCAAACAAAAGTGCCTCAAGAAACGTCCGAGCGGCGTTGTCTATGTATTGTGTGTGTCAACACATCAACTTACACAGATAACATTAACACATTCGTTCAAATTAACACCTTATTTCGAGGCAGTAATGTTCTATGTCAGTTGCATACGATCGTGAGAAGTAATAACACGACGCCACGCGCTGGAAACCTGTCTGTCTCTTGTTCTCAAGTGTTTGAGATTACGGTGCGAAAGAGACATACTGCACCAAACCAAACGACTGAACCAAAACTCTGCACAATAGACGCGTCGTGCAGTCTTTTGCTTCCGACAGTTTTTGAGCGTGATTGTGAGTCTAATTGTTTATCTTATAAGTCAATGAGTTTTGTTAATAGATTTTACCACTTTCGAATGATGTCGAGTGATATGCTTTCATACGTAATAAAATATTGTTCTCACTTCGTTCATTCTATCATAGCGAAAAAACTTTATACGGCAAGCCTCTATGTTTTTCATCTTAATCTCAAAATTAAGTTTTTATATTGACTCGTAAATAATGAGGATAGTCTTTGTCATTTCGATCCATACGGTCGAAAAAACAGAATCACGTTCTTCTGTGAAACCTTTTCTTATACAATTTAATAATCATTTCTTTGGCAGGCTATGGTAAATCAATATGATATTTGAAGTTAAAAGGTTCCACAATGGTTTCTTTCACTGTATAAACAAACAACATTATTATTATAATCTTAGAGCCCGGTACTCTTCTGCAAGCTGTAACCGTAAATTTTGCACGTTACAGTAACCAAAAACCGTAGCTTATTATATACGTGGCTTGGGAGCCTGTCGCGAGCGGAATGCCACGTACACACTACGGTTTTAGGCATAGAAAAAAGAGAAACCTAGAAGTGGCACTAGTGGTGGTTCTCGAGTGGCGACCGCGAACCGGAAGACGCAGTGTTGGCAGGCCTCCCACTAGGTGGACTGACGACATCGTAAAAGTTGCGGGAAGCCGGTGGATGCAGGTGGCGACTTGTCGTTCATTATGGTGTGCTAAGGAGGCCTTTGTTCAGCAGTGGACGTCTTCAGGCTGATGATGATGATGATGAGAAGTGGCATGTGAACGAGAGACGCGTGCCACTCTTATGCGGAAAATTGCACGTATAAACGTGAATTTGTCGGTTCGAGTAGCAGAATGATTCTGCCAGAATCAGATTTTCTCGAGTGTTCCGCTGTCATCAGTTAGATTTTCAATCACGTAAACCTAAATCCCATACAGCAGGGTTCATTTTGCAACGCAGTTATTTTAACGACATTTGTTGTGCAATGGCAAAACTATTATTTAGACAACTGACATTTTCAGACTGTCCTTCTGGCTACTTCACGCTAGATGGTGTTTATATACCTGTATAGTGGACTTTAAGCAATATTCTGTGGCTGGAAACTTCAAATTCTGACGTTTCCGACCGATTCAGAACTTATTACATTTTATAATAGAAAAGCTACGACCAATAATTGCCAAGATTTTAAGGTAGGAGTAAAGGTGCGACCACACCGCCGCTTAAAAAACGGTGACGTTACGGAATCGCAACAAAATGTACGAAGAAACGGTTAGAAAACGTAACGCCTACGACACGTCCTTGCGTATACGTGGCGGTGTGGTCGCACCCTAAACTGTCGATGTGAGAATTTGGCGACACAGGTTTCCCTAGTGAATGCGACTTATCGCACTTCTATTGTCTCTTTGTTCTCTGGTTTTAGGTAACATTTAACCTGGAACAGATGAGTACCCAGCTCAAGGCGATAATGGATTTACTTTGTCAACTATACATGTTAACCGGAGGCAAAAGCCATCACAAGAACCAGTTGATACAGGTACAACAATACATATATTATGTATGAGATTGTTAAGGCAATTCGGTCCCCGACAAGTGGCCAATTGAACCTCAACATAACACTTATCTAGTAAGACAATTGAAAAACATAACACTTCGCTACGTAATATCCTGCTTGAGATTATAGCTGTAATAACTAGTCAATGCAGAACTCGTTTTGATTCTCGTTTTTAGGGTTCCGTACCCAAAGGGTAAAAACGGGCCCTATTACTACTTCGATGTCCGTTCGTCTGTCTGTCCGTCTGTCACCAGGCTGTATCTCATGATCCGTGATAGCTAGACAGTTGAAATTTTCACAGACGATGTATTTCTGTTGCCGCTATGGTATCAAGCTAACATTGATATCTCTTTTAAGTAGAGAAAAAGAAAATTCTAGGTTGACGCAATCAAAAGATACAGTCATTAGCAGACGTGTTTCCATGCAAATTGCTATAACAAAACGTAAGGGGTACGTTCAGTTGTCCTAGAATTTTAAAGTCGCTCTGTGTATTAATAAGAATCTATAATTTATGATAGTTTTCATACGGTTATCAGTTCGAGAGAAGGTCAACCTACGGACCCTCTACAACTCGATAATCTTGATATTGGAACGCTTGAATGCTTCAAACTTTAACTATTAGAAGCCCAAATTTAGCAACTTTGCCCCTTGTCAGCGCTTACTAATGCCAAATCCATTTCAATCCGATAAATCCATTCGAATCCGTCAAACGACGTTTTAAATCCGCCAAATCTAGACTGGAATACTACTATCAATGCATCAAGTATTTTATTATCAGGTTTTTTTTTAACCGACTTCAAAAAAAAAAGGAGGAGGTTCTCAATTCGGTTGTATTTTTTTTTAATTTACTCAATTTACTTTGGGTCATAATTAGGGCTGCAACAATTCGTTCGGATGACGTAAAAATTACGTAATTTTGCAGACAGGATGATGTTTGTATGTAAACTTTCGTGGGACAAGCATCTCATACAGGTGACAGGAGATACAACTAACATAATAATGTAGGCTACCGTGAGGTAAGATTATTTATTTTATACTTTTTAATGAATTTCTCTTTCTCTATAGATTGAATGAAAAAAAAACATTTGGCCGCTTTATCCAAGACAATCGTTGCTCTCGATTCCTCGGTTTGTGTAGAGATATCCATCCCATGCCGTTTAGTTAGCGTTCCCAGGGATATGAAACTGTCACGTGATCTGTCGTTACTCCTGAGTTGACTATTTGACATCATCCTATAAGTGGTTTGACGTCATTCGTATGAAACGTTCGAGCCCTGTATGACTCATAATAATTCGTTGGTATAAATAAATCTGTTGACTACTGACGTAGAGGAATTAACCAACAAAGTTAATGGCACGTAATTTCTTTGAAAAGCGATTTGCTCGCTGATTGGTGGGGCCTAGATCAAGCAGGACGCTAGAGTTGGGCAAGCAGATAATATGATCGATATCGATAATGAATGTGTAGTCTAGTAAAAGAAAACATGTAACTCTTCAATCATAATACTAATAACTGAAGGTTTTTTCACCTCTCACGTGTACCTACTTCCCATTTTACAGGTACTTTCCCATTTGTCCCATGGGACTTTGAAAGTATGGAGTAATAGTTTATTGAATGTCTTACTTTCATGGAGCTAATGATAAAAATAGTACCCACGTGTATAACTCGTCCAAAATAAACTAAAATTAAGTATCGGCAAGTATAGCCGTAAATTAGTAAGTTAAGTTTTAGTTCACGGATTCCATTCATGCTTTAGTTTTTTTTTTTTACTTCTTTATAGGAGGGCTAAACCTTTATCAAGTAATGAAAGTGGCTGATTCAATTAAAGAACATAAAAGTAGCCTAATTTTAAAATTGGATAACAACTACCAAATAACTGCTACTCTGTACTGAATTTTCTTCGTTTTTGGACCAATATCTTAGCTTGACAGGAAATGTTCTTCTGTCTAAATTCATTTGTTTTCTTAATGGAAAATATTTTTATCAAGATTTTTTCTTTAGCTAACTAACTGCGGCTAAAAACATTCTACTAATTAGTTCAGTGATTTCTTATAATTATTTAAACTTTCAGTAAAAATAATAATGCGAAAGGAAAATTGACAATAATATCCATTATGTTCTTTACTAAAAGCCAATTCAAACATTCATGTATTATTTTAAGACTTACCTTCATTTGAAAACCAAAATTCCAACTTCAAACGTTCACCACACTAGATTCCAAATTCAAACTGTTTATCCGGATAAAGAAACGTCTTCAATCAGCGTTCACAACTCACTCAATTCTCCGTCACACTGGCCACTTAGAATGTGACAAAATAAAAAAAAATTGCCGCTATATTAAAGGGTTGTTCTGGCTGGTTTTCGTGTTTTTTTTAGGTTAGGTTGGGTTTTCTGTGGGTTAGTTTCGTTTTTCGCGAGATGTTGGCAACGTCCCGGCCGGGCGATCCCGCGGGCTCAGAGGCTGACTCTGGACCGCGCGCCGCTCGAAGCTGCGTAGGGTGCTCCTCCCCTCTTGCGTAACACGACCTGAGAAAGCTATATCATTCTCCTGAAACCACAGTTTTAATAATTTTAAGTACCTAGCTACACTTAAAAAAATTACAGATTAGAATGAGCTCGGTTTTAAACTTGCTAGCATTTTCTAAAGTTTAAGAAGGATATGTCAATAAATCTATCAGTGTATTATTTTGTTGCATTAATTTCATTAGCTCAGATTCAGTTTTATTTTGCATTTTTAAGAGTATCGCTATCTGAATTGAAGTTTGAAATTCCTGATAAAATGATTCACATTATGCAGCTTCGACTGACCCGCATCTTTCGGGAAAATCCGCTTCGCGCAGGCGCGAATCGGAAAACTAGAGCGGGACGAAACATGAATACGTTAGACGGAGAGAGCGGCGGTTGAAAAAGGAAGTGTTCTAAGTCTAGTTAATATTTTGAAACTTAATAATTATATCAAAGAATTCTTGAAACGATTAAAATGAAATAGGTACAATGTAGAATATTTAATGAGAAGACTTAACATGCCAAGCATAATTTTAATTAATTACTAGCTGCTGCCCGCGACTCCGTTGCCTACGTCCGCTTATCGCTATCCCGCGGGAACTATGCTATTTTCCGGGATAAAAACTATACTAGGTATGTCCTTCTCCGGGACTGTAACTATATCTGTGTACCAGAACCAATAAAATCGGTTTAGCCGTTTTGCCATGAAAGAGCAAGATACGTCCAAACATCCATACTTACAAACTTTCGCCTTTAAATATAATATTAGTACTCGTAAGATTGGCTGTTGTAGCTCATTTACAACCGTTTTGTGCTAAAGATGAATAAAATTAAAACAATCACCAGACGCATGTACAGGGTGTATCAGATACCCCCTAATAATAATCAACTGGGGTATATAACCATAGCTACAGAAGCTAAAAAAAATATTAAAAAAAAATTGGAGTATAATTTTTTTTATATTTTCTATAGGAATGGTAGTATTAACTGTAATCATTCGTATAGAAAACATAAAAAAAAATTTACTCCAATTTTTTTTAAATATTTTTTTTAGCTTTTATAGCTATGGTTATATACCCAGTTGATTATTGTTAGGGGCTATCTGATATACCCTGTATATGTTAGTTTTTAGCTTCAACGTATCTGCAAAATCTGCTTATTAATATTATTGTGGTGACTATTAATACAACAATCTCCTTCTCTCTACTTCGTATTAAAACAACATACATACATACATATCGTCACGCCTCTTTCCCACAGGGGTAGGCAGAGACTACTTTGTTCCACTTGCTACGATCCTGACATACCTCTTTCGCTTCATCCACATTCATCAATCTCTTCATACATGCTCGTCGGTTTCGGGTACTCTTGACCTGGCCTTTCTCCAAAACGTTAACGTGTTTCATTAAAACAAACTTTTCGAATATCCCTAGAACCTTAATATAAATAATTCGCATGATATTAAATAGTAATATTACTATGCTTAGGGTAAATGTTTGCAGAACAAAGGACCGTTAGACCGGGGGCCGGCTGTAAAAATCCTTGCTACACAAGGACATAATAAAACCTTTTTTTAAGGTTAGTGCTTCACCGGCAATAAACTGCCAACAGAAAATAAACACGACCAAGGACGGCATATTTAGCATAACTTAAGTAGGTATGGTCTCATAAGAAAACTAAACTAAAACTAAACTATGTGACATCATAGAGTTACCTTAACGTTAGAGTTAACTTTTTTCTTATGTACACGTAACTAGTTTTCACTGTTTGTGATAAATAACTCCATTAAAAAAATCTTTCTTAATTCAAATAGGTACCTACCCTACACATTACACTAACATTACACAAATACATACAAAATACAAAAAATAAGATTTAGAAAGACAACAAGTCGTCATAAAGTTTTCATTGCCATACTTTCTTCGTTCTAACTATAGGAAGTCAGTTTATTTATTTATACATAAATCACGTCTCTATCACTTAAGGGGTTGACAGAGCCTAGGATAATACGACGTAAAGGCCACGTTTAGCATAATTGTGGGGGTATAGGTGGAAAGGGGAATCGAAATAAAGGTGGGTTGCTAGCCTCATCGCCTATAACATGGTTCTTAAGATTTTCACCCATGCCCTCGATGGGCTAAAGCGATGACAAAAGATATGTTCGTATAACTCCAAAACCGAGCACGGAAAGAAAGAAAGAAAGAGAAGAAAGAATACATTTATTCATTTTACAATACACCCACCCATAATGGAGAAAATATCTTTATTTTAGTTTACTTGTTGTTATACCTATTATACATATTATTTTAATTTTTAATTGTTGACGTATTTATTCTGAGCTGACGATTTCAATATAAATTCTTTGACATTTAATTTTAAGTGATGATGTAATTTTATATTGAATGATCAAATAAACATAAACATAAACACGACACCACGCACCAGTGTTAGCACGGCACGGTAAAGGCGGAACCACATTATTAACACGCGACGCGACCCGACGCAACGAATGTATGCGCATGGCGTCGCGTCGGATGTTCATAGTGTGGTTCTGGTCATAGAAAATAATACAATTTGATTCGACTCAACACGCGTCGCGTTGCGTCGGGTCGCGTCGCGTGTTAATAATGCGGTTCCGCCTTTATACTTGGATTATTTAATGCCATAACATTAATCACAGTGAAAGCCTAGTCTATATCCCTATTTGGCGAAGGCTTTTAAGGAAAGGCACTCAAAAGGCAAGTTCCTATGGCAACTTAGATTTCATTCGGCGTTCTCTTGATTTCCATTTAGTTGCAAACTTGTAAGTTGAACAACTTTACGGTATGTATATTATTATTAATAGTTGATACATTACGAGTATTGCTGTTTGAACGGCTTATGTCGCATGCATTTGTATAGAAAATGTAGGTACTGTTAATTTAAATCGATGTAAGTTCAAAGTTTTTAATTAGGTACTAGCTTGTGCCCGCGACTTTGCCCGCGTAAGTAAGTAAGTCATTTATTTGTGATACACAGGCTTCAAAGCCCCCCCCCCCTTTCGTAGGTACTTCATTTATTGACAAAAGTCACATATTGCTATGCATATTTGAACAGGCACTTAACACCCCTATTCTGACATTTCATTGGTAATTTTTTTTTATAATAATAAGCGATATTACATCCCGTGAGAATTTTGAAAATCCCGCCTTACCTCTATTACACTGAAGCAATATTTATATACATATATAAAATCCATTCAGCCGTTTTCACGTGATGCGCGCACAAATATACAGACAAACAGATAAACAGACAAAAAATCTAAAAACAGCTGTTGGAACGTGTTCTGTTATCGATTCTAAGTATCCCCAGCTTATTTTTTTTTTAATATCTTCCATGTACAGACTTTCGATCCTCTTCAGCTTTATTATATGTATAGATTGTATTAAATGTTGCAATTTAAAATACTTTTTATAAAGGGTAAATTAATCCGTAATATTTCAAGTTGAACACTGTGTTATCCATTGGAAAAATGAGTTACCATAAAACGGGGTGACTAAAAATTGAAGTTCAAACCTCGATAAAAATATTGTCATATGTGGCAAGTTGATTTTTTTATGAATAAAAAATGATCCTGCGGAATGAATTTTTAGTTTAGTAATGATTATCTGTCGTTTAGTTTCATAGTTTAAGCAATAAACACTGAATTATAGGCAAATTCCAGCTCACCTCGTAGTAGCCGTAGTGGGGTCAGAAAGGATATAAGATCAAGTAAAAAAATTGACGTTAACAAATTACCAGACAAAAGGATAATTATAAAATATAATACCTATATCTAAAAATATAACTAAAGTACTTTTAGAGCAACCTGAGCCTGAAATTTTGAGTAGCAAGTGAAAACACAAAATATAGTTCTATCTCTTTTCCCTCGCAATCCCTTTTCACCCCGTTTTACGGTACAGAAACGGCTTACGATACGCTACGCGTCTACGCCGTAGCAGCTACGGTCGTAGCTGAGTGAAAGTTAATGTTTACCTACCGACAGATTTTTTTCCGCTGTAGGCTTCATCTTCGCTTACTATCGCGCGTGATTGTGGTCTACATAAACAACTGATTTATGAATGAGAGGCCTTTGCCCAGCAATGGGACACTCAATTAGGCTAATATAATATTAATAATAATAATAAAATGAATGTTTTCTATACCACTGAGTTAACTTACTTTTTTGAAAATAAAATTCGAAACGAATATCACATTACCAGTAATTTCATTGGTTGTCCTTTCCATGGTACATACCACCAAACATTTAATAGGTAGTTATCAGTGGCGTGGCGTCCATAGAACTCGAATCCCACTGGCTTGCCTATTTTAAGGCAGTTGGGCACTTTATTGTGCAGAATTAGAGGAAAAGGCTAGTTAAGTTCTCTCCGGCTTGCCTTCTGATATACTTGACGCCACGCCACTGGTAGTTATACATACATACTTAAAGGCAGGATCAGTGATTAAGATGGTGGTAGCGACCTTACACAAGATCCCACATAAATACATTGCGGGTGGTAGGGCCTTGTGCAAGGTCCGTCCGGATAGCTACCACCATCTTACTCGCTAATCCTGCCGCTAAGCAGCAGTGCTTGCACTACTGTGTTCCGGTGTGGAGAGTAAGACAGCCGGGGAAATTACGGGCACAAGAGGCATTTCATCTAAGTCCTCTAGGTTGGCAACGCATCTGCAATCCCTCCGGGGTTGTGGGTGTCTATGGGCAGTGGTGATCGCTTACCATCAGGTGACCCCACTTGCTCGTTTGCCTTCCTATTCACATAAAAAAAAAAAAACATATACATAAATCACGTCTTTGTCCCTTACGGGGTAGATAGAGCCTAAGGTAACAAGACCTATAGGGCACGTTTAGCATGATTGTGGGCATAAGTGGAGAAGAGAATCAGAATAGTGAATGATTCCTAAGATTTTCACCTATTCCCTTAATGGACTTTTACCATATTCGCGGAAAGAGAAGCAACTGGTAATTCTATGTTTTTTTCCCGTAAAATCCAGCACTTGAATCCACGTCCATAATCACATTAAATACATATTGTATCACGATTTCATGTTCTTACTTAATCTCAATAAAAATCAATTCTTTTACCAGAGCAAAAGGTTCAATGTTGCTCAGCAGTAACTTTAACATAGAACTTTGTTGCAGCCACTGAGTAATCTCCTGTGTAATGGAAGACCAAAGTTGTAACTTGCTCACAGATGTCTCTGTCAATCAGACTTGATACAGAGTTAAAGACATCCTCCAAGAAATACTTGTTTCCATTGCCTACAATAAGTAGGTACAGTAAAAAGCATAAATATATGTATAACTAGCTGTTGCCAGCGACTTCGTCTGCAAAGAATTCGTTTATCGCTATCCCGCGGGAACTACACAATTTTCCGAGATAAAAAGTAGCCTATGTGCTATTCCAGACTTTTCTCTATCTATGTGCCGAATTTCATCCAGATCCGTTGGGCCGTTCTGGCGTGATTGAGTAACAAACAAACATACATCCATCCATCCATCCATCCATCCATCCATACTTTCGCATTTATAATATTAGTTAGATGTACGTTACCAAGCCAAAATATTCGAAGTTGAGAGCAAGAGCTTCATCACTAATATTAATTTTGCGCAAAAGTCGTGGGCAAAAGCTAGTCTGTGGTATTGTAAATATCACTTGCCAGTTTTATTAAATCGTTCAAAAATTACTTGACATTGCAAATGTGTTGACTACATACTACACAATAGCACTTCGGTGTGTTGATTATTTTTATGTCTGATATAGGGTTATCAACTACATCCTACTAATATTATAAATGCGAAAGTTTGTGACGATGTGAGTGAGTGAGTATGTGTGTATGTTTGTTCCTTCTTCACGCTAAAACGACTGGACGGATTTGGATAAAATTTGGAACGAAGACAGCTGGTACCCTAGATTAAAACATAGGCTACTTTTTATCCCGGAAAATAGCATATTTCCCGGGGGATAGCCATAAACATGTCAATTGCTAATTCTACGCAGACGAAGTCGCGGGCAGAAGCTAGTATACAATAAAACTAAATTGAACTGGTGCGTCGCTGGTACAAACCAAATCATAGCAATAACAAAACCTAAAAAAATATTTCATAGAATGTTCCAGTTGCCTATCTTCCCGCGCAGATGGTGCAAGCCCATCGAGAGAATGGAAATCTTAGGAATCATGTCATAGGCGATGCAGCTAGCAACCCTAAACGTAAAACGGGGTGAGAGGAGACTGCGGGGGAGAAGGCATAGAATAGAACTAATGTTTTGTGTTTTCACTTGCCACTTGTAATTGACAACATTGCATATTTCTGAGCCTATGATATTAATGGTTCTCTGTATTTTGTTTGAAAACATGAACATGCTGACAGTTTAATTTTTTCGCTAGGGCTTGTATTTAATTTATAATTAATTTGTGCTTATTCTAAAAGAGTGTAACTCCAATACTATCACAGAATACACACACATCCCTTTGTCTTTTCTCTATAGAAAAAAAAAACTGACGTTAATTTCAAATTGTCAATGTCAGGCCCTATTCTCAAATATTCGATTTTCGAGGTTCGCTTCGAGCTGTTCCGCTCATACAAATAGTCATTATCTTGAGTGTGAGAGTGAAGGTATGCAACGAACTTCAAAAATAGAATTTCAGAGTTGCCCCCCTTGTACTTTGAAGTTGTCAAAAATACAAAATTATGATCGTTTATTTTTTCTCGTGAAAAAAGCAAAGGGGTTTCACCTATCCTGTGGTAGTTTTGGTAAAATTAGGATATATTTTTAATTAATTTTTATTTTTTATAATAAGCGATATTAAAATTATATAAACATATTGCAGTGATCAGGAGGCAAAATGCTTTCGAACCATATATACATTTTCAGGTGTTATAAAAATGAAATGTTGTCAATTTCTGTCTCACCTTGCTCAAACAGTAGTTTAGTTATATTTTTACACATTATAATCTCCTTTTTCCTGGTAATTTGTTATCGTCTTTTTTATTTGTTCCTATCCCTTCTGACCCCACTGTGGGGTGAGCTGGGATTTGCCTATATTTTAGTGTTTATTGTTTAAGCTATGAAACTAAACAACAGATAATCATCATTCAACTAAAATTCATACCACCGCAATATTGCCACATATGAGAAAATATAATTTTATCGAGGTTTGAACTTCAATTTTACCCCGTTTTAAGATGCAAGCCGGTGATTGGGAGCCCTGCGTCCAGCACAATGGGCAACCTTGGCACCAACGAGTTACATTGGCAAATTGGTGGCACCTCTCAATCCGCTGTCAACACGTTGTTTATTCTTTAAGTACCTCCACCTCAGCTGTGTTTTGAATAAACATATTTTATTGAATCAGGCGATACTTTGCGTGGTTCCATTTCAATGAACAATAGTTATTTGTGTCACTAGGGAGCAAAATACATCATTATTTACGCCGAGAGCGGTAAATTTAATCTAGAATGTAGCGAAGGATTTTGCAATAGAAGTGGCTCATACAACTTTCCACACCGAGCATTAAGAGACTTGAAAATAAAATTCTAAGTATAATTAAAGAGCTACCAGCATAGAAAATGGCGTGGTTTTATTATCAACTTCAAACAATGGGGCAAGGGGCTCTTTTACGTGTCGTTTTTTAAACTACCAGCGCTTCGGAAAGACCATCATTGCCAAGAGGAAAAATCCCCCTCAGTATTTTAACCCGCTTAACGCTATAATTATATTTGTAATCTATATCTAACTAAGTATCTAATACTTTTAAATGAGCAACTCTAGTAGGTACCTATATTTATATTATGTAATCTGAATCTCGGAAACGACTCCAACGATTTTCATGAAATAATTAAAGGGATTCCGGGGGCGATAAATCAATCTAGCAGGGTTTCGTTTTTAGAATGTACCAAAAATATTACCAAGCAAATCATCCAAGTAGTAATTTAGTTATTTGAAACGGTTTTAGCTACCCCGATGTTACTGGAATTGAAATTAAGACGCCGAAGCTGTAAATTATAAGGTAAATAGGGTAATGAAGACTTACCCTAGTTGCGATGAGCTCGCTGTTACAAATTATAGTGTTACAGCGATAATTATGATTATACCCTAACGGGGTATTTACGGGTTCAATGATCATTTATTAACTCAAAAAATATACATATAATTATTATAGTATATTATTTTGAGATACATTACTTACAGATCTGCGAAGCAATTCAATGGTGTGTGTTAAGTTCGCAATCCGCACTGGGCTTGCGTGGGAACTATAGCCCAAGCCCTCTTATTCTGAGAGAAAGCCTGTGCAGTGGGACGTATATAGGCTGGAGATGATGATGGTCAAATAAACTTTAAATTGTTTTACCGCTCTACAGATCAAAAATTAAATCAATTCAACGCATGTCGCGTATGCAGATTAATTATTAAAAAATAATCAATTGTGTGGAAGAGCATCAATAAACTCTGAAGACGCTAACAATTTTTTTGAATAGCCTATTTCGTTTCCGTTGTGGCGGAAGCCACATGATAGGCTAGTATTATAACAGTTGGCGGTGGCACGTTTCTAACGTGCCATATTGTAAATCTCATAATCGATCTTATCGATTATGAAGATCACTGACTAAGGGCAGGTTAATATATAAGCATAGTTATGGGATCACGTCGGGGTCACCACTTTACCAGCAGGGTTGCTGCTGGTAATTATTTGGGGGGAGGAGCAAGGACATTGCAGTCAGTTTCAAACTCTTCTAATCCCAACAGTCTCTGACTAATTGATTAACTAACTAACTCTCATTACAAATATACATAACTTTGCTTATATACTAACCTAGCCCTTAGTCAGCGATCTTCATAATCGATAAGATCGATTATGAGATACTAGCCTATCATGTGGCTTCCGCCACACCCACTGCCGGGCAAATCATTAATATTAAATGAAAAAAATACCTACATTTCCGCACAAACAAAACACGGTTTTTTTTCATGCATTTTTTTTTATGTGAATAGGAAGGCAAACGAGCAAGCGGGTCACCTGATGGTAAGCGATCACCACTGCCCATAGACACCCGCAACCCCGGAGGGATTGCAGATGCGTTGCCAACCTAGAGGACTTAGATGAAATGCCTCTTGTGCCCGTGTTTTCCCCGGCTGTCTTACTCTCCACACCGGAACACAGCAGTGCAAGCACTGCTGCTTAGCGGCAGGATTAGCGAGTAAGATGGTCGTAGCGATCCGGACGGACCTTGCACAAGGTCCTACCACCCGAAAAATTTCCAATTTCATGCATCATGAATAAAACTTCACTTCCACTTTCCACTTTTTTCCACTCTTTACTAACCCTTTTCAAGATTACGTAGAAAACACGACAAAGTTCAGAGAGCTTATTGTGTCAGTTTTTAACAAATTGCCTTCGCTCTCGCCTTCTGTTCTCGCGTTGTTGCACAATAAAGGCCTGAAATAGCACCTCAAAACCCCTCAAGACAATGGTGGCTTAGTAACGCGATATTTTAAGAGGTCAACACTTTACCCCTATTAGCCGTTGGAGGGGAGACGGCTCCCTCGATACATGACAGCAGGTTTTTTTGGCAACCGTTATAGCACCAGAACAGGGTTTATAGAGGCTGAAGATTTTTGCGGTATTTACTAAATGTTTATTTAGCCTTGTCTTATGTTGTGCCGATTATTAATTTAAAACTCAGATGAACAATTTTATTATTATAGGTAACGAGGTTCATACTATAAAAACAAGAGTAGGAAAGTACTGCCCACCTGATCATTATAGCTTAAAGTAATATGACAAATAACGGCTATAATATCATCTAGGAAAAGAGTCACATATTTCCAGAGAAAAGAGTAAGAAATCTAACCGGTGTGTCGTCATAGAATAATTATTAGTGTCAACTGTCTAGAACTATTCAAAATTAGACCTCACCCCACAAATGAGGCGTTATTTGCCGAGACGACTTTTGAGCAATAACCCGTCATCTTGAGTAATAAGTGTGTAGTCCAAGCAGGGATGAAAATGAGACAACAATTCAAACTAACATTTTAATAAAATTAAACTCTCGTTCTCGCTATTAGCTTCAATAAACTTAACTTAAACAATGTAAAATTTCAAAACACAAATTGAAAACAGCATCTAAAAGTATTGTGAAAAAAAGTATTTTTTTTAAACTAAGCCTAAAAAACATTTTAAAATCGCATAATTTAGTCTATAGTAGCTCTACTAGTTTTATAAGAGTCCCCTACAACGCTAGTTGCGTTATAGCGCTGGAAAAAGCTGCCCTTGTAACTCAACCCAGTCTCTCCCGTCGTGCCAGTTATGGCTGTTATAACATCATTGGTTCTCTCTCCGCTACGACGTCCTAAAGTAATATTATACCTATTAATTTCAAGTCCCAACTTTCTATTACTAAAACTTCGGCCCAAAGATTTGGATCGTTTCACGCTGAATTTGTCTCTCGGTATCTTGATGTCGTATAGAGGGTTTATAACGCCTGTGTAGTTGTGTGGTGCTAGGTTGAGTTTTGTGGTGGCTAATTCAAGCTGGGTGATATGGTTCTCGAGGTCTTGTAGACGCCTCGGCGGGAGATAGTCCGCGTAACGTTGTGCTAGCTGGAAATAAAAATAAAACTAAGTGTTTGCAAAAAAAAAACGACGAAAGTGTGCAAATAACGGAGCGAGGTCTTAAGCCAAGGGTCCGAGCGTTATGTCAATATATTTGACCACTTTCGCTGTCATGATAATATCTGACACACACTGTACAAAACATGATTAATCTTTAATCTGTATTTATAAAAGGCAACCGTGACTGACTGATCTATCAAAGCACAGCTCGAAACAATGAACGGATTTCGCCGAAATTTCGCACCTGCTATGGGCTATGGGTGGTGTAGCGGTATAGCACGCATCACGGATTGATGAGGATCCAGGTTCATTCCCGGCCATAGCTTTACTTTTCGGATTTTTTTTTGTGTTTTAGTTTTCAGTGTCGTTTAGATTTTTTTTTTAGATAGATACCTAGTTGTGGCGAAGGCATCCCCCAAGAAAAGATTTGGTAGGTAATAGGGTCGGATTAAGGTAGTTTAAGGAACTCCACTACAGAGATTCATAAACGTTCTGTAGGCCTCTGTTAACTTAGCAATCGTTTGTCCTTATCTGTCACTTTGACATTTACCATTCACAGATAAGGACAAACGATTTCTAATTTAGCAGAAGCTTATCGACCGTTTATGAATTAGTGGGTTACTCTGTGCGGAATAAGTAGCGGCCAATATCTAGTGAATACATAAATAGACTTTCGATAGGTTTCAAGACTGTTTATATTTTACACTGCTAGCCTTAATTTTATCAAAACTTAACCGGGATTCTGGGATACAATGGAAGTTATCTTTTAATTAGTTTTAATCAAGTGAATGTTTAGTTTTGATAACCGGGAATTCAGTGATGGGGTTTTGAGGAATTCATTAATGCAAAGGCAATCAAATTCCTTCCATCGTCACGATCACAGAACTACGTTTTCGTATAATTTAATCATTGATGTGAATTAGTTCATTAGAAAATATCAGTAAGTACCTACACATATGTGTGTATGTTAGTAGATACCTATATAAATAGTCAGGTTTCTTTTTCATTAGGCAATCCATTCGTCAAAAGCTTTGGTCAAAAGAATTTATTTTTGATCGTAAAAGTATTTTCAATGAGGTCTATACAGGGTGTATCAGATAGCCCCTAACAATAATCAACTGGGGTATATAACCATAGCTACAGAAGCTAAAAAAAATATTTTAAAAAAAAAAAGAGTAATTTTTTTTTTATATTTTCTATAGGAATGGTAGTATTAACTGTAATCATTCCTATAGAAAACATAAAAAAATTTTTACTCTAATTTATTTTTTAATATATTTTTTAGCTTCTATAGCTATGGTTATATACCCCAGTTGATTATTGTTAGGGGCTATCTGATACACCCTGTATGTATTTTGAAAAGGGGACTCGATTTTCAATGTTCCATCTCACCTGCTTGTCCCGGCTAGATCGGCGGGGCAGCGGGGGCGGCTGCGGGGCTTCGTCCCCGGACACGTAGTCCGGGGGCCTCGGGCGATACTTCTGAGGGGCCTCCGAGACCCCCTCGACTTCTGGAAGCTTCCACGAGCTGGAAACAGAGTGATTAAGCGGTGTGATGGCTGAAGTAAGACGTCGTTTATTCTCATGATTAACATCTCATCATTCTCATCCACTCAAAGGCTGACTGGAAGAGATCCTTTCAACATGAAACTACCGTGAGACTCAAACATAATTACAACAAACCGGATAACTCACGTATAAAAAGCCGAAAGAATGCTCTGACAATTGTTTCGGTTCGGACTATTCCGTAGTCCTTCATCAGAGAGCGCTCGCCCCGGCGGCAGCGAAACGAACGGTTTGTTGTAATTATGAAAGAGATCCCTTAAAGGGATAAGCCTTTGTGCCTGTATCTTAATGTTTATCTATTGTACATACATACATATCGTCACGCCTCTTTCCCACAGGTGAAGGCAGAGACTACTTTGTTTGTTCTTTGTTATCTATTGTGTTTGTTTTATTTTTATTTTTTACGATACAGGGTTTATATAGGTACATAGATTCAAGGAATTTAATTTCGGCCTGACCCATGGATGACCATACATAAATCACTTTGCCTAAAAAAAAAACGCGTAATTCAGCGTTCCTCTTGGCATAGGCCTCCTCCAGTAGGATTGGAGGGCTTGGGCGGATTGGGTACACTTCACACACACCATTGAATTTCTTCGCAGATGTGTGCAAGGTTTCCTCGCGATGTTTTCCTTCATCGACAAACTCATGGCAAATTTCAAATGTAAAAAATTGCTGCCTGGAATACAAATTTTAAATTTGCGCGGACGAAGTCGTGGGCCACCGCGTATGAATGAAATAATTATACGTATAAAAATGTCTCCGGTAACCCCGTTCCCTTGACACCTTAAAATTATCTATCACCTTTATTTCCCGGGACTCCTCCAACCGGCCCACGCCGCGACGCGTGCTCTAAATTTTAACTAAATCCCTTTATATTGATTTATATGGAACCTTTGAAAAATAGACAGAAGCGAAGTACTTAGCTGTTATATATAGGACGTATATAAGGCTTTTCAAACTCCTGACGCCCTTATAAAATAGGGTGGAAAACGGGCTTGTCACCTGATGGTACCACTAACTTACTGGCTGTCTACAATATGTACGAACATACTCATCAGGTCGCGTTTATCGTGACTGTGGGCTTACAGGTGGAAAGGGCAATCAAAATGGTGCTGGGTTGCTAGCCGCGGCATAACATATGATTCCCAAAATATTCACCCATTCCTTCGAAGAGCTTTTAGCATCTGAAGAGAAGCAGCTGGTAGATTCGATGTTTTTCTTTGCTTGGCTGTTTTGCATGATTTGACTTCACTATTTTTATTTATCAGTTTATTCTAACCACAGTTTGCCAAGCATACGCGCAAGCGGCAATGCGTTGATTGAAGAAGCATCGCTTTGCTGTTCGCAGAACTCCATCTCGATGTTTTTATTTGGCCAGGGAATATTTTAATCACTGGTTAAGAGTGCAAGCTCACCTGGGTGAGGAACTTTGCTGTCCTACTGCACATAATTGTGGTACTATGAAGTATGTTAAAGTTAGTTTTGCATAGCCTAGTTTCACTTCCACTGTGGCAAAGTTTGGACGTGTGTGGACTATGCGGGCTGTGTCGAGACCGGTTGAAAATTGATTAAATTAGTTCGCCACAATTTTGGGAGAACACCACTGATTAAATTAAAATCTATTAAATTAAATCTTAGGAGGAAAATTAAATCTCACCGAACTTATTGTTCGTGGCATAAAGATGTATAGATGTTTTTGACGTTAACATGACGTACATTTATGCCCTTGACTGTACATAATTCTTATACATATACGTGACAGAATAGTTCTTGTTCACTCACTTGCCAGCCCTCTCACTGCTCCTGGAGCGAGCTGCCCTGGCCAGCCGGTGCAGCGCGAACAGCGCGCCCTCACTGGAGTCACCCAGCCACGAGCACAGCTCCTGCAGGATCTGGAGACACACGTGTGTAGGAAAAGAGTTAAAAGAACTAGATACTTGGAGAATGGTACGAACACGTAATGAGGCGTAATGAAGACTACGTGACGAGGGTCGTGATGGCGATGGAGGAGGGGAGAAGAGGACGAGGTCGACCGCCCCCCGCGCCAGGGCCGCACCAAAAAGAGGAGAGCCGCCTGAAGCTTGACAACTGAGACGCTGGACCCGTCCTCCCTTAGCCGATGAGACCGTGTGATGTAGGTAACGTCAAGGCTTAAGAGCCCTAGGTCTACTCACGGTGAAGCGACGGCGTAGCAGTAGAGCTGGCACCAGCTCCCCCAGCGCGGCGTGCAGCGCGTGGACGCCGCAGCGAGCGGCAGTCAGGGCCAGCGGCGCTGTCTGCCCCACCAGCCACTCATCGTTCAGCGACCAGCTGGTGTCTTCAGCGTCTGACGCCCCTGATTCTTCCACTGAGTAATTTTTAAAATTGCCTTTGATAAGCAGTTGATCTTACAACATAGATACCTACGTTTGATAAGAGCGCTATGTAGACCAATTAGTGGCCTACCTACCGCCACAACAAATTATTTTTGAGTTCTTTGGTGAATCTACGGATCACTGATTTATATGTCGGCTCTTGCGAGCATTCTATCGCCTGCATGTTTTATTAGGGGCAAACGACCATGCCGGTCACCTGATGGAAAGCAATCACCGCCGCGTATAGACACACTCATAACTGAAGAGTATTTGGTGTCGATGTCGACCCTTTAATAGAAGAATAGGCTCTTTAGTGAATTACAATTACTCGTATTAAGTACCTAACAAACTTTATAATAAAGATTATACCATGCACCAACGCACACTTTTATCGACAGGAGACGCATCACACTTGTGTTTAGCGTACGGATGATTTATGACAGCGCCGCCGCCTGCAGCGAGTGTTTGATATCAGTAAATTACTCACCACAAAGTGCATCCTTCACGCTGTTTATAAAGTCCAAAGTTTCTAACAGACTCGGTCTACTGAGAGTCTCCTTATTCCTCACAGTCGAGCCAGCAGACCGCGGTCTCTTCCTCAACTCTTTGATGCTCTCAACCGGTTCCGTGTACACCAAACTCTTCAGAGTGTGGTATTTGCGTCTCATAGTCTTCGTATCTGATTGGTTAGTGATGGAGATTTCTGGGAACCCGTATGCTGTAGCTGGTCTGTTCCTGCGGGATCGCCTCCTGGTTTTCGGAAGGTTATCTAAAGAAGATAGATCCTGGACGGATGTGGAGGGAATGACGTCAGGTTTAGTGCTGTTCCTCCAGTAGTTCCCGGTTTTCACACTTGCCAAGATCTCGTCGGTGCTGCCGTGTCGGCTTATTGCTTGAGTTTTTGTTCTGGGAAATAAATGTATACAATTGAATCACTTCGTCAACTGGATTATCTTCTCTAAAAGTGGGCTTTCCACGGAATCAATTAATGACACTGACTCTAAAGAATCAATAAGGGTTTGAAAGAAGTTTTGAACCCCAGATTATAATCCAGCATCAATTAGGAAACCAGAAGCTTTCTGGTTTAAGGTGTTACCATTACTAATAACCTCCTATTTCTGACTTGGTAGACTCTACCCCCTATGTATTTGTATAAACTTCACGTCTAAAATACGACATTCGGCAACAGTCCTTCGCATTGACAATACGCTCAACGCGAGACAAAAAATGCAATAACGAAACACTTTCGTTTCAAAAGAAAGCTTACACGAAAACATCTCATAAGTTAGAGGCAGCAAAAACAAGACGGATGGCCGTCGGGGGAAAAAGCTATCAAGGCAGAATGACCCTTATAAACATGTCCGGATAAAACGTATTCATGATTTTTGCACGAGCCTGACGGGGACGGGGTCTAATCACAGAATAAATAATAGACGCACGTGTCTAACGGAGATGGATTAAGTTTAGAAAGCCTGGAATGCCAGAATACCATCAGAAAGTTCTTAAAATCTGCGCGTTCCTGCAAAACTAACTACATCTTAAATAAAAGTGACAACTATTGCTATATTATATTAGCCTATATTTATGTCCCACAGCTGGGCAAAGGAATGGCCTCTCGACCTCCACATTTCCCTATCCTAAAGTGACAACTAGACTACAAAATTAATTAGAGCTGTAATTTTTCATTTACTTACTCGTAAAAATATAATTTTTTTAACAATTTCGACTTACTTTCGAGTGATATTCTTTCATAAATCGGGCTTTAATTTCTTAACTCAATGATGATCTCGATGATTTCCCAATGAAGAGTGCATTTAAATATTTAGCTAAACCTTCTGCGAATTCAAATGTAAGACTTGTTTTCACAGACACTGTTGAATTGCTTAACACATTTCTTAAAAAAATTGACTACCGAAGAACCCAGGACCAGGACCCTCTTGACCAAGCAAGTAAACCACAGTGATACAGTGACTGAGCTCACAGCTCTTTACCCTGTACTTTATTAATAAAACAAAATACATTTATCCTTCATCACTAAGGTTCGCAAGCTCGACCGTAAAACCACGAAGAACCCTCGTAAACACTAACTCAGCGAATCTTAGCGAGACCTTTCTGGGTACTGCTTTGTACGTTAGTTATTTTTAAATTTCCACAAAATAGTGTAAAATTGAGTTTTAAAGATTAATTTTACAACGAAATCTTAATTATTTGAACACTTACCATTTTATCTGCCATATAGAAATTATAATAATGCTATTTTGCGCCAATTATATTGGTAGGAAAGTCATGCTTTTAAAAAGGGCGGAGGTCGATTTGTGCGTTGGTCCAGCTACACACACACACACACCGACGAATAAAAATAATGGGACACTTTTCATACAAAGTTCTATTAAAAGCGAGCCGTTATTTTTGCTGGTGAGTATAGTTTTCTCAATAATTATTTAGTGCCTACCTAAACGTTTTCTCAATAATAACTAAACTAAAATTATATTTCTAAAGCGAAAATTGCCGCCGTTGTCCAATTCTTGCTTACAAACCATATTTTGGCCGCATTTGCACGATAACCACTTAACAGTTGCATAAACTTTTATGAAACCGAAAGTGGCCCTTCCTCCAAGTTTCAAGACCCTTTTCGCACTATCTGCTTTATGTCAAGAGCTAGCCTCAACACGAAGTTAGCTACTTTATGTCAATACAAAATTATCTGTAAGCTCCACTGTTTATACCGCGCTACATTACCACGAGTTCCAAAGCCCTCAGGCCAAACTCCGACCTTTCTTAATAAAAATGAATTGACGAAAGTACGGTTTGTGTCAGAAACTTTTTTATGAACTCATTGATATTCCGCCCGCATTATCACAATCTATGTGGGCTACAACGGCTAGTATTTATCGCTGCTAACCTTACTGTCTGCAACCGATAGAACCCCTGAATTATTCAGATGGTCGAAATCTTTTCATAAACGGGCGGTGTTTTGTTTATGGGTGGCCAGCGTTAGAAGTAACCGGGATAGCGCAGTGGCAATTTTGTTAACGCATTCATTCCCTTCGAGGCGTGTAAGCGTTTTCGTGTCAATTTTGTATCCGTTTGAATCATGTAGCGGCACGGCACTGGAAGTCTCGGGTTGGAGGATTGAGTGCGATTAAGCAAAAGGTAAGGTAAGTAAAAAACATAGATTGTACCAGTTTTATTTAGGTCTTGTTTTATTACCTTAGGCTCTGTCTACCCCGAAAGGGATATAGACGTGATTTGTATGTAGGTACCTATGTTTAGTTAGGTACTCGCGTATAAGATTCAAAACAACAAAGAACAATCTGACAAACAACGTGACAAAGCAGTAACGCATATTTTTACGTAAAATATAACCTTTTCCCGTTATTAATTTAGACGTGTCACATAAACGTTGCTTAATGGATAAAATGATAGCCATAGGTCATCCGCTCATTCAACGAGGAAAAATCCATTCTGTCACCCCCAAGCTCCACTACCAACCTTATGTTACACACATAAGCGTCAAAACCGTACGAAAATGAACGCGAGAAAAATAACAAACCATCTAAAAAAATGGCGACTCATCAATCACACAATCAGGTACAAAATAGCTACATGAAACAAAACACTATCGTGCCAAAGTTGGATACGAAGTCGACCTAGTTCTGCTAGTAATTAAGTTGATATTAGCTGGAGAATAAACTAGCGACTCTAGGCGGCTACCTTTGACATGTTCATCGCTATCCTGCAGGAACTATGCAATTTTCTGGAATAAAAAGTAGCCTATGTTTTAATCAAGGGTATCAGATATCTTCGTTCCAAATTATATCCAAATCCGCTCAGTTGTTTCAGCGTGAAGAAGGAACAAACATACACACTCACTCACATCGTCACTAACATCGTCACAAGCTTTCGCATTTATAATATTAGTGGGATTAAGTAGGATTATTTTTAAATAAACGAACTTTTTGATCGTGGGCTCCACAGATTGGTTTAGGTTAGGTTAATTCGTTTTATTCTATAACAATTCTGTTAAGGTAACAATTCCTGAGAAGATTTGTGTTATATGTCATGTGTTTATGTAGCTCTTTGTGTTGTCTGGCTCGTAGAAAGTGGAACAAAATAGTCTCTGCCTACCCCTGTGGGAAAGAGGCGAGATGGTATGTATGCATGTGTAATACGTAGTTAACCCCTGGCTTATGCTCCCACAGACAATGTGGACGCAGTCGCATCCCACTTCCTATCAAATCTAAGTCCTCTAGGTTGGCAACGCATCTGCAAACCCTCCGGGGTTGCGGGTGTCTATGGGCAGTGGTGATCGCTTACCATCAGGTGACCCACTTACACTTGCCGATTGCCTTCCTATTCACATAAAAAAATAAAAAAAAAATGCCGCAAAAGTCGTTCTCTCACGTTGGCAGGTCTCATCGAACTATTTTACGATGTGCAAATAATTTTCAACCTTAGGTCGTACCACATATTTGGCTAGTGGTACCTAAGTAGTAATTAGTTTGGGTAATCGTTCGTACACGAACGAACTAATAAGAAGCCAGATTAGTAGGGATCGGACAGTAGAAGATGTAAAGGGAAAGTATTCAGGGTCCGTCTAGTAATTTATTGCCGCTGCGTGATTGTATTTAATTAGGAGAAGGAAATAACTGATATTTATTAATTGAATGAAACGCTATGACATGTCGTTATTTTTTTACCGACGACCGGATAGCCCAGTGGTTAGTGCCCCTGACTATGAAGCTAGAGGCCCCGGGTTCGAATCCCGGTAGAGGCAGACAATTGTATGATGAATACGAATGTATGTGCTCGAGTCATGGATGTTGTATGTATTTAAGTATTTATTTACGTACATTATATAAGTATGTTTATCTGTTGCCCAAGCTCTGCTTAGTTTGGGACTGGGTCAATTGGTGTAATTTGTCCCAAGATAATTATTTATTTATTTATTTATAATTACCTTTGTGTTGATATATCATATAGGGTAATGTTTATATCTTATTTAGCTGGACCTTTACTATCAATTAAAAGTAAAAAAATAATGTTAAGTATTGCTAAATTTTAAAATATATTTTAACCGCTTGTTTTTTTACTGCTTCCTTCCCGGGCAGATGGTAGAAGCCCATCGAAGGAGCAGGCAAAAATCATAGGAATCATGTCATAGACGATGCTAGCAAGTCATCACCATTTTGATTCCATTTCCACCTATACCACAATCTTGCTAAACGTGGCCTGTTAGTCTTGTTACCTTAGGCCCTGTCTACCCCGTAAGGGATGAAGACGTGAATTATGTATGTATTTATGTAAAAAAGTTTAAGTATGTAACTTCCCTTTCTTTAAATAGCATTACCTACTTTTTATTCTCACCCTCGAACATTGCCAAACTTTCTACCAACACTTCCGTAACGTAAGAGGGTAAATAGGGGTGGATTATTATCGTCCGTGATCGCTAACCGCATGCACCTTTTACCCGAAAACAATGCCTGCCTGATCTAGCCTTCTTATTACACCTATAAAGCTGTATTGGAAGCGCTTCCACAGCCTGGCAGACTGCCGATACCTCTATTGTAGCTTGATGAAACTATCTAAACTCCACAAGCTTCGGCTGTAACATAATTTGGTCAAGTATTCTTCGAATTCGATTACACAGATTGGCACACGGCCGGTTTTAATTGAAATCTTGGCGTAACTTCAGGTTAGTGTTATTGTAGAGTTGATTGGATTAAGAAAATGCATTGCAGTTGTATCTTAACGAAGTCAGAAGAGATATAGTCAATTCCGTTGAGGCGGGCACGGAAGCAACTCCAAATCAAAATCAAATTAAGTTTTAACAAGTATATAAGTATGCTAGGTATGGTACATACATAGGTACTTACATAAAACACACTTTTATCTCTTAGGAGACAGACAGATGAGCCTAAGGCTAACATATGATTCCTAAGATTCACATTCACTCGATGGGCTTTTACCAGCGCGGGAAGAGAGACAACTCGTACCTACTGGCAACTGATGGTTAAGAAATCTTTACTCAAGAAGTTTGTCGGCATCTTTTCTTATAGGTAGTCAAACATCGGTGATCATTTTAAAGCCTTATCGCTGTGACACTGTGACATATTCTGTAACGAAACGTAACTTGTTAAATGTTTTTTTGATTTTAAGCAGTCTATGGCAACACTTGCCCCCCCCTTCCTCTTGCAACTTTGACCTACGACCACGAACATCTTGCTCTGTCACTAATTAACAAATGTGTAACAAATTATTAAAATATACACCTCCGGATCTCAAGAACCATCTTTTATTTACTTTAATACATGGCGCAGTCGATGAAGAACTGATATTAAGAAGATTACGGAAGATTAACTTTGGTAACCTCAAAACGCGTGCCCCGGCAACCCGCCATTAACAAGGTATTTATGAAGAAAACCTTAATAACTATTAATAATGCAGGATGAAAACCCGCAAAACCTCGAAACGGTTGATCACATTGGTGCGGTGCAGTATAATATGCCCCAAGGTCTGAATCTTGACGACCTGGATAACTGCTGGCCACAATGGCAAAGATTCAAATATTCATTCAGAAACTTTATGGTCGCAGCAGGCTTCGAAAGGTTGTCTGAAACGAGAAAAGCCGCAATTCTCATTAATTGCGTAGGGCACAAAGCGCAAGAGCTTTATTTCAACGTATTAAAAACTGAAGGGAAAACTAAATTAGAAGAAATAATACAAATTTTCGAAGATTACTTCAAGCCAAAGCAGAATGAAGTCATTAACAGCTTCAACTTCAACAAAACAATACAGGAAGAAGGCGAATCATTCGACTCGTTCTACACGAAATTAAGAAAATTGGCAGAAAATTGCAATTTTGAAGATAAAAAAGATAGGATGCTTCGAGACAGAATCATCATTGGAGTGAGAGACCGGCGCATACAGCAAAAATTATTGGAAACCAAGGACCTGACTCTGGCGCACACAGTTGATGTCTGCAGGTCGGCGGAGCTCTCCAAGGAACATGTGAAGACTTTGAACAACCCGGTCAAGGAGGTCTTCGCAGTCCAGCCACCGAGCCAGTCCCATCCGCACTCCACTTCGAATACTAAAGCTAAGTATAATAATTATAAAAAGCCCAATGCTAACTGTAACAGTAATAATTTCCCAAGTAAGAAGTACAATAGTAAACTGTACTTGTGTTTGAAATGTAAAACTGAGCATGGACCACGAAACTGTCCGGCTTATGGTAAAATTTGTAGCAGATGTCAAAAGCCCAATCATTTCAGCGTGGGCTGCACTTTTAAAAAACAGGTGCATAATATTCATAATAATAATAATAACAATGATGAACATGAAAACAATGTACATGATTTATGACTAGTCTGCTCTTTGGATCTTGGCAAAAATGAGTGGACAGAGCTCTTAAGAGTTTATAATAAAAGAGTGTCGTTTAAATGTGACACCGGTGCACAGATCAATGTGATCTCTTTAAATGATCTCAAGAAAATTGTCGATGATGAGAACAATATTAAATTGTCTGAGACAAAAACATTAATTGAGGTCTTCGGAGGTGGGCACTTAATGCCTATAGGAAAGGTCATATTAAAAATATATACTAAGAATGGTGATGACAGTATAAATTCGGAGTTCTTAGTAATAAATGAAAGAGCAAGACCAATTCTAGGATTAAAATCCTTAGTAAAATTGAGACTTTTAAATAATAACCAAATTAATACAGTCAAAACTGAAAATGTAAGTAAAAATAATAGTAAAGACAGGATTATTAATATGAATACTCAACTTTTTCAGGGTGTGGGTGAATTTAAAAACCCATTGGAGTTACGCGTTCAGCCAGGAGTAGAGCCAGTAGTGAGGCCCCCACGCCGGGTGCCTAACGCACTGATGACGCGCCTTGCAGAGAAGCTTAAGTCTCTGGAGGATCACCAAGTAATCGCTAAAGTCGAACACCCAACTAGCTTTGTGAGTAACCTTGTCATTATCGAAAAGAAAGATGGATCATTAAGAATATGTCTGGATCCTAAAGATCTTAATAAAGTTTTAATTAGGGAACACCATTTAATACCCACATTAGATGAGATAGTACCTAAACTGTGTAATAAGAAGTACTTTTCAGTTTTGGACTTGTCCGATGGATTCTATAATATTAAACTGACTGAGCAGTCAACTGACCTGTGTACTTTCAACAGTCCATTTGGATGTTATAAATTTTTAAGATTGCCTTTCGGTCTGTCAATAGCCCCAGAGATATTTCAGAGGTACAGTCAGAATGCCTTCGGGGATATACCTGGTGTTATTGTATATTGTGACGACTTATTAATATGTGGTGAAACTGAACAGGAGCATGATGCAGTATTACAGAAAGTATTTGAGCGTGCTAAAAAACATAATGTTCGTTTCAATAAAAATAAATTTCAGTATAAATTAGAACAAGTTAAATATTTTGGCCACATTTTTTCTAAGAATGGTATGCAAATAGACCCAGAAAGGGTTAATGCAATTACGAGTATTAAAAGTCCCACGAATAAAAAGGAATTACAAATATTTCTCGGTATGGTCAATTATTTACGAAAATTTGTCCCAAATATGGCGAATATTGCATCACCGCTTCACCTTTTACTAAAAAAGGATGTAACTTGGTTGTGGACCTCAGTACATGAAACAGTGTTCAATAATATTAAAAAAATTATAACTGAGGCACCCATTTTACAAAATTTTAATAGTAAAATTCCAATAGTAATACAATGTGACGCATCCCAAAGTGGGCTAGGGTGTTGTTTGTTACAAAATGGTAAACCAGTCTGTTTCGCTTCTAGGAGTCTCACATCCTCAGAACAACGATTTTCACAAATTGAAAAAGAGTTATTAAGTGTAGTATGGGCCACTAGGAAATTTCACTATTTTATTTATGGCCAAAAGTGTCAAATATTAAATGATCATAAACCTTTAGAGAGCCTATTAAAGAAACAAATTCATGACGTGCCGTCGCCCAGGCTACAGAGACTAAAATTAAAATTATTAAAATATGATCTTGAGTTTACATATCTAAAAGGAAAATTAATGTTCATAGCCGACTTACTTTCTCGCTCTTTTATTAAGGTTAATGATGTTGATGACTCATACATGTATGAAGTTATTCACTGCATAGGGCTTGCTCATTACTTGCAGTGTACAGAGGAGCAGAAAAGTGAATTAATATTAGAAACATCTCAGGATGATGAGTTAATAAAGCTCATGGATTTGACTCAGAATGGTTGGCCAGAGAATATTAGAGACGTCCCTGATGACTTAAAGTATTATTACAAACTAGCTTTTGCCCGCGACTTCGTCCGCGTAGACTTCATTTATTTTCAAATAGCTTTTGCCCTCGGCTTCTCTCGCTTGTAGGTACCAGTAGTACCTATTTCAATCCCGTTTTTTTTCCGTTCCCGTAAGAATTTCGGTAAATGCTCTCTTAATGCTACCGTACACTCCCCAAGCAACCCACTTGCCAAATTTCAGCTTTCTACGATCTGTAAAACGAAAAATCCCGTTTTTCCCCGTTCCCGTGAGAATTTTGGAGAGTCCTCTCTTAATGCTCCACTACACTCCAAGCAATCTACATGCCGAATTTTAGCTTTCTACAACCAGTAAAACGAAAAGTCCCGTTTTTCCCGTTCCCGTAAGAATTTCGGGAAATGCTCTCTTATAGCTTCCTTACACTCTTCAAGCAACTTACGTGTCGAATTTCAGCTTTCTACAACCAGTAAAACGAAAAGTCCCGTTTTTCCCGTTCTCGTGGGAATTTCGAGAAATTGTCTCTTAATGCTCCTCTACACTCATCAAGCAACCTAAATGCCGAATTTCAGCTTCCCACAACCAGTAAAATGAATAGTCCCGTTTTCCCGTGTCGGGAAATTGTATCTTAATGCTTCCCTACACTGATTAAGCAACCTACATGCTAAATTTCAACTTTCTAAGACCAGTATAATTAAAAATCCCGTTTTTTCTCGTTCGTTTCCGTCAGAATTTCGGGAAATCCTTTTGTAGTGTCTGTAATACTTGTGTAATTTCAGTTTTCTACGACCAGATCCTGTAGAACTGTATATAAATCCCGTTTTTTCCTTATCCCGTGGAAATTACTTTCTTAGTTATGTAATTACCTACTTGTGTACGAAATTTGAAGAAACTCGTTATTATAGTTACGTAGTTAGGGTCACACGAAATCGAATATATAAATCCCGTTTTTTCCCGTTTCCGTGGAAATTTCCAAAAATAGGTATGGTCTGTTTTTGTTTTCGTAATCAGCGACCCTATAAACCGTACAAACAAATACCCATGTTGATTTTCAGACTTTGTCACCACATTTCCACCTTTTAGGGGTTGAATTTTCAAAAAACCTGAAAGAGGTGTTTACTCATTTATCGTCAGGAATACTCCTGCGAAGTTTCGAATAAAATAGTCTAATCTTGTTTCCCCATACAAACTTTGGACCCCCATTTAACCCCTTTAGGGGTCGAATTTTAACAAATACAAATACAAATACAAATATATTTATTTCGAAATCATAGGTAGGATATACAAGATCATAGGAATTATTAGAATAGTACAGCTATGATTTGCCGTTTGGCGTTCAAAGTTTTTGGGAACATTAGTCACAAATAATAATATCATCAAAATTTAAACAGGCATCATTAAAACAAGTACATAATAGTCATTAAATGGAATTTCAATTAAATTGTCATTGAAAAAAAAAATACATTTCATCACAAATCTATGTAAATAATTAATATTTTATTATCATTATAAATTCGTGTCAACATCACAAAAATAATCCTTAATATTATAATAGCATTTCTTCTGAAGAATGAAAAAAAAAATGTTTTCTTAGTGCACCCATAGATAAGGAACCTACATGCTAAATTTTGAATCTCTAGAACCAGCGGTTTAGGCTGTGCGTTGATATGTCAGTCAGTCAGTTTCTTCTTTTATATTTAGATTTTTAGAAACAGCCCCGAAGTTGAATGCATTTATTCTGTCCCGCGGGAATTTCGTATTTTCCCGGAGAACATGTTTTAGTGCTATAATCATCTACAGGTGTGCCAAAATTAAAGAGTCTAGTTAACAGTTATGTACTGAGAAATATATAAATCTCATTTAATTCCTAACTCGTGGCGTTTTCAAAAAATCCCTTCTTAGTGCTTCTTTGAGTTGGGATAATCAAGATATACGTCTGCCAAATTTCAAGTTCCTAGGTCCAGTGGTTTAGGCTGTGCGTTGTCTGTCAGTCACTCTGAAATTCTGAATGGAACATATAAATCTCATTTTTTTCTTATCCCGTGGGAATATCGAAAAATCCTGAAATTAGTTTTTTAGTGTTACAATCATCTACATGTGTGCCGAATTTGAAGAGTCTAGTTATTACTGTTACTGAGAAATATATGAGCCTCATTTATTCCCTATTCCGTGGGAATTTCAAAAAAAATCCTTCTTAGTGCTCTTTTGGGGTACTCAAGATATACATCTGCCAAATTCCAAGTTCCTAAGTCCAGCGATTTAAGCTGTGCGTTGTCAATCAGTCACTCTGAATCGATCATATAAATCCCATTTTTTCCTTATCCCGTGGGAATATCAAAAAATCCTGAAATTAGTATTTTAGTGTTACGATCATCTACATGTGTGCTGAATTTGAAGAGTCTAGTTATTACAGTTTTACTAAAAAACATATAAGCCTCATTTATTCCATATCCCGTGGGAATTTCGAAAAATCCCTTCTTAGTGCTCCTCTGGGATACTCAAGGTATATGTGTGCCAAATTTCAAGTTTCTAGGTTTAGTGGTTTAGGCTGTGCGTTGTCTGTCAGTCACTTAGTAACGGAACAGTTTTATATATACAGATTAAGAGCTGATATTACCACAGATGAAGGATTAGTATTTTTTAAATCTAGGTTAATAATACCTAAGTCTTTAAGGATGTCTATAATGAAAAAACTTCACGAGGGTCATTTAGGTATGACTAAAATGAAGCAGCTAGCTAGATCTCTGTATTACTGGCCTAAAATTGATAACCACATAGAAGAAATTTTAAGAAAATGTTTTGCTTGTCAAACTTACCAAAATAATAACATTAAAGAACCGTTAATGCCTCATGACATACCAGACTTACCTTTTTCAAAATTGGGAATTGACATCATGGAGTTTAGAAATAAAAACTATTTAATAATTGTTGACTATTACTCAAAATGGCTTGATATTAGATTAATGCAAAATAAAAGTGCAACTTGTGTAATAAATTGTTTGATAGATGTCTTTTCTACCTTTGGTATTCCGAGTGAAATTGTATCCGACCATATTCCATTCGATTCTAGAGAATGTAAAAAATTTGCTTCAGAATTTGGATTCAAGTTTACCTTTTCAAGTCCTCGATATGCACAGTCGAACGGAATGTCAGAACGAGGAGTACAAATTAGTAAAAAAATGTTAACGAAATGTCATGAAGATAAAACTGATTATAGGATAGCTTTGTTACAATACAGGTCCTCACCTGTGTCTGGTACAAATTTTTCACCTGCTCAACTTTTAATGAACAGAAATTTAAAAACTAAATTGTTAGTACCATATCAGTATTTAAAACCTAAATTGAATGTAAATGTAGAGCCAGAATTTGATAAGACTGTAAACCGTAATATAGTTAATTACAATAAAAGAACTAGACATAAGAAAGAGTTTCACATTGGTCAAAATGTATGGTTTAAGAAAGAAGTCCATAAAAATGTATGGCGTGAAGGTAAAATTGTAAAATTTAATGGTCACAGATCTTACGACTTAGTAGATAATGATAATGTAAGATATGGAAGGACCTCTTACTATATTCGACCAGCATGACTTGGTGATCCGCCAGACAGGCTTACTCTTTCTCGCTGCTGACTGAACGGGTAGCGCTAATGGTTGTTTAGATGTTGATACATGTGTACATTAAGTTTAACTTCTCCTTTGAGAGGGGATGAAGATTATAGGTATATTGTAGTTTTGTTAAATATGTAACAAATTTTATTTCCTTGTAGTGTCAAGTATGACTTACTTTAAGTTTGGTTTGGTAAATAATAATTGTTAAAATAGTAGTGTAACTTTTGATAAACTTTTAAGTGGTCTTGTGTAAAATTTTAATTAAAAATTTATTAATTAAAAATTTGTTTGTAAAAGGGGATGATGTAACGAAACGTAACTTGTTAAATGTTTTTTTGATTTTAAGTAGTCTATGGCAACACTTGCCCCCCCCTTCCTCTTGCAACTTTGACCTACGACCACGAACATCTTGCTCTGTCACTAATTAACAAATGTGTAACAAATTATTAAAATATACACCTCCGGATCTCAAGAACCATCTTTTATTTACTTTAATACATATTCAACTGTCGGAGTATGGTTACCTTACTTCGACAAAGCACTTGAAGTAATAAGCTACCGTTGACTATACTTGTACCGACGAAAAAAATAACTTAATTTTTCGCAGGAATTCGTATTGACGCTTTATATTTTTTCTCGTCAATGTTGTAGGTACCCATGCCTGGATTAAAACTAAAACTAAGTATTTTCATTACTTAGTATTTAACTTCAGCTATTAACAATGATAGAATCACATCGGAATTCACTCAGTACTCTGTTCGTTCATTAACCTAACTAAATCTCCTAAGTCTGCACCTAAATCTCAAAGTCGCCGGAATAACGATATTTCAGCGGCCATCTTGCGCAGTATTGCCCGTTAACTAACAGATTAGGCGTGGATTTATAAATTAATAGCTTTTGCGAGCGCCTTCGACCTCGAATAGTTGTTAGTAAAACGCCTACAAAAAAGTTACTGGCAAACATTCAATTAGAGCACAATTTATCAAGCCATAGGGTATCGCATATTCGTTGTAAATTTCACCTCAATTTTACATCTTTAAAGGAGATAAAGGGAGAGAGAAAAATATTTATTTACACACATTCGGTACACATATAGAGCAAAAATGAACGGTACTTTTGAAAACACAGAAAAGAAGGAGGCAATAATGAATTATACACTATTTTTATTTACCGAAATGGTGTAAAATTCTATGTCTTTCCCCCGGAACCATAATAATACCCATACCAACGTTCATGTAAACCGGTTTAGCGATTTAAGCGTGAAGTAATAGACAGACGCACTTTCGCATTTATAATATTAGTATGGATAACATTCCTCGGTCGGCGGGCAACCAATCTCCCTGGAATTTCACGGGGCGGCTTTGTGATTTAAATAAAATGGCGGACTGTGTCGGACACACGTCGCGTTAGGGTTCTCTGTGGGGCTTGGGAGTACCCAAGTTCGAAATTCGAACTTCGTATCACACATGCATGACATACCATCCCTCTTACACCAATAGTTCGAAATTCGAACTTCGTTTCGGCACAAAACGACGTTCGAATTTCGCATTTCGAAGCGGGGGAGCTGGCTGACAGGGTACAACATTACACGTGTGCTTCGGAGCTGTGCCTTCGACATTTGCGTTAAAAAAAAAGTTTGGATGTATAATGTTCAGTGAGTATGGCGCTAGCTCTACCTAATTGGCGTATAGAGACTATAGAGAGAAAAAAAAAGATTTACAATACAATATAATAATTTATCTTAGTTTGTATAGTGCAGGGATGGCCAAACTTTTGAAGCATGCGGCCTGGATTAAAAACATCCCTAGTGTAGTGTCTATACGTAAGCATAACTTTTTAATAACATTGTACCTAACTTAAAAGCGCTTTTGGCTGAATACTTGGCATCGCATATTCTTAAGTTTTTTTACGACACAGGGTAAGAATATAATTATACATACCTACTTGTAAATAATATTTAATTGTACTCTCGCGGACTAGGTACTTACCACTAATTTTACGCAATCGATGTTTTCGCCACCCCTGGTATAGTATAGTGTAAGAATATTTTTAAAATAATTGCTTACACATAGTTTCTGATTAAGTTTACCATATTTAACACCACACCCTGCCTCTGTGTATAAATTTACATCGTATCTAATGCAAAACTGAGACTATCAATGGGGACTTGTGCCAAATTTATACAGGGTTCTAGCTGCGGTACCCTAAAAACCCTCCACCCGTGTAAATCGTAAGCAAATACTTTCGCCGGCCTTGACCTCCTTTGACCCCACACCCCGGGACTCGTCCAAATTTACTACTACATTCATAAATCTGTCGGCGGAAGACAATTGGCGAACTCGTTCTTACCTAGCCAGTTATTCCTATTCTCTATGGGGCATAAATATCGATGTTTCAACCGATGCAACACAAGTATACATGTACCTAACACACACAGTACTCTTCGACCATGTGTACTATACAACATACCAGTGTTGTTATGGATATCCATATCCGTAACCGAAACTATCGGATATCCGAAATAATTTAATATCCATAACCGTAACCGAAACCGATATTATATTTTACCAATATCCATATCCAGATCCGAAATTATATATCCATAACATACAACCCATCTGATTTTTTTTTAATAAAAATTAAGTCTCCTTTGATGCCATGCAATTCAACGTGAATTTTTAAAACTAAGGATAGTACATAAGGGAACGTGGGAACACTAGTGACTAGGATAGAAAAAAGTATGCATAGTTGGTCACGTAGACCGGATGGATCAAAGTGATGTGTTATGAAAGGGAGTGTGAATAGTTGCGTTGGGAGGGAAGACCTAGACGGACGTTCCGGGACCAAATAGGAGACTCATTGAAAAAAGCTCAGGTCAGGACTACCCGAAACCGGCGAGCATGTATGAAGAAATTGATGAATGTGGAAGAAGCTAAAGAAGTTGGTCAGGATCCGTGGCAAGTGGAATAAAGTAGTATTCTGCTTACCTCTGTGGCAAGGAGGCGTAACGGTATGTATGATATAACGGATACAATGTGCCCGCGACACAGCATCAATTTGTTGAATCTTAATGCTTACCATAGCTTTTTTCTCAATATACGGCGGGATAGTGACAGCGATTGAAACACTACTGGAACTACCGAATATCGCTGAATATTGATCCAAAGGTGATGTCTCAACTCACCGCCTGTCGCCCGTGAGCGCAGCGCTGAAGGCAGCCAGCACGCAGCGCCGCGCCAGCCGCAGCTTGGCCTCGGCCTTGTCGCGGCGGCTCAGAGTCAACTCCCGCGCAGCGCTGTGCTCGCGCCGGCTGGGCAGGCGCATCGGGTACGACACCGCCATGCCGTCGCCCGTTGGAAACACTAGGCGGAAATCTGAGGGAAATAATTGGTTGCATCAGTCTATACCTATAAAACAGTACCGTGACTGACTGACAGGCAACGCACAGCCTAATAATAAACCACTGGATCTAGGGACTTGAAATTTGGCAGACGTTTATCTTGAGTATCCCAGAGGAGTACTAAGAAGGGATTTTTATAAATTCCCACGGGATAAGGAATAAATGGAAACATGTTGAGCAGCACTCGACTTTTATACGTGAGTTATCGGCTTGTGTAACTAAAACACATTAAATTTATAATATTAGTTAGGATTAGTTAGAATTAACAATGCCATCCTCACCGCAATAATCCGGAAACAGTAGCTATTACTTTCAAATGAAATTCCATAAATAACCCAAACATTAATCAGACAGCCTGTGAGCCTACGATTAGCTTACGACTTCAGCAAACCGGAATTTGCAATCCCCTATAGAACAACAGCTAGTGTCACTTTGACAGTTGTTAATGTTATGAAGTGACAGCGATGGGCGGAAGGGTCGGTTTATACTTCATTCCAGATAAAATTATAGACACGGTCGTGCTAGTGGGTATTGAATTTGAGACTGTAAATAATTGTAAAACTGTAAGAATGGAAATATGGGAAAGTGGTCACCATTCGTACACTTTTTAGATTTAATTTTTTATTTAACTGTCAAACTTAGCTAGTTTATTTACCTAAGTGTAGTGTAACAAATATTTGTAGTTTGTTACAAAAAAGTCCAAAACTATTATGTCAAAACGTTAAAGGGTTATTACCATTTTTCAACGATAAGGTTTGTGTACGAATGGTGACCACTTTCCCCTAAGTGGTTTTAAAAAATATATTTTCTGCTAAGTTTCTTGCGGCATTTTCTTCTTGGCAATGATGGTATTTCTGAAGCGCTGGTAGTAGGTATCAATAAAAAGACATGTAAAAAAACCCCTTGTGGCCTGTTTCCAAAGAAAACCTTGGGAATTTTATGATTATATTACACGCTATGAGCAAAAGTATTACAATAATGTTTTCTAATACTTTAATAATGTTGTGTTGTGTGTATAAGTATTACAGGAAGGCTTCCTGCTTTAATTAATTATGCGTCGGCAGAAACAATATCACTGTCTTATTTTGTTGTATCTATTCCACATCCGTATAGGTCGGTATTAATATGATATATTTCCAAGAAACCCATCCGATATTGTCGTGAGATGAGAATCCTACTAATATTATAAATGCGAAAGTTTGTGACAATGTGACGATGTGAGGATGTGACGATGTGACGACGTGAGTGAGTGTGTATGTTTGTTCCTTCTTCACGCTAAAACGACTGGACGGATTTGGATAAAATTTGGAACAAAGATAGCTGGTACCCTAGATTGTAACATAGGCGACTTTTTATCCCGGAAAATTGCACAGTTCCCGAGGGATAGCGATAAACATGTCAATTGCTAATTCTAATCAGACGAAGTCGCGGGCAGAAGCTAGTGCAGGACATAATTAATTTCTAAGTAAGTATAAAATGTACCGGATAGGTTAAGTGAGTTGGTCTGAACATCCCTGTAAAATTTCAGGTATGCTTGTGGTTATTAAAAAGTACATTTATACCTTGGTATGTATGAATTACATTTTGTAATTTGCCAGGAGCCTTTCGGTGAAGGAAAACATCGTGAGGAAACCTGCACACATCTGCGAAGAAATTCAATGGTGTGTGTTAAGTTCCCAATCCGCACTGGGCGCGCGTGGGAACTATAGCCCAAACCCTCCAATAGACGGAGGAGGCCTATGCCATGAGACACGCCGAATTACGCGACAATTTAATAAATAAACGACAATAACAACAACAACAACATGTACTTACAGAAATTGTAACGAATTTGGAATGAAAAGGCTCATAAATAAATAATTTATGAGTAAAAATAAAACCGCCTTCAAAAAAATAACCGCCTATACCTACCGCCTATTGTCTTCCTATTGTATACTTTGTTCTTTGTTTCTGTAATGATTTGTGGAGTTCAATAAAGACTATTTGTATTGTTTTGTATTGTATAACCGCTAAAAAGTGAAAAATCTCCATAGAAATTTCGTGTGCACTATTTTTTTAAGGCAGTTTTATTTATTATAAAAAAAATGTTTCACGCCAATAACAATCAATCATCCCAATTTCCTACCCTTAGGGTTGGATTTTTTTCCAAATTTATATGAGACCACCCTTCTTGGCATATACCCTTTCCAATAAAAAAAAAGATTATCTAAATCGGACATCTCTGTAAAAAATTATGCGTGGTCATACATAAAAAATAATAATAAACAACGCGTCGAATTGAAAACCTCGTTCGTTATTTTTTTCATCGGTAAAAACGCAATATTTAAAAACCTACGTATACTTATACTGCATCTCTAAGCAGAATACTTCCGCAGCCGTTTGGGTAAGTTTCACTCAATATCTCTCTATATGTTTTTCGTGATATTTTATGAACATTAACCGTTTGACGATAACCAATTGCTTCACGAAAACGACGGCGAAACACTCATAGCCGTTCCCGTTTCACGTCTTCAAACAGGGGCTACTCCGATTCGATTATCGAAGTTCGTATCGTACCGACTCTATCACTCTCAAGTTATTGGCTATTAGTGCGTGAGGAACAGCACGAAATGAACTTAGGCAATCGAATCGGAGTATAAAGCCAGGGAACAGTCAGCAAATAATAATGGGATTTCAGCGATCTGTCGGACACAGTATGAAACCCGAAGTCTGCTAACAACGTGCTGAATTTGCCAATTTCTCACAATCGCTCTGTCCGTTTTTTAATGAGGCAAGGAAGACAAAGGCAGTGCAACCACAAGTTTATTCGCAATAGTTCTCGTCGTCATAGCGGAATATCTGCTATGGTGGTGTAGCGGTATAGCACGCACGGAATGATGAGGATCCGGGTTCAATTCCAGGCCATAGCTTTACTTTTCCGATAGGTAAATTTTCATTGGTTACATCTTCATGACAATGACGTTTGTTTGACATTCGGCCATCTTTGGTAACTTATATTTATTGGAATTTGGCCCGATTTTCGCAGTTCCACAGAAAAAGATGCTAAATGGAAACTTTCCAAGAAAAGGGGGAAGGCGTGCTTAGAGTGAAGATTTGGCGCAATGTTTGCAGATTGTTTACTGGATTTACACTGTATCTCCAGCGTTGATGGCAATTAGTAACTTTGTAACTTCAGGGAAATTCGTTAGCTACTCTTATTTATATTTAGCGAAGGGTTGCGTCGGCAGCGGCTTTCTTATTTATTGCGTAGTTAAGTCGTTAAAATTGCGAAATTGTTTTGTTTTAGGGAGGTGTTAAAGTTGCCAAAGTTCGCGTTAATTTGTTTAAAATGCAGGTTAATTAATTAATTTCGATATTACATGTTAATTACATTAACTACTAGCTTCTGCCCGCGACTTCGTCCGCGTAGAATTAGCAATTGACATGTTTATCGCTATCCCTCGGGAACTGTGCAATTTTCCGGGATAAAAAGTAGCCTATGTTTCAATCTAGGGTACCAGCTATCTTCATTCCAAATTTTATCCAAATCTGTTCAGTCGTTTTAGCGTGAAGAAGGAACAAACATACACACTCACTCACTCACATCATCACATCGTCTCATCGTCATAAACTTTCGCATTTATAATATTAGTAGGATTAGTAGGATCCCTCAAGGCTGGAAATACATTCAGATGGTAGGTACTCGCTTTAGGTGGTTCACTTGCTCGTTTGTATCTCTTTGAATAAGACTACAATGTTTTCACTTTGTTCCGATAAAATCCTGTTTTTGCCTTCGCTTTTTTAAGTGTTCAAACACTAGACAAAGGTTGCTCTGCTTTCCGCCACTCGTCTCTATTGAGAATATGGTACCATACTTAGTACCTGGATGATCGAGCATTGCTAGGTATTGTTTGCTACGTTTACCTAGCTATGGTATTTTCATTCTTACCTGTCCTAAACAAAATTCTAACCTCAATGTGCAAATTTTTGTAAAGAATAAGGTGTATTATGTTATCAAATAAACCTGAGGGAATATTTTGTACGTAATTTTGCTGATATTTTATCTCCAGTTCCTTTATTTACGATGAAATAGTTAAAAAATAACAAAAATGAGACGTTTTGAGGTTAGAATTTTGTTTACCAAATAGGACAGGTAAGAATGAAAATACCTTAGATCGATTTATCGCCCCCGAAACCCCTTGCATACTAAATTTCAACCTAATACTTATTTACACTTTGAATAAAGTTCATAGCCGTAGACAAGACCACGCAAAGCCTAGGCCTAATCTAATTTACTACGAAAGTAAGTCCCACAATATCCCATATCACGAGGCAGGAGAGCACGCAAGCATTAGGCAGCTGTCCCACCGTTGACGCAGAAACGTTTAGCTATTGGCTATTCTCTCGGTCAAAAACGTTAACTAAACAGATTTATAGAGCGAGTGTGAATGGGTGTGTCTGACGAAATTAGGGACGTTTTGTAAAAAGATCAGCTCAAGAGTAAGTAAGATATATATATGAAGAGATTCATGAATTGCTACTCTTGACCTTGTGCATGGAACATCCGCCAGCTAGGCCTACCCGCACCCCTTCACATTAGTCTTCGCTTGGTTGTGGTCAAAAGTATCTGTTCTAAGAGGTATGTCAAAATCTTAGCTTGTGTTACAGAGTAATCTCTGCCTACCCCTATAGGAAAGAGGCGTGTATATAAAATTGTAGAATCGACATAAATCCCGTGTCAATAAATTTGCCAAACTCCTGAGATTTTTTTAATTACCTCACTAAAGTAGTTATAATGAAATGAATGAAGATTACGGAAATTTAGAACGATACCCAATTATATTACTAAAGAAAATGCTGGTTAAATGACCGACTGACATATCAGCGTTTATCTCAAACTAACTGGTACCTAGTAATAGGAGCTTGAGCATGTAAGCTAGCACTAAGAACGGGTTTTGAGAAAATCCCACAGGACAGACAGTCAAACACAGGCGAAAGTTAGCAAATTAATTATTTGATCGCTACGTGAGAACTACGGCGTACTACGGCGGGGATTGTTTCGATGCAACCGACTACGTTCATATCTTTACTCGCTTCTCGCTAACCGTCCGCGGTGCGACCACAGCCTAAGGCGAGACACGTGAGCTGTGATTGGATGAGCCACGTTCTTTATGTACGTTTAGTATACTTGAGCACTTTTGAACATGTTACTTAGTTGGTGTTATAGTAAATACGTGACCGCTTCACGTGAACTGGGGATAGGTCGGTCTAGAAGGTTATGTGCCTAGTTCAAATAGATACTTGATCGTGTTAAAAACGGGACCCCATTAGGGTGCGACCACACCGCCGCTTAAAATACGGTGACGTTACGGAATCGCAACAAAATGTATGAAGAAACGGTGAGAAAACGTGACGCATACGACACGTCACTGCGTATACGCGGCGGTTTGGTCGCACCCTTCCTCAGACTTCGCTGTCCGTCCGTATGTTTGTCTGTCTGTCTGTAAGTTTGTCACCAGGCTGTATCTCATGATCCGTGATAGCTAAACAGTTGAATTTTTCACAAATGACGTATTTCTGTTGCCGCTGTAACAACAAATAAAATCTGTCTGTCTATGTAAATGACCAATATAAAATGATCTCACACTCTCTACATTTTGCTTAGAAAGAGCTCTGCTAACGCTGGATTTCATATTCACTTGCCAGAGGAACCCTCGGTGCGCGAGTCCGACTCGCACTTGGAATGTATTGAAAATGCGACCCGTAAACTAAAGTTAACAAAGCCTAGAAAAGCACTAGGCTAGATACTACATAATCCAGTTTGAAACTACGTCCCGTATCGCGGGTGAACACGCGAGTGGCCCACAGGGCGCTTACGACAGGAGTCGTCCACGGAGCACTTACAACTGGCGTTGAAATGTCAGATAAAATCAAATGTTTTTTCAGGAATTTATGAAATTTTTGTTTTTTTCCGTGTTTTCGGATTTTTTACGATAAAAAACAATAAGCGTAACAATAAGTACAACTGTGACAACTGAACTGAACTGACACCGATGTCAATGGCAAAGTAAGTCTATAATCATTCATGTATCCACCAGTACTAAGAAAAATAACCGATTGAAACCTGTTTAAATAGTTTTTTTTTTGCTTTTTCCGGAAAATTTTAAGCGGAAAATTTCATGGTTTTTTTCCGTAAAAATCTGAAAAAAACAAGCCGTTTGGAAAGAAACGGGATTTTTTCCGAAATTTTCAACGCTACTTACAACAGGAGCAGGTAAAGCCAGCTCTTGGCAAAGAACATGAGTAACATGACCACCTTTATCAGGTCAGGTCAGGCCAAAAATTATTTATTTTTATAAAATTCACCCTTGTGGGAAAGGTAAGTGAAGGAATATTGTCCGTTCAGCCATTAAAAGTTGTTGGGGTGATGTGGTCACTGCGTGACAAAACCCTTTTTTTTCTCTAATAAAGATTTAAAAAAAAAGGTTGTCTTTGGTTGTTGTAATTTGTAATGCCGGTTCACTGATTTAAATGTTTTAATGTGCTTACAGTAGCACTTGATGGTTCCAACCGAAGACCAGCGCTAGCTTTTAGGCCAGTATTATGCTGGGGTGGGACCATTTCGTGATATATGTTCTTATGTTTTTACTTTTTTTTTGTAACCTTATAAATGCTTGTAGTGTCACGAATGTTTTCTTTGTTACTTTATTTGTGAGTACCGTCATGTTTCGCATGTGTGTGGTGGTTTTGTACGAACTACGCAACGGATTTTGATGCGGTTTTTTTTAATAGATAGAGTGATCCAAGGGGAAGGTTTATATGTATAATTTTACGCAAAGAGAGTCACGGGCAGAAGCTAATAATAAATGTGAGTTTGTTTGTCACTCCTTCATGCTAAAACGGCTGGACGGTTGGAATAAAATTTGATATCTAAACTGGTTGTCTGGAATAACACATAGGCTTCTTATCCCGATTTTCCCACGGGATGAAACCCATACGCCCACAACCATGCTCAACGTAGCGTTTAGGTCATGTTACTCTAGGCTCTATCTAACCCTTAAGGGATAAAGACGTGATTTAGTAAGATGTAACCAACCTAATTCAATTCTATGGGATTTTGATCCTGAAATAAATGTTTTTAATTTTTTTATTTATTTTTTATTTTATGTATGAAACCTTTATTCACGAGAGCGAAGCCGCGGGCAAGAGCCAGTATAATATAAAGGTAACTCCCGTTCTACGTGCTATGTGGTTGAGTAACATTCTTTATGTTGGGTTAGAACACTTGAGTACTTGCTAACTGGAACATTGTTATTCTTTCATGTGGTAGAAAAATGGAAGAACATGTTCAACGTTTTCGTGTGCAACTAGATATTGGCCGTGATATCAAAATCAGTATGAGATGAATCAAGAATTTTACTTCTTGATTTTTTTATGTTTATTTTTACAGTTTTACCCGTTAAAATTAAATTTCTCAACGACACTGAAAATTAAAACACATAACAATCCAAAATAAATAAAATATTAAAATACAAATAGCGACGGCAGTGCCGGCAGAAGTGAAAACAAAAAAACCGTACGTATTATCTATATTGACAGACCTCTAACAATGTGCTGATGCCCTAGTACTTTTGCGCCACGACTCAACAAAAAACACGTCGAAAATCGAACGCGTCTCATTCGTATTTCAAAATAAGCTCTTAAAGGATCTAATATCCTGGTACTTAAACTCTCCCTTCGTCTTACGTCTGTCGCGAAATTATCATTTTTTACCCATCCCAAAAAGCGCAGCGCCGCTAAACATGTTTTTACTTCAAAAATAAAATGTACCTACTTAAATAATACAAATAAATATTATTTTCATCTCTCATACTCGGAAAGTGAGGCAAATCATATCTGACATACGGGAGGATAACTATTATTTTCTTCCCAAGGGTAGATATGAATTAAAAAAAATAAAGGCATTGGCTGTTAATGAAACACAACGCATTCAGCCAGCATTACGGCATATCCATGTTTTTTTCTTAATTAAGTAATAATATCATAAATTGTAAAATGCTCCTTAGTCAAATATTATTTTTATTAATTTATTTACATTACTTTCTTATACATACGTAGACTTAATGCCGTTATAGAAAAAAAAATGTAAATGACAATGGTATATATGTCCACACTGCCTATCTCTATTCCGCTTAACTCGTGGTTCAATTTGGTAACTTGCTAATTTTACATATAAACTAACTAAAATACCTACTTTATCTTCAGTTTTTCTCTAATCATTATATAAAACATTTAAATGTTGTTTATGGGTAAATATTCAAATATTTGACAATAACCACATTGACCCATGTTTAAAAAAAACTGATTTGCTGCCAATGCAACAAGTTTAGAAAAAAAAATGAAAAAGCGAGCTCGAATTTGGCGCGAAAGCATTCGTCATTCGGTAAAACTTTAAATAAAAATAAGAATAAAAATGAGTAAATATTCCTGGAAAAAACGTGACGTTTTCCTTTATGAACTGTACAAATGGCTGAATTAATTTTAGTAAATTTTTAATTTAATGCATTTTTTCTCATATACTTTACTTATATATATTTTTTTTACTTTCCTTGTAGTCGAAATGAAAAGCAGAGTGTAAAACTCGGGAAAAACCCCAATATCACACTCGAAATATTGGCACCCTCGCATGCTCGGGTGCCAAATTACCTCGTGTGATATTGGTTATTTTCCTCCCTCGTTGAACAATCTACTATTTACTGATGAAATTGAACATAATCTGGTAAGTGACACGACAACTTTTGTATTTACTTACTTCAAAGAATTTTGCTTACATTTTACGATCCCAGGTCATAAGGCTTAGTTACTTTTGAGATAGACTGTGTGTGACAGAGTTTCATACGGTTCCCGAGCTTACAGGCTAGCTTGCTGTCAACTACAGCGACAAAGGGTTAACTAAATTCATGGAAGCTTGAGCAGCGGGGTGCAGGCGCATAGAGCAAACCACCTAATAGAGAGGAAATGCCATGTAATTCATATGAAAAATAAATACCGGGTAGGTAGCACTCCGGGAGTGCCGGCAGAAGTGAACACACCGAACACACGCACACTCGCGCAAAAAGACAAAAAAGAAAAAGGAATTCTTTTTCTACACGAGACTTTTTTCTACTTAAATTACTTCGTTCCATGTAGAAGGCAAAGGAAAAACAATCGTGAAATATTAAATGTTAGTCGAAAAAGAGTGATTGTGTTGCCATAATTTGATAGTGAGTTATTTCCTCTATACATACAGGCGAGTAGCAAGGTTGCCCGAACTTTGTGTGCGAATTGCAACATTGCAAGTCTCTGTTTGCAACTGGGTACGATGCTTTGAACACTGGAAGAGATCATTAGCATGTAAAGAGACTAGCTTCTAATCGCAAACTTTCCTAGTCAGGGTTACGGCAGAGTAGATCTCGGATCGGTTTCTCAAATGTCGCTCAGAACTTTTCTTGAGTTGAGTAATTTTGCATTCTATATGTGTGTATGAAAAAGCCGTGGTAGCCTAGGTGGTTTGACCTGTGGCCTCTCAAGCAGAGGGTCGCGGGTTCGAATCCCGGGCTCGCACCTCTGAGTTTTTCGGAATTTATGTGCGAAATTACATTTGAAATTTACCATGAGCTTTTCTGTGAAGGAAAACATGGTGAGGAAACCGCACCAATCAGAATAAGGCTTAGTTACCATTCTGGGTTGGAAGGTCAGATGGCAGTCGCTTCTGTAAAAACTAGTGCCGTTGCCAAATCTGGGGATTAGGTTGTCAAAGCGGACCCTAGGCTCACTGAGCCGTGGCAAATGCCGGGAAAAAACGCTAGGAAGATGATGATGTGTGTGTGTATTATATACCTGGGTGTCCGAGTAACGCTCAGTATAAAACTGGGAAAAATAGTTTTTCACAGATGAGGAGCAAGTTCGACTTTCGCCCCCAAAAACCCTTACCTAGCAAATTTCGTCGAAATTGTTGGAGCCGAGCCATACGAGATCCTCAAAATAAACCTATTATTTTTATCATAATTTTAGAAGTTTATTTTATACATACATACATACATATCGTCACGCCTCTTTCCCACAGGGGTAGGCAGAGACTACTTTGTTCCACTTGCTACGATCCTGACATACCTCTAGTTTATTTTATGATAGATTTATTGTGTGGAGTGGATGTATTGTATGTATAAGTATTGTGGCTTTCAAAGTATACCAACACGCTGGCCACGGTCTTATACAGCCGCTATTCCAAATTCAAATTGTCTTATTGCTTATAATATAAGCATGCCACGTCCAGCATAGAAATGGCCTAAGTTATGTACTTTCATACGCTGAGGGGAGTAAATAATCAAAGTTTCCACTATCACCTCAGACGTTGATCGTGTACAGTTAAGACCATAGATAACAGTAATATCGACTATGCAAGAAAGAGAAAATACGCGTATAAAAGGGTGAGGTGAGGCGCAACCCGCCCGCACCTCTCTCGGCCCCCTTTGTCCTCCCCCCCGCGCCCCTGTGCCGCGCGGGCGAGGACTCAGTTAAGCGGTCGTTCTATAGATGAGACCATTTTTCTTACTGAGAGAACCTACTAACCTTTGTGGCCTTTAAGTCTTGTTTCTCTGGGCGCTGTCTACCCCGTAAGGGTTAAAGACGTGATGTATGTAAAGTAGGTATGTATAACTCTTTATTGGACATAAAACACATGAAAAGGGGGGGGGGGTTAAAGTAAATAAACTAGCGACCGGTCTCGGCTTCCCACGGTATATTATGCATGTATTATACATATAAACCTTAAATTCCTCTTGATTCACTCTATCTATTAAAAAAAACCGCATCAAAATCCGTTGCGCAGTTTTAAAGATTTAAGCACACATAGGGACATAGGGACAGAGAAAGCGATTTATTTTAATACTATCTAGTGATAAATATAAAAATCATCTATCTGTTTTATGTCTATGGTTAAGGCTGACTGGGAAAAAGTGACAAAATCCAGATAAGGCGTCGCACGGGACCCATGGGGGTGTCGTTTTTGCAGGTTAAAAAGATTGTTTAACCTATTCAGGTCACGTCTGCTTTCTCGCTCTAATGAACAGGGACTAGACCCAAGGGGCACAGGATACAGGTACAAAGACAGTGAATATATACGATGTAACGTAACATGTGTTTATGAATTTGAAACTATCCGCTTCATTTTCCTGTCTATTTGATACCACGTGGATGATGAGCATAATAGTCACTTGTAGACTTCTTGAGAGTAGCAAGTTTTAATTAAATAGCATTAAATTAAAAAAATTAAAACCTCCACGCATTAATCTTAAGAATCATGTTTGTTATAGACGATACGACTAGCAACTGATTGCTATTTCGGGATAAAGACGGTGGTATATGTATTATGTATGGACTGTCTCCAACTTATTTCTCTATCTTATTGGTTGTCTGGTAGAGATCGCTATTTAGCGATTCGGCCGCATTGTATACTTTGTTTCTGTATTGTTTTGTACTGATTTGTGGTGTTCAATGAAGAGTATTGGTATTGTTGTATTGTAGGGACGTGGTTGCCAAGTAGTTTGATCTATGACTTTTTAAGCAGAGGGTCGTGGGTTCAATCGAGACTAAATGCATCGGCATTGCCACACCTTGAAAATAATCTTGCCAGTGGCCATTTCCAAATCATCATCATCTTCACAAATCATTAACAATCCTCATGTCATAAATATTACATAACATCACCGACCTTAAGTCATATATTAGTTTATTTTAATTACAGCACTATTGTTTATTAGTCCATGGAATCGCAGTCGCCCGTACCTCTCGCGAGGACTGCGATTTGTTCATCATCGTACCTACAATAAAAAAAAAGTGTCCATTTCCATAAAGACTACCCTCTTTTTGCTATTGTAAAAGCGTAAAGTCCTTGCTCGAATCGCTCCAGTAAGGTGTCAAAGTTACGGTGCATCGTATAAGTTAGCGAGTTGCGAGTTCTTTGGACATCTTTCGCGGGATCTTTGCGGGAAGTTCTGCATGTCTCAGCTGTAATTTTCAAGTATGCAGAGGAACGAACTGGCTGCGGTGGAAGTTTTAAATTTCGAATTTCGAACTGATTTAAGTTGCCGTTGCCAACGGTTTTGGTCCTCTGAGCCGGATAGGTTTAGTTGATGTTTTTAATAAACTATCTACCTATAATAGTACTCATAGGTGTATATTCGTAGAACTCAGCGACTTGTGAAAATATTATGTTATTAAACGTTTTTAGGTTTAAAACATCATACAGGCGAATGAACGTTGGGATAAATCAAAATGGCTGCCATATAAATAACGTGTACTTATCTCGTGACTGGCTACTCGGTAAAAACATCATATTTGCCGACAATTTTGAACAGGAAATAGCATGATAGCCACCAATTTATTTATTGCACTGCACGGAAAAATAATGACACTAAATTATATGTGTATCAGTAAACACCAAAAAAGCGGGAAGCCCTTTTTAAGTGTCGAGGATATATCAAAACCCACAGTCATTTGGATGACTGTTAAAATCTGAACCTGATAGAAAGACATACCTAAATTGTTATACAGGTTTACTATAACTAAAGACAACAGATTCAACACAAGAAGGGTTTAAATTATGGACTATTTTAAGAATAGCTTATGTTTTCATTTTTACTCCATCATCTTTACCTTGGAAACCAAGGCCACATTGATCGCAGATCGCACTAATATCCAAGAATAAGCTAAGTATATACTCGTTAGAAACAAAAACTGGATCACTCTTCATGCAACTTTCTACAGGAAGTGACCCGATTTTATTGCCCCTAAGTATACGAATACCTTTGTAAAATAGGTCCTACAAAACCACACCGATAAAAACTGACTGCCTCTGGTCCTAGTGAAAATAAGATCACCAGACCCATTAGCCACAGTTACTCGTACACTCTTAACTCTGTTAAGGATAGGGGTCTACTCACCGATATGCTTGTATCTGTCCACGAAGTCCACCATGGCCTTAGCCCAGGCCTGTCTCTTGGCTGCATCAAGTAGCCCCAGGCACGGTTCAATGGCTCCATCATGTACCCCCACACAGTACTCTTTAAGTCCTTCGAATTCTAATTCACTCTTCTTTGCGTCAAATTCTTCGAGGAACCATGAGTTTTCGAGAGAACTGGCGAAGAGACCATCGAGGTAGGGTTTGAGGACTGGGCTGAGGTATTTTTTGTCGTCTTTTGCGCCTGCAATAGACGAATTTTGTTAGATATTTTATTGAATCGGGCGTTATACTTTACGGAGTTTGAATTTTGTAAGTATTCATGTTTTAATATTTGCTTCAAAGCGGATTGAAGGGTCTATGGGCGAAATTTTGACGTACAGTGAGTGGGTCCATGAAAATGTTAAACGGACTTAGAACGTTGTCATTATAAAAGAACTGCTTACTACTAGTAATAAAGATCATCTTTTGCTTTTGTTCGACCACTCTAAGGACCTGTTTCACCACTTCTTAACTGTCAGTTATTTATGATTCCGTCTCTATTTATTACTACGAAACAGACAGAGACGTCATCGTAGATAACTGTCAGTTAAAGAGTGGTGAAACAGGCCCTAAGTAACTGTCCAGTCCAAGATTACTACAAATTATTTACTTGATCTACATCATCTACATACCTATACACATCATGATAACATCACAGAATAGCAAGGTAAATCTAGGTGTTCTTACCCTTGTAAAGCCAGTGCAGTACATTCCTCATGACATTGAGCTCGTCAGTCAGGTCCTCGCGGCGCAGGTCAGGGTCGCGCCGCACCGCGTCTATCAGGCAAGCTGATGAGGCATCGTAGTAGTCTTTCAGCTTGTTCCATTTCTTCGACCTGGAGCACAAAACTGATACAGTTTTCGAAAGAGACATCAAAGCGCTTCCAATGTTGAAGAGATGGGCTTCAATACTTTGCAGACTTCATTTTTATGGATATAAGGTCGCTTGCTAACCCCACGGCTGAGCAGCTGGAATTGCACTATTACCTTCCAGTGTGGAGGGTAAGACAGCCGGGGTAGTTACTGGCATACAGTACCCGGCCAATAAAGACTTTGATCTTTGGAAAGAGAACATTGGCGTCACGTAAGTAAAAGCGAGACAACGCTTTACGAAGCCGAAATCAGCCGAGAAGACCAATGTACAATCTTTATGCCCAAGTACAGTACAGTTTGTTTCTCGAGGTTGACAATTGCTTCTGCGATGGCCATCTATTAAGATGAAGCCTTTTTTATTATGCAAAGGAAGGAAATCGGGCAAATGGCACACCTAATGGCATGTGAGCAATACCACCCATGATACGCGCAACATTAGAGGATTTCAGACGTGTTGCTAATAAGAAAATGGTATACCTCTTGTGCCAGTAACTTTACTGGCTGCTTTGCTGTCCACTGTACGTGATAGTACGTGAATACCGTTACCTGTAAGTAGACGTCTCCCTATCGAACTCGCCCAGGTTCCTAGTCTGGATGTGGTTGAGATACAGGTCCCGCGCCTGGTCCAGCATGATGGCCAGGATATGGATCAACTGCTCCACCGACTCATGGTGCAGGGACGTCACTTGGAGCAAGTTGGCACGAAAGGCACTGTGGTTCTCCTGAGGAGTTATAAAGCAAAATTAACTGAAGACCTGTTTAAATTGGTATTCAGAAAGATTTTTTTGAACCTCCTACGTATAATGGCATCTTTGTTCCTTTAGGATAATAATATAAGACTTGGAATCTGCAAGTTGTGGGTTGGAAAATACTAGCTCAGCATTTATTTTCCAAAACCAATTTATTTCAACCAAAGTTTTGCCAAAAACCTTTCTCGAGATCAAAAATGACTATGGGATGGAAGCTTTCCCACCTGATGTTACTTACAAAAACAACCATATTCTTGCAGGCGACCAGCTCGCTGGAAACTCTCCATAGATACAGCAGCTGCCGCCTGGTGTAGTTCGGGGCAGTCCCGGCCGGAGACTTCGACTCCTTGTTGAGGTGGTCCCAGCGGGAAAACAGCACTGCTTCCAGGGATTCTGAAGGTGTTAGGATGATGTCTTCAGAAGCTGAAAGAGGACACTGTATTTTAGTGTAGTTAGATTTATTATTTAGATTTATCACTTCTGAGGCTTTCAAAATTGAATCATTTCGATTTGTTTGAGTGTGAGTACTGTGGCCTTGTTGCCTAATATCTCCATCTCTTTTCCTTACGCTTTGATAGTGATTACAGTGTTCCTTGCATACAAAGACACAGGTCGTTTCATTCCAAGTTTCTTTAAAACTAGGACCTCTCGATTTTAATGCCGATTCCATGAAGCCAAAATAGAGAAGAAACATGACGATCTTATGTACGACAATGCGATATGGACTGCAATTAATATGATTGATGGATTCTGCCATGAAGCAAACCCTAGAAGAAAGACGGCCTTACCTTGCGATTCAATTCCGACTCAGTACAGGTTGTAGCTGTCATTTTTAGTATGGATCTGAGAGCGAGCAAGCCAGCGAGCCAGCGAGAATCGGAATTGAAGACGTCATGGTAACCCCCCAGGTGTGGTATTAAGATAGGCAGCACTAGCAGTCTGTAAGTGTGAGTACCAGGCAGTCTATGCAGGTGCAGCAGGCAGCGGCGCAGGCAGCCGGCGTCCGCGGCCCAGTCGGCGCCGCGCGCGCCGCGACGCACCAGCGCCGCCCGCTCCAGCGGGTACACGTAGCCGGCCGGGCTGGCGCGCTCGCACACCGCCAGCAACCTGCAAGTCAGGCAGCTGGCAGTGGGGAACACCCAAATACTCCGAAATATTTTATTCCGAATTTACTAATTCCGATTTTCAAAACTCCGAATTTCATAATTCCTAAGAAATAAAATTCCGATTAAGCACTAAAAAACACGAAATTTATTTAACCGAATTTCAAAATTCCGATTGTATACTATTCCGATTTTATAACTCCGAATAATGAAAAGCCCGAAGTGTCATTGGCCCGAAAAACAAAATTCCGATTATTAATTTTCCGATACTTCATTACTAATTCGGAAATTTGATATTCGGGATAATGAAATTCGTGTATTCAATAATCGGAGTTTTGTTTATTAGGAAATGAATTAATTTAGGTTTAGGTGTGTATGTTAGGTATGTTTGTTTTACTCCAATAATATTCGGAGTTTTGAAAATCGGTGTTTTAATAATCATTCGGACTTCTTATTGTTCGGAGTATTGAAATTCGGAATTTTGAATTCGTGATTGTAAATGTCAGGCATTTTTAATTTTCGGATTTATAAAAATCGGAATAATGAAAATCGGAATACTTATAATTCGGAATTTAAAACCGTCGGAATTATAATAATCGTAATTATGAAATTCGTGATTCCGATAATCGGAATTTAGTTTTTCGTATTTATGTAGTGTACCCCTGGCAGTGTGAGGGAAGTGCTGTGTGGAAGTAGTGCACTGATTGACGGGAGGTAAGTTGGTGTTACTTTTACGGACGGGAGCGGGAGACGATATACGGGCTTGGGGTGGAGGTTGTGTATTTGTCTTCTTTTGTGCTGGGGACGTTCATTCGTGAACATGAACAAAGCCCTTCCACAAACGCTTCAACCACAACTTCGTCTTCTGCACCCTACTGTAACCGCGGCAACTTGAGCTAACTTTTCGATTCGCTTTTTAGAGAGACGCAATCTCGGGCATAGGTGGGTTGGTCAAGTAAAAGTCAGATGTCAGAAGTAAAAAAGGCTAATTTGATGTTTTTAGCTATACAAATAACATTAAAATTTAGGGTGATAAAGGAGGTTCTTGGTCGACTTGTGCACAAAAATGTTTCTTTCGAAACATGAGTTTGAGACCAGAAAAGCCCTTTAATTTAAAGCGTAAGGACGAAATAAGTAGACCGAACACTCACGAGTCCAGTATGAGCAGCAGATGATGCGAGGCATGCGTCTGCGCGAAGAAGCGCGCCGCCGCCGGCGCCAGCGCAGCGCAGCGGTCCACGCGCCGCCGCACCGCGCACTGCGACATGTAGCGGCTCACACCGCGCACCGCACCCTAGGGACACAAGCCAGCTATCAGATCAACAGCATAGCTAGCAATACTTCGCAACACAGCATAATCACACAGCGGAGGAAGAAACATAAACAAGGAGTCTTCGAGATCAGCGTAGCTGTGGCATTTACGGCTGCCAGCTACAGAAGTTGCTGCCAACAGGAAACGACTATCCAGGCTCCAGAGCAACTTAAAGTATCTTTCTTTACAAGGTGAGTAAACTACGAGGGTCTTCTGCATGAAAGATGATAGGTCGACTTTTACCATAGTTTCGACGGCTCGAATATGGTGTAAGGGTGGATTTACCTGGTAGACGCCTTCCCGCATTTTATCCAGCAGCGAGTTGAGGGCAGCCGCAACTCGAGCTATCGTGGACAAGTCGGCGTAGTGCGCGTCCAGCGTGGCTTCCAGCGCGGGGTGCCACAGCTGCCACGTCGCGGCACGCTCTGGACAGGACAGCGTTGACGGTGGCCCTACCGCTGCGGCGTAGTAACCCTATCAAATAATTATTTTTAGAAACAATCAAGTTTCATGTCACTATTACCAGGGCCGGATTATCCATAAGGCGGATTAAGCTACTTAATAAAGGCCCCGCATCGACTAGGAGCCCCGTGCACACACCAGAAAAAAAGTGAGAAAAGGGTAAAGGAAAAGGGCCCCGAGAATTGAATTACCTAGGGGCCCTGATAGGGTTATTCCGGCCCTAAGTATTTACCCTTGCTATAAGAGTGCAGCCTTACGTTTGTAAGAGTTCGTTCGGATACCAGTAGTTAAGTTACATTTTGAAGAAAAAGTCGCTTATTCTCATTACCTCAGTTGATACTTCTTAGAAGACTACAGGAAAAAAAGCAATTACGTCACCCTCGAGATCGTGTAATGTCTTTTCCTGGAAAATCATCATGTCTGGTATTTACTGGTATAGAGACGTCGGGGAAAAGACTGCTAAACTCAAATGGGACTGGGCTGGACATGTCTGCCGCATGCATCCACAGAGGTGGGCCCACTCAGCCACTTGGTGGGTGCCAGAAAATGGCCAACGACGACGAGGCAGACCAAGAAGGCGATGGCGGGATGATTTACACGCGTATAAGGAGGAATGGTCTGATATTGCGTCGGACCGAGAGTTGTGGAGGTCGAGAGGAGTGGGATACCGCAATAGGCTAAATAAAAAAAAAAGTACAACTCCCGCTCTGTCCTCCGCCGATTGCAGGACTTATAATGACTCAAGTTTACTCAGTGAATCCAGGGTTACGTCTTCAGTAGACTGACCTGCTGTGCTGCTGTATAGTGCAGCAGCGCCAGGGGGTGCGTGAGTGGTACGCGGCAGGAGTAGGCGGCGGCGCTGCAGCCGGCGACCCTGGCCGCCAGCATCAGCTTGGCCTCGGCCTCGCCGGCGCCCACGCGCACCATCACCCACGCTGCGCCCTCCACGATGGCCAGCCGACGGTCCGTGGTGGACTGGGGGGGCGATGCTACAAACCACGGTCATGTTCATGGGGATGCCGGCAATGGCGTAACTACAACCAGGGGCCCGAGCCAAATTCATCAGGCCCTTCCTCACTATAAAGAAGTGCAACTTCTTCCCTTCTGTGCTCAAGGCCAAGCCAGTTCGGGGCCCCGTAGAGCTGGGGCCCCTGGCATTTTGCCAGCCCTGCCACCCTATAGTTACGCCACTAGATGCCGGTGATAGAGAACCATCGATAATTTATTCAAGATGTCCTAAAATTATTCTAGAATCTTTCGGCAGGTGATTGGATTAGTTTAACTGATCAGAGGTTTTACCATGACATCTTAATCTCTCAATTCAAGTGTTAGCTGTCATTTTTAGTTTGGATCTGACTGCGAGCGAACCTAAACTGTATCGGAATTGAATCGCACTAAGACGTCATGGTAACCTTCCTGTATTTAAGTTTTTTTTAAGATTGAAAAAAAAAAAAAGAAATTGAGATTGAGAAATGTTTCCGTACATTAGACGATGTTCAAAGTGTACAGCAGGGGGGTTTTAATTTCGAATGAATGTAGAATTAAATTACGATGAAAAGCTTTAATAGGAGCTCTTAACCACTTGCTGAAATAATCCTGAGTAATTCTGAAACGCCTTGTTTCTCAGTAAAAGATTTCTCGAAATCGCTTTGAGAGTTGTTATCTGGCAGCCGCGCGTGGATAACCGATGCGAAACGATGTCTCAAAAAAAGAATCAAATTATAGGCATGTTGTACTTATGTATGTCTCTATAAATTATTGGAACTTGATCGAATACAGACACAAGCATTATAGATCTACACTAATATTATAAAGAAAAAAGATTTTATTGTTTGAATAGAATAGGCTCCGAAACTCCTGGACCGATTCGAAAAACTCCTTTAACATTACAATCCTAAAATCCTACATTATTTCTGATGAACATAGACCATATTTAATTCTGCGCGGACGAAGTCACGGGAAACAGCTAGTAACTTATATATAAAAAAACAACGTTGTGTAATGTTGAGCATTCAATTTCGCACATCAATCTGCTTTCCGAGCTCGATAATGTTATTGTGTTCTCCATAAATATATGCGAACGGTAGCAATTTCCATAAGTGCTCTATTAAATTTTAATCAAACTTGCGCTCCAGTCGGGAGTTATTTTTTCATTCACCTACGCCCCAGCCATCTACTAAAAGATGCCCAGCCTTATTACACTCACATACACATAGACAAATTAGCCAACAGAGTGGCTTTAAAAAAATTTGAGAGTGGTATTAAATAAACCGGCCAAGTGCGAGTCGGACTCGCGCACCGTGGATTCGATACAAATTTGGCAAGTGGATATAATTTAGTGTTAGCAAAGCCCCGTTCCTAAGCAAAATTTCGGCAGTGTGAGGTCATTTATATTACCTTTATTATTAGGTGTGTCATACCTATGCGCTACCTTCATACCAAATTTAAAATTACTTGGACAGCTGGAAGTACCCCCTATTCTTCGGGAGCTATTTCATCCAGCTAGCTTATTACGTAACTCGCTCGCAATCGCCATCGTGTTCATTTTGACAGTTCTTGTATGAATGTGACAGCTAGCTGATTCCGATGCCAATTGTCAGCCCATACACGAACTGTCAAAATGAAGACGATGGTGATCGCGAGCGAGTTACGTAATAAGCATGCCGATCTGTTCGACCGTTTTCACGTGAATCTACTCATAAACTTTCGCATTTATAATATTAGTAGGAGAAGCAGGATGAATTACACATACATAATGACATTTCCATTTTGTTAGCTTGTTTGTTCTACGCCCTTCGTCTATTTCCCTGTGTATACGAATAGTTAGCAAATTCTCTGCTGAATTCACGGCAAAGCCTGTTTCGTGGATGCTTCACACTTCCGCTTTTAACTGATGATTAATTATTTTAAATGGCCTACGTTGAAATAGGGTACGAAAATTGAGGGTTTGCGTGCGTTAAATCATACTGCTCGTATGAAACAGGGTGTTATGGAATCCATGATTTATCTAAATGCATAGTTCTAAATGTTGTGTTTACGTAATTTCGAAAATAGTCGTAGTCTCATCAGGAGCGTCCTCACTGAGAGCATTGTAACGTGCATTCGGCATCGAATATTCGTGTGGTTTGGACGTTGAAACGAGCGTTACAAAGCTTACATTGATCGCACGTTTACAAACGCTCGGTAAAGAAGCCTCCCTGCCATTGACATTGTTACTAGTTTAAAGCAAAGCTTGCGTCCCATCTTTTTAAGGGGCAAACGAGCATGTGGGTCCTCCCCTGTAGCAAACACCGCCGCCTAAACATAACGGAGCGTTGTCTTACCCCGCTCGAGGTAGCAGTAGCGCGCCGCGTGCGCCCGCGCCGCCGCCCGCGCGCACAGCACGCGCGAGCCGCCGCCGCCGCGCGCGTGCGCACAGCGCGCCACCAGCTCCACCCACCGCTCTACCACCTTGTCCCTGGCACAAACACAACACCTTATCGTCATAAAACTGGGTATAATTGTATAAAGTTTTACCCCCTTATTCATAAACGCACTATAGGCCTCTGCTAAGTTAGTAATCGTTTGTCCTTATCTGTGAAAGGTAAATGTCAAAGTGACAGATAAGGACAAACGATTACTAAGTTAACAGAGGCCTATAGTGCGTTTATGAATAAGGGGGTTATACTCTCACGATTTTCACTCACAGACCTCCTCCACTTACATCTCGAGTGTAAAATCAACGAACAATCTAGGTTGGACCTCTTAAAAGAAACTCGGTGCTCTGTGGGGGATCTGTTCTTCTTTTTCCACCAAATCTTAAGCTCAGGGTTCAATACTGAGCATAGTGATATATTTTTAAGTTTCATCGCACACTCATTGAACCTCAGATTTGAATATTATAAAGATACTCCTTAAGAAATAATCCCTAATATACGTACTTAAGTAACACCTAAAGTTTATGTATTATTGATATTATTTTTAAGCCAACTTAATTATAAGATGTAGGCTTATAACATAAATGAGATTAAAAAAAAACAACCTATCATACTCGGGAATTCGTCACGTAACCTTTTTTTGCAGGAAGGCAAACGAGCAAGTTGGTCACCTGATAGTGAGTACCATTGCCCATGGGCACTCGTAATGCTAGAGGATTGCATAGGTATGTATTGCCAGCCTAGTTAGAGGGCTACAGATAGATAAGCCAGTCATTTCACCACCTATCTTACTCTCCGCGCCGGAACACAACAGCGCAAGCACTGCTGCTTGGTGGCAGGCTTGGCGAGTAAGACAGTGGTAGCTGGTACCAATCCGGACGGACCGACCACCCTCAAAATTACCTTGACGTTTCGGCCACGATGCAGAGGTCAAATCACGAGTAAACTGCCTATCACACCAACCTGCACAAATATCCTGAAGGCGTGAGGAATTCCTCCCATTTGTCAGCCTCCTTGCCAGTCAGACGAATCTGGCCGTACCCCGTGGGACCATCCTGCAGGCAGCAGTCCTCGCTGCCAGCGTTCAGGGCCGGCAGGGCATCCAGGGTCACCAAGTATTCGAGGGAACGGGATCTCATCTGATGGAATAACAAGAACTGGATAAAAATTGGGGAAACAAAGTGAACAGCTGTGATGAAAGGCGTATAGGTTGTAGTATTTCTAAACTCTTTCAACTTGACCTTTTTTACTTCATGAAAATCTAATAAAATGGGCAAGTTGTAGCATTCATAGATCTCTTTTGGGATATGAGAACGATCTGGTAACTCGAGCCAGAAAATGGTGTTCAAACTTGACTACCTTCTTGCCCCTATGCAGAGCGATGAGGTGGCAGCACCTGAACCGAGGGTCCCTTTGGCCAGCGCCGTCTACTATCCTCTGGACCAGGCTTTCCACTGCACTCTCCATCTCCGTTGACATTCGATCTGAAAACACCAGCAACATTATGCCTGCTAAGATTACGTTCCTTATCACATTTGTAACATCAGACACTGTTGAAACCATTACGCTTATAACTTTCGAAATAAACAGCGGTCTGTGAAAAATTCACAGAGACTTAGTAGAATTTGTCTCTACAAGGTTTTATATAATTGTTAATTGTCATGAGGTTAAAACTTTTTTAAACATGGACGGTGTGGCAGAACGAGTAAATTAAAGCAGTTCAATCTTCACATTATCGGGAGTGGACTGGCATCGCGAGTGCCGCCCGTCTTTTTCGCCTCGCGAAGAATAAAGATAAAGTATTGAGAGCTGACTGCAAACCTTCGCCAGTCAGAGAGGCATATTAAAAAGAAGAATGTTCACATCGGGAGGATGGAAACCTTGAAGCTGGTAGGGAAACGCAGGGAGTGTCTGCCACGCTACATCATGAACCATGACACATTACTAGATTATGGTGTCCCACCTTTCTGGTCATCTTCGTAGAGCGAGTCAACGTAGCTGTTCAGAGTTCGCAGCTGGTGGATGGAGAACTTGAGACCTGATGTCGGGAGACGCAGGTCACCGCCAGGAGTGTCTGCGGCCACGCCTGACGCCCCAGACCCCATAGCTGTTCGACATATTTAAATCAAATCAAAATCTTTACTTAAATATGGCTAATTTGGCAAGTAAGTTCCATTATAATCTAACCATTCGTGGTCCTCATTTCGCACGTGATGAGGATCAAGAATGGTTAGGTATGACTGTTTAATGAAGACAGTAAGATACAAATCTACTCAAAATCATTTTAGCGAATATAATGTTACGAAAAGGTAACAATCCAATAGCAAAACTGATAGAGTTATGGAACAGTGGCCGTCAGATATACCGGACTTGCGGTGGTACTTAAATATATATCTGAACACTATGCGGTTAACAATAAGGTCAAGTTCCGTCCTCCTAGACAGTTCCGATTGCATCTAATGGCTATTGACTGTACGATTAGTAGGTATGAATATTATGTTGAATAATCGCGCCTTTTAAGCGAATTCCAACGCTTCTGATCCCTTAGGAGACAGATGAATACTTATGTTCTATGTATTATGTCATGTACATGTCCATCGATTGTTCTACATTATGTTTAATTTATTTGCAACGCTACTGTCGCATATTTACCTAATAACAAACCCGTACGCTATACAATAAATGATTTTATAATAAATACGAGTCCGAAATCAAGCAAACATGCACAGCACAATGTTATTGGTTGTGTAACGATTACCCACGGTGCGCGGGCGCACAATGTCAGCTAAAATCAAAATGGCGGCGATCCGGCTTCCGGCGGAAGCGCTTTATGTGGCGCCGGTCATGCGCACAGGTGACCGTGAGCGGTGATTGTGTTCGATTATGCTCGTTTTATCCTAAGTTCGGAGAGGAATTTACATTTTAATAAATAAATTGCAATCCACAAGATTTTCTGACGGATGATTATATCGCGAGATGGCATTTTGGCATATCTTTCACATTAATGCTTCCATGCTGGTCTGGGAGTAAAGAAAAAACATAGAATGTACCAGTTGCTTCTCTTCCCACGCATATGGTAAAAGCCCATCAAGGGAATGGACATAGGAATCATGTTATAGGCGATGCGTCTAGCAACCCATCACTATTTTGATTCCCCTTTTCCACCTATACGCCCACAATCATGCTAAGCCTTTAGGTCTTGTTACCTTAGGCTCTGTCTACCCCGAAAGTGCCGTAAAAGCCTGCAGTAAGCAAAATAAAACAATAAAGATTAACCTTTTGATATACGAGTAAAACGAGGCCTGGCCTTACTTTTTATTTTATTGACAGCTTTTGTCTAAAGTTATTGTGAGTTTTAAGCGGAATCCAGCCTATTTGGAAGTCGTTCTCATTCAAATAAGCATGTTAAGCATTCAAGTCATGTCAGCCAATCAAGCAAGACAAACAGTCCACGGCTGGGGTTCGAATGGAATCAGGTTCCGATTAATGCCGAGTAACGATCCGTTGCCATGATTTAATTCTCACTAACATTGCCTCTGGGTCACTCACCAGAATATACACCGTTTTAGAATCAATCCGGATGGTGGAGCTAAATTTTGATTCAAAAATTTAAATGACAAATCTTTGTAGTGTAGGAGTGTTCAGCCAAACTAACCCACTAACCGCAAAATTCTGAGAGATCTTTTATAGATCGATGTTTAAAGTGTACAGTCGAGAGCATAAATGTCGATACAGCCATCATCAAGTATATGTGTCACTGACCTTTGTTTGGGGTCTCTATCGTTTGCCCGAATTTCATATGCCATAAATGTATTGTTTGCCATAATGATCATTTGCCATAACTCTTCTTTCTCTTTAACTGTTAATTGTTCAGGATTGTTATGAAGCAAACCTAGCCTAACCTATAGAGTTCTACAGGATTGCCATTTCAATGCTCCTGAAAAAATTACGGGTTCAGAGAAAAAAACAGTTATGGCAAATGATCTTTATGGCAAACATTACATTATGGCATATGAGATTCGGGCAAAAGAGGGGCTCCGGTCTCTACATACGTGTGTGTCTCTATATATGTCTCTAGACTGTACGCCTGTTATACCGCATTAAAGAACTGCAATAAAATACTATTACAAGAAAGTTCTATCAAAGTAAAACCTGCTGAAAGATTCTGAATAATTTTAAGATAGTTCGCATTTTAACAACGATCAATGCAATAAATCTAATCTAACTAATATTATAAATGCGAAAGTATGAATGGATGGATGGATGTTTGTTTGTTACTCAATCACGCCTGAACGGCCCAACGAATCTGGATTAAATTCGGCACATAAGTAAGAGAAAAGTCTGGAATAGCACAAAGGCGTTTTCAAATTTTTATCCCGGAAAATTCCCGCGGGATAGCGATAAACGAATTCTTTGCAGACGAAGTCGCTGGCAACAGCTACCCAGTAGGTATAATTATAATTTGTACGAACTGACATGTTGCGAGTTCTCTTGTCCCCTTCCGAGCAAAATGTAGCTACACGCAAAATGTAACCAATAGCAAAATGTACAATTCGCACAATGTACTGTGTCCCACATATCGGAAAATGCACACTACTCGCAAAATGCACAGTATGACGCGAAACGTGCAGTGCAATATGCAAATAGCCGCACGCGCAAAATGTAGAATATTAACAGAGGAGCGGGAGTTCCTGACACAAGTATTCCTATGCTTACTAGGACGTCCACAATTCTTCGCCGCTTTCGAATGGTGCTTTCGAGTAATGTTATACCAAGAATTGAATCCTAGGATTTAAGTATTTACAAAACCACCTCTTAAACGTCAAGTATTCTGTTAAATTAAATCCTATATCCTATATCTACAAAAGTAGTTTGCAACACGCAACCCTTCACAGCTAACACGTTTATTGTACAAATACGCGGTATGTAAACAAGCGGAGAAAAATTATGCCATTCCGAACGACGGCGTGCCTGTTTCCACAGAACGAGGGTTAACAGGAGAGCGGGGCGTAGTAACGACGTGCTCCGAGAGAAAGGGACAGAGAGAGGAAAATGTTGAGGTGAGTGACTGCACAGTCATGTCCATGGAAGGAGTGCGAGCTAAAATTAAAAAAAAAAATTTTTTTTGATAGCAAGAAGGTTTTTTTTTTTACCTTTGAACTACGAGTATTATATTGTAGATCCTATCTTTAATAAATGCTATTGACATATATGTGTATCTAGTCATTACTTAACGTTTTAATAGTTGAGATGGTCGTGGGTTCGAACTCAGACTTAGCACCTCTAATTTTTACGGGATTTATGTCCGAAATTAGGGTGCGACCACACCGCCGCGTATACGCAGTGACGTGTCGTAGACGTCAAGTTTTCTCACCGTTTCTTCATACATTTTGTTGCGATTCCGTAACATCACCGTTTTTAAAGCGGCGGTGTGGTCGCACCCATATGCAGATAAAATTCAGGTATCCTTTGCTTTTTTGCCCCTTGGCGTTTGATAATCATAATCGAACATAATATTAGATGGCTTGTAGCATTACAAATATACAAGCCATTTTAGTAAAATGAGAACTTTGTTGATGAATCGAGATACCAACTTAAGATGAGATTGACCTGTGTGTAAATACCTACGAATAAATCCGAATAAAAATACACTCAAAAGCAATTCATAATTCACTATCAGCTCACTCACAGCCATCCAAAGCTTTAAAGTCTCGTTTAACACACGAATTAATTCATGAACCAGCGGGGCTACTCCGACATTCGATTTTCGAAGTTCGTATCGACCATCCCTCTCATTCTCAAACTAATGGCCATTAGTATGAGCGGAACGGCAGGAAACGAACTTCGAAAATCGAATTTCGGAGTACATGGCCAGCGATCCAATCGCAGCGCAGCGATGCCCCGTTCCATTACACAGCATCATTGTAATTCGGGGAATATTTCCGCGCTACCGCCGCCGTCAATTTCAATGGATATTTATCGGATTCTGCTGACACTAGGAAGTGTGTGTTTATGTCTATACTAGCTTCTGCCCGCGACTTCGTCCGCGTAGAATTAGACTTAAGAATTGATGTTGAAAGTACATATATTCGCAATAATTATTAACGTCGCAACTCTAGGCAGCTACGACCTTTGGCATGTTTATCGCTATCCCGCGGGAACCATGCAAATTTCCGGGATAAAGAGTAGTCTATGTATTAATCCAGGGTACCAGCTATCTCCGTTCTAAATTTGATCCAAATCTGTCCAGTCGTTTCAGTGCAAAGAGGGAACAAACATACACACTCACTCACATCGTCACAAACTTTCGCATTTATAATATTAGTAGGATTAACAGGCTTTTAAGGGGTTAGTATATACGACCCCTATCACAGTAGGTAAATATATAAGCTAAAGCAGTAGGGAATCTATGAACAAAACGGTTGAAACGAACGCACACATAGACGCGCGCTTCTACACGGCCCCTAAGCGGATCTCGCGGTGCTGTCAGTCGCGAGTGGCGCATTGAGACGAGCGGCCATTTTTTCCTTTTAAATATGCCAAGAGCGTATTGCGTTGTGTACGGTTGCTTGAACTCGGCTTCTTCAAATCCGAAATAAACATAAATTGCAAATTAGTTTTTTTAACTTACAAAGAACTAGAAAAAAACAGTTTTATAGTGCCGTGTCCATGTTTCGCAATAGTTTATTTAAGAAAGCTATTCATTCGGATGAGAATTTTTATACAATAAAATTTAATAACCGAGCTTTCCGAACGTGTCGTAGCAGGCGAAAGTATTTTTCAGTAAGTAAGTAATATATAATACTTATCTACCGACAAATAAAAAATCTTAAACTGTTGAACATACATACATACATACATACATATCGTCACGCCTCTTTCCCACAGGGGTAGGCAGAGACTACTTTGTTCCCCTTGCTACGATCCTGACATACCTCTTTCGCTTCATCCACATTCATCAATCTCTTCATACATGCTCGTCGGTTTCAGGTACTCTTGACCTGGCTGTAGTACTCACACAAACAAGGGAAATAGTTATATATAAGTGGCTCGTTACGTCACCAGTAGTTAGGGTAAACACGTCCGCTCTCGCCACTGGCTCTCACGTGACTGTTCCCCCACTCCCGTGAACCCGAGACAATGTCATCCTTGTTATAGATCAAATGCACAAACACTACACTGGCCTTTCTCCAAAACGTCCCCAATTTGATCACGGAACGTCCGCCTAGGCCTTCCCCTCCCAACGCACCCATTCACTGAACACACCATTAACTGATTCATTAAACTGTTGAAGTATTTTTTAAATACCCTATTTTATTTAAAAAATAGTTAATTCATTCGATTATTATTTAATTAATATAGAATCCATACAAACGTTTGTTTCTCTTTTACACAAATTATGGGTGCCAAACCTAACGCTTTATTGGAGCGTGGGTACTTATTTCAAAAAGTAGGCCTACCTTCCCTACTGCTTTAGCTTATATATATACTGTGGCCCTATGTTTGGGTCAAACCGTGTGGGTCAAATTGGATCGTTCTCTTTGAATTTGTTATACATTACGTAGGATCAATGATAAAACAAGTAGAGTCAAAAAAATAGTCAGCAAAAAAACAACACAAATTACAAAAAAAGACAATCATATTTTGCGAAATTCTTCGAAGATACAACAATGCATCGCAGCAAAATATGTGGCTACAAGATGTTGGCGCGAGCTGAGGGTTCATCCGGCATTATCCTTGGCTCAAGGGGCTTAGTGGACGGTGCTATGTACACATTTTTCAGACGAGATGACGAGGCGCCGCGTAATCTAGTTCTTTATTAAAAGGAGTGAACAAGCGAGTAGATTCATGACGTACGTTTACTCGTAACTGGGTATCCCAAGGTATCTGTCCCCTCTATAAGCGGTTTTAAAAGCGGGAACTATAAATTTTCTGAGATGAAAACTATTCTATGTCCTTTCTAGGATCTCAAACTATCTTCATACCAAATTTTATCACAAGCGGTTGCGTAGTTTACGAGTGAACGCGTAACAAAAAAAAATCACATTCGCATAATTTTTTAATATTTTCTGTCACCATCTCCCGGCCTATTAGGCAGTTATAATGAACAAAGAACATTAATTTTCTTGCTACGGCACTATCAGATGGGCCTGTTTAGACATAGACATAACTTTATTCGACATCAAAAATACACAGACTCTTAAACTAATACAAAAAACATAGTAAGTTGATGATGTCGAAAAGGAATTCGACTCAGCATTGCTGCAGTAGGTGCCTGCTACAGCGCTGATTTTCAGTCAAACCCGTTGGACAGGAATCAGTATAGGTAAGTACGAATAAGTTTGTGTAGGAAAAGTTTCACCACTCTTTGTAAAGTTCCAGTTGTCTTAACTGTCAGTTATCTATGATTCCGTGTCTATTTATTACTACGAAACAGACAGAGACGTCATCATAGGCCCTTAGTACCTATTAGTGTAAGTAAGTGAGTTTGTTAACCTTTGTTTCCACTGACTGGTGACACAGTACGAAATATAGAGCCAATTCGATATATTTTATGTAAAATTTAAATAGTGACACAGTATGTTAAGCGTGGCTAGACAAGTGACATCGCTCCTAAGCGTATCGATGGCGACATACGCTTGCTAGTATTTTTTTACGTCGTTGTTCTTAGGCTTCTGTCAATCCCATACAATTTCATTCGATTCTCTTAGCGTTATAGAAAGTATATAAAGTGACTTTGTCTAGCTACACTGGAATGAAGTACCAAATACATTACGTAACATTACAATAACAATTCAGCTAACAACTCAAACTAATGCTAAAATCCCGGGAATTTAGTAGAACGGCCAACTCGTGGAGTTGGGCTTATCGCCGGGCGTGACTCCCTACAGTTTACACAACTTTTATGGCCACTGATTAAAAGTTTCTTTACTAATTTCGCTTTCAAGTTAAGTTATATTGAAGTTAGGCTGGTCTATTTCTATTCGTAACGTTACCTACCTATAAAGTAAAGAGTTACATATCTGACTGACAGACAACGCACAGCATTCACTGGAGCTAAGAGCTGGATCATCAGTCGGAAGATATTTCGTTGCTGATCATACAAGCAACTCGCACGATGTCGACAGTTCATTATATACTCACGAGCAAATGAAATGAAATGAAATGAAATGATTTATTTCCCAGACCAGGTCCAATAAATGTACCATAAATGAAAATAAAACCAAAATTTAAAATTTAAATAGAAAATTAAAATTAAATGACGGGTCACTTTGCATACAACTTTCTATGGAAAATGACCCGTTGTTTTTGCCGTCATTGTATTACAAACCTTACATTACCAAATTGTCAATACACTTCCGAATTAAACAGTCTTGGGTTTCGTTGAACGACTATCCTTTAAAAGTCGTAAGTATGCAACATCTCTCTACTTATTAGTTACTAGCTGTTGCCAGCGACTTCGTCTGCAAAGAATTCGTTTATCGGTATCCCGCAAGAATTTTCCGGGATAAAAAGTAGCCTATGTGCTATTCCAGACTTTATCTATGTGCCGAAGTTCATCCAGATTCGTTGGGCCGTTCTGACGTGATTGAGTAACAAACAAACATCCATCCATCCATCCATCCATCCGTCCATACTTTCGCATTTATAATATTAGTTAGATTACGAGTAATTACCAATTATCTTGCTACTTGTGTGATTGTGTAGAAAAGATGGCATTGGTTTGTTTACAAATGTGTCAAAATGGATTGAAATGAGTACCTACAAAAAATTCGGTACTGCATCCTTGTAATTAATTTAAATTGTAACACGAACAATACCGTTTTAATCCGTGAAAGCGCGGATAATGGTCAATAAAAAAATAACCTTCAAAGGTCCGGCGCTCGAACAGTCTCCTCAATCAAATTAGCTACCGGCCAAAGTGGTCAAATGACATGTCATTTACTAAACTATTGTGAGCCGCGGAAGGCCGAGGCCCGCTCGGTTGTGTCGAAGCCTAATTTTCTCACAAAAAATAAATAATTACACGAAAGCAATGACAGACAATGTGGGCACGTGAAACGAATTTACACCGGTGCTGAGGCTGTTTGTCCCTGAGGCGCTTGGTCTGACGTTGTTTCGTTCAAAGTAAAAAAAAGTCAAATAATTTTTTTACTTCTTGGTTGCAGAGCTTGGGCCTTTGCACAGAATAAGTAATAGTCCTTTGGTACAGAAGTTATTACTCAGATCTCGAGCAAATTCGACAATGATGAAATTTAGGTCTGTATTTTGCGTCCTTAGTTGCCCTCATCTTTACATGTTGGTCTGGCCTTATAAAAGCCTTTCCAATGACGGCCTCACCCCATGGCCCTGTGATCGAAAATCCGTATGTAAGTATGTCTCAGTTCGCAGGAAAATGCCGCACGAGCCGAAGGCGAGGGCAATAAACATGCGACCTGAAGCCTTTCTTTATCACCGCCCAAGGTGTGTACACAATTTTACGTCTTCTCCTGGCCATAAAGTGGAAATTTCTGCTGCGACGTAAAAATAAATTTTGTGACTAAAAATTACAAACTTGTTTGTTATTAATTATTAAGAGAGAAAAATAATACGCATACCTACTTGAAAAGACACTCCTGTGTTTCAGGTGTAGGAAGGGCTAACAGAATCAAATTTTAATATTTTATTGAATCAGGCGTTACTTTGCGGAGGTCCATTTTAATGAAAAAAATATTTACCTTGCTACTCCGCTACTTACGTGCAAGATAACCAAGCCTGTGCGAAATATATACGTTTTGCATGCAAGCCCTCCCACCACTACACTAATATTGTGGTGATTGGATTAATTAAGTTTGTGGGATTTGTGTGCGTTTTGTGTTGCAGTAGTAGTGGGAGGGCTTGCATGCAAAACGTATATATTTCGCACAGGCTTGGTTATCTTGCACGTAAGTGGCGGAGTAGCAAGGTAAATATTTTGTGTTCATTCAAATTTTAATGTTTTATCACATCCTTAATGCAAGACAGAACGGAAATTTCATTTAAAACATAAAACAACGGAAAAATCCTATGTCCAAGCAGCTACCTACTACTATCGCTCGTTACTCAGCCTACCTGTTTGTTATCTATTGTAACTAACTACCTACTTAGCGTGTGACTAAGATGGTATATTGCTTAATTCCTCAGGGTTATCTGTACTAGTCGCTCAGGGACGCAGTATAAGTAATCAGCCACATGCGGGCTTGTTTTATGTTTGTTTTTAATTTTAATCATTGGGCGTCGAAAATGCAGGGTCAGTTAATTTAATGAACCCTTGGTTTTTTTTTAATGTGAATAGGAAGGCAATGGTAATGTGGCAATGAAAAAAACTGCGTTGTAGTCCCGTTTGTCTCAAATAATACCAATCTAACTGATTAGTGATTACAAATATAAATACAAAATATAGCCTTAGATTTGATACTGATCCTTATCATACACATACGAGAGTGGTTAAATTCTATTAGGAAGCTGAACAGGCCTTATAGGTATTATACTCCGAAAATCGATTTAGGTAGTACCATTCGGAGGTTTCCTGCCATTCCCCTCACATCATATCGTGTTTTCCCTTTCCACTTATACGCTCACAATCATGCTAAATGTGGCCTTTAGGTCTTTTTACCTTGGGTTCGGTCTACCCCGTAAGTGATAAAAACGTGATTTGTGTATGTATGTAAAGGTGATATTGATATTATACTATTTAACAGGTTCAAATATGAAACCTTTCTCGTACATTTTAATACAAAATAAACTTTGTTAAACACTTATTACACTTTAAGTTTAGAATTTAATCATGCAATCTATTCAAAATAATTAAAATACTAAACTTACCGCAAATCTAAACTTGTTAACGAAGCAAAACCATAACACAATCACTTTTAGAACAAAACACAACTTTAAAATTTCAAATTCCGAACGAACCGTTTAACTTTTTAATTACGCGCCGCGGTGACGGCGTGCGGCAACATACAGCCGCTCGCAAAGCGCGGGAAACTAGAGTGTTTACAATACAGCGATGGTGGCGGAAACGAGTTGTATTCACCTCTATTGTGTGATACCGGTAGGGCTTTCAAAATTATTATTGTCATTGGAATAATTATTCGGTGTTTTCTATGATACAATGGCAGTGTGGACAGGTTCATCGATGAAATGGCATCATGTTTTTGAGCAAAAAGGTACCTACGTGTCTTGGTTATATTTCTTGGGTACACCCTGGGCACCGGTCAATGATTTCCTAACCCATTTATAAATTGGCATGTGGCTAATAAGACTGTTGTCGGAGTGGGATTATTACTGTTTGGCCTTTTCGGTTTCTTTTAGTATTATTGCCTTTTTGTATCTACAAATGGTAACTGAGTATTGATTCCTTTGTTAACGACCGTTTCAACTTTATTCCATTGCGATAAAGAGTTATACATACATACATAAGGGTAAAAAAATTGTTGTACAAAGGTAGGTATCAATTAACTTTTGTTTTAAGTAAAGCCCTTAACTACGTAATTTTTTTAAAACGATCCAACTACAAATAAATACAAACAATTATTCAAATATTTTTCCTGCGACGTACCTACCTACCTACAAGCATCAGTGCCCTAAGTCCAATTTACGATACAATACAATACAATCAGAGATGTACAAAATGGTTTTAACAAAATGCAAAATACTTTTCAGATTTACTATTGCAAATGCAAAATACCAAATAGTTTTGCGTTTTGTATTTCAAATGCTAAATGCAAAATAAGTATTTTCAAAATACTTTTTCAAAATAAAATACCTTTTTACCAAATCTAATCTTTATATTTATTTTAGCTATTTATCATGAGAAATAGAATAGAGATACAATGCCGAGCCAAATGGCACCTCACTAGTCAGACATAATAAGGCGCGCACTCTGACCAAAGAAGAAAAAAACCGGCCAAGTGCGAGTCGGACCCGCGCACCGAGGGTTCCGTACAAATTCACCAAGTTATTAAAAAATCCGGTGTTAGCAGAGCCCTGCTCTTAAGCAAAATGTAGGCAGTGTGAGGTCATTTTATATTGGTTACTTATACAGACAGACAGAAATTATTAAAAAAAAAACTACTTACTAGATCTCGTTCAAATCAACTTTCGGTGGAAGTTTGCATGGCAACTACATCATTTATTTTTTATAGTTTTATCATTCTCTTATTTTAGAAGTTACAGGGTTGACACATTTTACTACTTTGGAAAGTATCTCTCGCACAAACTATTCAGTTTAGAAAACAAAATTATTAGAAACCTCAATAACATTTTTAAAGACCTAGGTATCTATATACCCCACACATATGGGTTTAATGAAAAAAAAAAATTTTGAGTTTCATTCAGTTCAAAGTATGGGGAACCCCCAAAATTTATTGTTGTCCTACATTTTGCTTGAGAGCAGGGCTCTGCTAACACCGGATTTTACTCATACTCATACTCTTACTCAACATAATAATAACTAATTATAATATTTATATATAATAACTTGGCGAATTTGTACGGAACCTTCGGTGCGCGAGTCCGACTCGCACTTGGCCGGGTTTTTTCCATTCTTGTGTGATAATCTTAATGCAGTTCACAAAATACATCTATTTACCAAGTTTCAACAGTAAAGGTTCTATAGTTTCGGAAAAAAGTGGCTGTGACATACGGAGGGACATGACGAAATCTATAAGGGTTCCGTTTTTTTTCCATTTGGCTATGGAACCCTAAAAATGGGCACGCATGGCTACCAGGCGCCTTTATCGGTCAAATTCGGCAATACAAGCGTCATTCATTCGTTCATTTCATTTTGTTTGACTGGTAATGTTGGCCAAACTTAATCAACAAGTATTTTGCATTTTTAAATGAATATTAAAAATGCAAAATACAGCTCAAAAGGTATTTCAAATAAAATACAAAATGCTTTTTACTAAAAGGTATTTAAATGCAAAATACAAAATAGGCATTTTGCATTTTGTATTTGCATTTTAAATAGAAGTATTTCAAATAAATCGCATCTCTGAATACAATACAATTTATTTATTTGTCAAACATATTTAAGTCTCATTCATATTTAAGTCTCATTCGATCTTAGAATTGAATAGGTACGACATAACAGAGTACACGCAAGCTTTAAATAAGTTTGCTTCTGTTCCGTTATCAGCTGACACCGAAACATTATCTTGGCTGTTTGTTTCAAATTCCATAGCCGCCGACCAGAATTAAAAAGCTATTAAGATGTTGAAGGTTACACGCAAAGTAGGTAACTTTACGATTCAAAAACTTTTTAACATTTTCTTTTAATTTAGGCTTAGGTATAGTAGGCGGCAAATAAGTAAAACGTGGAGGGGATATGCACAGTATGGAAAAGAATATCATTTTCATACTGCGCATATCCCCTCCACGTTTTACTTATTTGCCGCCTACTATACTTATGTAACCTGTCTACCTATACTACCTATAGATAAAATTATACAAAGACTGTATAGTACTTAGGTACTTAAGTCTTCATTTTACGTTTTCCTTTATCCCATGGGAACATCGACATTTTCCGGGATAGGTACCTACTTAAAAAGTTTCTAGAATTTTTCCCCGTTTCTGGCCAAGGATTGGTGCTTTTCTCAAACATAGTGAGGAAATAAATACCTAAATATATGATTTTCAGTTTATTTTCTCGTTATGTTTGAGCATTATGTAATGTAGTATCTTCATAATCTTCTTCAATATTTCATCTTACAATAGCATTTTTTTGCATTTTGGCCGGCAGACCGTCTGACCGGTATATTTCTTAGATCACTTTCAACTAGATACCTACTTCGATTTAAAACGTTAATGCAGTGGCCATAAATGGATTTTCATACTTATATTATGCCACTTATTTCATACTTATTTATGGCCAAGCACCTAATTTAACTAAGAAGTACCTAGCCGGAATCGTCCTTGAATGTTTAACTTCGTTTCTTCGTTTTAAGAAGTAACGTGAATATTACAGGTTATGTATGAGAAATAGTACATTACTGCCGAGGCCGGGAAATTGCAATTCGTGGATGAGTATATAGTTTGACGGACGACGCGTAGCGGAGTCCGTTAATAAATACGAATCCACGAATTGCCGTTTCCGCCGAGGCATGTATAGTGCTTTTCTCTAATAATGCGAGGAAATAAAATAAAATGTTAAATTCCACTGACTTGCATGCAATTGAACAAAATTGTCGCAATGTTCTATTCCCGCAACAGTACGTAGCTACACTGTAATTTCACATTTTTTCTTCCGATAACGCCATTTCATTCTAAAGTATATTTCTGTTTACTATAAAATTGTAATAAATCAACTTAAAATGCAAATTTAAATGTTCTAAAGCTATTTTAAATTACAATACATTGGATTAAAAAAATCAGACTCCACCACAGATTCTGATCTTGAGGTAAAAAAAATATATATATTTAAGACACTTAAACGCACTGGTTCCATATTGTACGAGCATTTGGCTGTTTGTGGTGAATGATCTTAGTCATAAAATATTAAAAAGTTAAATAGTTGTGCAGTAATGAAAATTTCCCGGCCGCTTCAGCTATTTCCCGGCCGCTACAGCTGTGTTTTTTTTTTCTAATGTTGCGCCAGTAACGGAGACCTTCCTGGAAGCTGTTTTTGACGGTAAGACGCACATTTCCGAGTAAGTTGGAGAAAAAATACATACATACGTACATACCGTCACGCCTCTTTCCCACAAGGGTAGGCACTAGGCAGAGACTACTTTGTTCCACTTGCTACGATCCTGACATACCTCTTTCACTTCATCCACATTCATCAATCTCTTCATACATGCTCTTCGGTTTCGGGTACTCTTTACCTGACCTTTTTCCAAAACGTTTTTCAATAAATAATTTAATTATTTAAAGCGGATACCTACAAGTAGGTAGGTAAGCATCAACCTAATATGCATTTAAATGTTTACAATGTATACAATCCGCGCTCAGTTTCGATTGAGTTCCCAAAGCTGCCAATTACCGTTTAATCAAATTTCTAACTTGGTAACTGCCGTAGCGGAAACAATCAAACTATTCCAAGTCGCAGTTTGACTGCTGGTAACACTTGTCGGTCACGCGTGCAGCTCCCATGTGTAATACTGGCACTCCACTGGGCGTTGCGTGTTCGCGTAGCGCTATTGGCATCTTCGTCGCATACGCTAGAAACAATAATAATGCATCCCCTTCACTCACGCAAATATTTGAATAAATACCTACGCAAAGTGGAGTGCCAGTGTAATGAGAACATAGGAAGATAGTGGAAATTATAGGCGGTCGTATCCACAGCAGTGCGCGCACTCGCTACGCATGAAAAGAACAAGGACTATGACAAGGACCAACGTGAGTGACGTTTATACACTGATGCCAACTTAGCGCTTTCGATGCTAAATCTGACGCTTTTTTGGCTGTGTCAACTCCCAACAAAATTATATAGCGCTTAGCGCCCAATCTAGCGCCCATTCTACCCAGCAGGAAAGCCAGGAAATTGTACAAAAAGAACAAGATTCTGACGATGAAGAAGACTATCTACTAAATTTGTTGATTGTTTTTTTATGTAATTTTTTATTAAAAGTAATAATCACCTAATCTTTTATTTATTCTTTAAATTCAGCGCTTTTTTTTTCAAAAAATATCCAAATCTAGCGCCTTTTTTAATCATTTCAGCGCGTTTTTTTAAAGAGTGTTGGCAACACTGCGTTTATAGCAGTGAGGCAGTGGTTCCCAAACAGAGAGGCGCGCGCGCCCCACTGGGGGGCGTAGAGTGATCCTAGGGGGGCGCGACGAGGTATTTAATTTATTAAAATTCATCAATTGGCTAATAAAGTGCAAGCACAATGTTCTCACTAATCAATCATTAATATTATGTTGTACTTCAGTTATTTGATTGAGTATACCACCCACTTATGATTAATAAAATCCATTAAAAGTTTTCATCGTTTGTTTTATTTCCATCGTAGTTGAAATGGGACAAGGGGAGCGTAGTATTTTAAGCGTAAACTTGAGGGAGGCGCATAGGGCATAGGGTAATAGATTGGGTACCCCTGATCTAGATAAAGTGTCAATTACATAGATTACTTTATCAACTCCATTATCAACTCGTACCTAACTAAGATTCCTAATATACATTCCTCGTCTAGCTATAATTCCACCAAACGACTTTGGAATGCAATTATTTGCGAATGCAATCAGCCGGTGCCGTGCCGCGCTGCAGTTACAGAAACACAACCCATACTAGAGTTAACAATTTTCTGTACACGCAATTAGATGCGTCCTGTTGCCTCTAGCGCGGATTTGGAGTAAGGGCGAATCTTAAAACAGCAAGCTTAGGTCTGAAAGAGATTACGTCGCCTCCTTAAAAAAAAACGAAAAAAACAAAATTATTCAGCACGCAATATGCAGTAAACAATGCAGTTAAGTTATAGTATTTTATGCAACAGTTGTATTCGAGGGGTCAAAAAAGGCGAGTGGTGTGGGTTACGATGTGAGCGTAGCGAACATCGTAAGAAATAAACCACGAGCTTTTTTTGACTTGCTAATACAACGTTGCATACAATATTTTTTCTACGACTAAGTAGGTAGGTACTTACTAAATTAGAGTAATACGTTCTCCAAAAATGAAGAAGTCCAGTGTTCCAGTCTCCACGCAGAAATTCTCGTACCTAGGTTTTATCATTGCCGAGATTTTCTAGACAACAAATTTTCCATCACTGTGACTTCCTGGGCCGCTACGGATATTTCTTCCGGTGTTGAGTTAATTTCGTTTTCATCGATGCTTTTTTATGATAATATGTTAATGTTACAAAACTTTGTTAAAACTATTGCAATCAAATAACAAATAACAAACAAGACAAGAGCGGGAAACATGAAAACGACTAACGAATAGACATGGGGGTTAAATAACGTCACGGTGACAAAGTCACCGTGACTCGCCTTCAAAACGTGTCACTGTGACTTTCCACAAAATAACAACGTTACAAAATCACATACGTTCCTTACTGTTCCTTCCTAGCGCCTAGCGCAAGCAGTGACGAGACGCGATGCAGTGACAGTGACTGAGTGTGACGTGACTCGGCTCTAATCGGGCTTAGTCGGGAGTGTTCGGATTCGGAACTTCGTGGCGAACATCGGATGATGCCTGCTGGCTGAGAGCGAGTGAGACAGCGATAAAATTATGAATGCTTGCACACTCATCCGTGTCAAAGAGTTGTTTTAATGAAGCATACTCGTAGAAAAGGATGTATGTTATGTATGTATGTATGTATAACTCTTTATTGTACCTACATAAAACACATGAAAAAGATGAACACCGTCCATAATGATGATGATGATGATGTTTATGACGATGGTGATGATGATTATGACGATGATGATTATGATGATGATAATGGCTGTGTTGATGATGATGATGATGACATGATGATGATTGTGATGATGATGATGACATAATGACGATAATAATTATGATGATGATGATGGCTATGATGATGATGATGATGATGATGATGACATGATGATGATTGTGAAGATGATTATGATGGCTATGATGATGATTATGATGATGATGATGATGACATGATGATGACTGTGATGATTATGATGACTATAAACTAATTTCCCAAATGTATTTATTTTTTACTTATAATGTGCGACAGTTCTAAGCCTGTAAAAGTGTAAAGGTTATTTTGGATCAACTACTTGTGTGATAACGGTGTGACAAAATCACGTCATAATAGCACTGCGACAATATCATATGGTGATATGAATAACCGGCGTGACAAAATCACGATGAAATAACAGTGTGACAAAAATAACGTTGACACAAATATCATGCAGTGACACGAGTAACAGGCGTGACAAAGTCACGGTGACTTTTCACGGTGACTTTTTTGGAACGGGATCGTCAGTCACTGATATCAAAATGTAACGCTTTTCCCCATGTCTACTAACGAAAAAATTGGAAGTTTGTTTATAGTAAACTTTGTTTTTAATTAACGTTAACTTTTTTTTTGTAGCCTTGTATTCTTGGCGCATTTAGCCAAAACGTTTACCAACTTTCGAGTGACGTTATTAAAAAACCTTGTTTGTTATGTTGGCAGCTACGCATTTCGTTCAGAAAGTTCTAGTTCAATAAAAAACCATACGAATGAAATAATTTGTTAAGTTGGTAGCCATGCATTTTCATCGTAAATTTAATGTTGATCCTGTAAAAGTTTTACCTAGATCTGGCAGTCTATGGCTGGCAGAGTTAACGATGGAGCACTTTTAGAGCCATAAGCCAACAAGTGCTTTTAGAGGGAATAGACAATATAGACTTAGCCAAAGTCTTATTATGAGTGTTCTTATAGTGGTGCTCGTGATAACATAAATCACAGATAACAGTACAGGAGTAGGAAAATAAGTTTAACGTGTGACAGAATGGGACAACCTAAATAAATTTGCGTTACATTGCTGCTCGACAGCATCTTTAAAAATTAATAACGTAAGGTATTTTCTGTCCTACTTGGTAAACAAAATTCTAACCTCAATGTGCAAATTTTTGTAAAAAATAAGGTGTATTTATGTTTTCAAATAAACCTGAGGCAATGTTTTGTACATGATTTTGCTAATATTTTATCTCCAGTTCCTTTAATTACGATGAAATAGTTAAAAAATTACAAAAATTAGACATTTTGAGGTTAGAATTTTGTTTACCAAATAGGACAGGAGGTAAGAATGAAAATACCAGAGTTAGTTAGAAAATTATAAAATCCACGCTTTATAACCTGTACACAGCAGGCCTACCTAATCCGAAGTTAAAGTTTATTCCGTGCCGTTCCACTCACTAATAGGCATAAACCTTTTTGACACCAACGATACAATAAACATTATCCCCCTTATTCATAAACGCACTATAGGCCTCTGCTAAGTTAGTAATCGTTTGTCCTTATCTGTGAAAGGTAAATGTCAAAGTGACAGATAAGGACAAACGATTACTAAGTTAACAGAGGCCTATAGTGCGTTTATGAATAAGGGGGTAAATCAGCACCGCAGGTTGAACGCCAATGACCTAAGTATATATACGTCCATTACGTCAATGCAAAAGCCACCTTCGTTCAATAGGGTTTAGGTTCAATTTAAGGCATCGCAATAATGAAGTAGAAGCAAACGTTTTTAGCAGTTTCGTTCTGCAGTTTCAGCGATTCACGTGAACAAACAGACAGACAGACAAACGGCAACGAACTTTTTCTTATATTATTAGAACTCAAAATTTTAGGGATTTAAATGAAAACAAAAACATTCACTTGAAATAGCACTTTATTATTTACATAAAAATTAAATTAACTATCATTCACAATACAACGCAATAATTTTGTTTATGACATTTAATTTACATTGCCTGACACTTTAAGGCATTGTTACACCGAACTTTGCTACCTCCATTATGAAATAGAAATGACAATAATACAGCACATATTTAATTTACTATTGAGATATTAAAACATACTGTATGTAAGCTTACACACACAGGTGAGGACAAACAATTGTATAAAAAAAAATATAAAGAATCAAAACGCAGCCAACAGCGAAGAGAGGCTGATGTAAACTACGCCTCGTACGTACGGTCGCACGCACACAAGTACAACCCTTCGCCCTGCAAAGTTACTACGCACACACCCACGAGGCAAGGCTTAGTTTAAACCGCCCTCCTTTGCTGTTCGCACAATTTGATCCTTATTTATTTGGTCTGAGACTATAACTCATATTTTATTTCTGCAAACTATGGATAATGGATTTAAAAAAGCACTTATACTTACATAAAAATAAGCATTGCGTATTTGGCACCCATTTGTATGTATAAGCTACACACATACATTTTTCCAAAACTCTAACTATAAGTATTCAGCATTCTTTTATGTGTGTCGAACTAAAGAGGTCGGGGTTGTTTTTCTCACTCGCACGTACTACCCCGTCCCTCTAGCTTGCATGCTGCTTTATTTATTTGCAATTTCATTATGAAATTAATGGGACGCTACTGTAAATTCATACAGCATGTAAAAAATTTCTAAATAAATATTTTGTTACACACTGTAAACCTATGTTCGTTTTCAAAATGCATGATTTCAATGAAACAAATTCATTAAGCATACCGATTTCATTGTTACAATGTCATTGTCAAATTCATTGTCTCACATTCTTAATTAAAAAACGCCTTGTTTACTAATTCAAAAATGTATAAACGTTTATTTTCAAACAATGAACGGACCGGACACCTTTACCTTTCGGCTTACGATAAAAAAAACTTAAACTCATCTTGGTTATGGCTAAAGTGACAGTTCTCTATGAACTGACAGATGTCAAACACATGTTTGATTTTGTAAGTTTTTGTGGTAAGGCCACTTTTATTTGTCTAATTCATATTAAGATTAGGCTTGCACTTAACAATAGATAGGATTGGGTGTGGACAACAAAATAGAATATAATATATACATACCTACATACATACATAAACCACGTCTTCATCCCTTACGGAGTAGACAGAGCCTAAGGTAACAAGACCTAATCCACGTTTAGCATGATTCATGATAGAATGTATACAATAGGTAGGTATTAATTTAAAAAAACGTCGTGTACAGGCTGTCACAAAAAGCATAATCGAAATTTCGCCAATTCCTTAGTTTATTAGTCGGTACGATTACCCTTGCAAAGTTTCAGTTTAATTATACCTTTAAAAAAATAATGAACGGAGAGTGTAGTAAGAAAGAAAGAAAGAAAAATATTTTATTTCGGTTCACAAGTACTTACCAAAATTCATGTAAATATTCGTTAACTAGAAAATCAATAATAAAACCTATGCTACGATACTTTGCAGGGGTATTTATACCGACTATCGTAATGTATGTGAGATATCGTTAATACAAATTGTAACATCCTATATTTCTGTAAAACAATGACAGTTCAGAACTATGAACTTAAATTTACGCTATAACATTGAAACAACGTAATACGTTAAAAAATATCGATTTAGCAATCAAAGTGTTCAGTATCATAGACGTCACGTAACAATAAACTGATATGATTGTAAATAATTTAAAACTTAGCAACAAACCCTTAATTGGATCGCGTTATGCGGACAACACTAATAATAAGCTGTTTTAAAAGTAATTGTCACCAGAATACTACGAAATCATCGACGTATATTACACTAATTTTACGAAACGAATAAAATCATCAAGACACGATTCGAAAAAAACATATCTCATAATCATTTCGTGGCCACTTTCTGCGTAACGCAATCCAACTGACAGTGCTAACATTTACAAACTTAAACCTGGGGCGCTACCATGACGTCCTAATTCCGACTCAGTTCAAGTTTTAGCTGTCACTTTTATTATGAATCTGACAGCGAGCGAACCTAAACTGAAACGCATTAAGACGTCATGGTAAGGCCACAGTATATATATAAGCTAAAGCAGTAGGGAAGATAGCTACGCTCCAATAAAGCGTTCGGGTTGTCGATTTAATTTTTGTTTAATTGAAAAGTTTTTTTGTCTAGTTAGCACTATAATCACACCTGGTAAGGCCTGTTTTAGAGTAACTATCTACACTTAATTATTTAATTAAGAGTATTGTACCTATTAGGGTTGGCACCCATAATTTGTGTAAAAGAGAAACAAACGTTTATATGGATTCTATATTAATTAAATAATAATCGAATGAATTAACTATTTTTTAAATAAAATAGGGTATTTAAAAAAGACTTCCAACAGTTTAAGATTTTTTATTTGTGGGTAGGTAAGTATTATATATTACTTACTGAAAAATACTTTCGCCTGCTACGACACGTTCGGAAAGCTCTGTTATTAAATTTTATTGTATAAAAAATTCTCATCCGAATGAATAGCTTTCTTAAATAAACTATTGAGAAACATGGGCACGGCACTATAAAACTGTTGTTTCTAGTTCTTTGTAAATTAATCAAGCTAATTTGCAATTTATGTTTATTTCGGTTTTGAAGAAGCCGAGTTCAAGCAGCCGTACACTGCGCAATTCGCTCTGGGCATATTTAAAACGAAATAATGGCCGCTCGTCTCAATGCGCCACTCGCGACTGACAGCACCGCGAGATCCGCTTAGGGGCCGTGTAGAAGCGCGCGTCTATGTGTGCGTTTGTTTCGACCGTTTTGTTCGTAGATTCCCTACTGCTTTAGCTTATATATATACTGTGGTAAGGCCCCAGGGGCCTAGTGACAGCTAAAACTTGAACTGAGTCGGAATTAGGACGTCATGGTAAGGCCCCTGAACGTCATTCCAAAAATAGTACCATAATTTACCATCACAATATTTCCACTCTTTAAAATGATGGCCTGAGAATAAAACGGCTCCAACAGCATTCAAGAACTATACTTCGTTTTTTTTAGCATAAGTAAAAAGTTAGACAATCTTGACGTCTTTTTATTGAAAAACAGTTTTATAAAAACAAAAAACTGCATGTTACAATTTAAAATCGCTGGAATATTGTGATTTGTTTTGTTACGATTTAATATTTTGACGACCGGATAGCCTAGTGGTTAGCAACCCTGACTATGAAGCTGGAGGTTCCGGGTTCGAATCCCGGTAGGGGCAGGCATTTGTATGATGAATACGAATGTTTGTGCCCGAGTCTTGGATGTTGTATGTATTTAAGTATATATTTATAAACATTATATAAGCATGTTTATCCGTTGCCCGGTACCCATAGTACAAGCTCTGCTTAATGTGGGACCGTTCAATTGGTGTAATTTTTCCCATGATATTTATTATTATTATTTTATTTTCCAGTTAACGATTTTTAAAAAGTGTTTTTCAATAAAAAATACATGCCAAGATTGTTTATCTTTTCTCTCATGCCAAAGAAACAGAAGAGAAGGAACATCAACCATACAATCTGTATTAAAACTCAAATTACAACTATCCAAAAATGATAATGTAACTTTTTTATTCTCAGCTCACGGTGCGGCAAATGGGTGCTAACTATGTATATGTGTCAAGCTTGGCAGCTGCGTGTGTTGCTTACTCCCAGCGACTCCGCTTGCCACTCTTGCGCACGCGATCGGCGCTAGGCTGCGGCTGCGACGCGGGGGCGTTGACCCCGGGCTGGATGCTGGACAGGGTCTGCTCCCACGAGTGGTCTGACGATGCCGTGAACTAATACATAAAACAATAAATACAATACAATACAAATGTTATTTATTGAACATCAAAAATCGAGCGAATTTTAAAAATATTAAAAAAAAGACAAAGAATAAGCGGTCTGATCGCTTCAAAGCAATTTCTGCCAGAGAACCGTATAAGATACAGAAAATAAATTTAAAAAAAATATTGGTGGCGGAAACTAATAAGACAGGAGAAACGTAACATGTATAAACCCATATTAGCTTCTTATGATTGTTAATACACTTGTATAATAGACGGTTTCGTTTTCGCTCGGCCTTCTAACATTACTCGACCAACAATCGGCTTCATGCCTCTGCAGCTATGTTATATTAATTTTGATCAGGGCCCTATTTTATAAAGCTACAAGTAACAATTTACAAGCGGAAGTCTCTATCTAACACATAGGGGCAGAAAAAGACTTCCGCTTGTAACCTGTAGCTTTATAAAATAGGGCCCTGATCAAAGTCGCTGGTAGATTCAGAGGACCAGCGACTTTCGTAGACATATTTTAGGTACATTCCTAACTGGATGCTTTCTATCGGATGAAATGAAATGAAATCATTTATTATGCTTTAGACATGGTAAGAAGATGATGGATGATAGATGATGATAGTGGAAGATGGTGGTGGTTGATGATGAGGTACCTGGTTGTACTGCGAGCGGAAGGCCTGCTTGAGCGAGGACAGCCGGTCGGTGGCGGGCCCGGCGGCGCGCTCCGCGGCCGCGGGCTCGTCCGCGCGCGCCGGCAGCCCCGGCCGCTCCTTGTAGCTGCAACAACACAACACCGCTCACAACAACACGACACCGCCTCAGTCCACGCCAGGACCCTACTCGAAGACCTGGACAAGAATACAAGTGCCGGCACGTAAGTCTAGCGATGACCGTTGCTGCGCAGTAGTCGAAAATAAGGTATCGCGGGGAGTGCGGGTGTCGCGGACGGGCGTACACCACGTTCGACTTACGTGCCGCCACCTGTACAATGCATGAACTAACGACATGGACGAAATAAGATAACTGACAATCGAAGCACAAAAGTTCCCGAGATACCAACAATTTATGATGATCGAATGACGACTCGAGTTTTTATTCGACTTTGTCGCGTTACTGTCAATATCAAAAATCAAAAGTTTGTTTTGCAAATAGGCCGCCAAGGGCTCTTTTACATGACTTTTTTTAATCTACCAGCGCATTCGGAAAGTCCATCATTGCCAAGAAGAATGCGCCGCAAGAAAGTTGGCAAGAAGTCATTTTTTCAGAATAACTGTAGTAATGTTACGTTATAGAGACAATAGATGACGCTATTCAGTAGATAAATTAAATTTTTATGAAAATAAATAAATAAAAACGTTATTACGGTGCCGCCGAGAAAGTAGAAATACGGTAGTTTATGGAAACATTGCACGAATGGCAATGGTCCTCCCATTAGTAAGCGAATTACTATATATAAAAGGAGCATCTTACAATCGCTCTCACGCTCGCCCGTTGTACTTTTTTTTATGTGAATAGGAAGGCAAACGAGCAAGTGGGTCACCTGATGGTAAGCGATCACCACTACCCATAGACACCCGCAACCCCGGAGGGATTGCAGATGCGTTGCCAACCTAGAGGACTTAGATGAAATGCCTCTTGTGCCCGTAATTTCCCCGGCTGTCTTACTCTCCACACCGGAACACAGCAGTGCAAGCACTGCTGCTTAGCGGCAGGATTAGCGAGTAAGATGGTGGTAGCGATCCGGACGGACCTTGCACAAGGCCCTACCACCCGCACATTGACGGTACAACTTCAGAGCGTAAACAAAAAACAAAAAAAAATGTCGTAAAGGACTAAATATGTTCTCAGAATATCATGAAGATTTACAGGAAGGTTTACTCGCTTTCTGAAAGGCATATAAGATTGGAACACAAGATCAAGTTTCAAATCCTTCAAGAAAACAAACCCTAACTCGTCAGAACTCACCCAAGCCCGCATCCGCCTATGTTGAGGTTCTTGCCTTTGCCTTTCTTGAAACGCGACTTCCTGAACCACGAAGACTGCATCGCCAGCTGGTGCAGCTCATCAGGTACCTCCTGAGAACACGTTCAGGATTGACATTTCAAAGAACCAAGGATTTAATAGCTTGTTTCGCAGTAAAACATTAACCCTCTTATTCATAATCGCTCTATAGGCTTCTGCTAACTTAGCAATCGTTTGACCTTATCTGTGAAAGGTAAATGCCAATGTGACAGATAAGGACAAACGATTGCTAAGTTACCAGAAGCCTATATAGAGCGTTCATGAATAAGAGGGTAACAATTTAAAAACCGGACAAAATAATGCGAGTCGGACTCGCGCACCGACGGTATCATACAAATTGAGCCAGTGAACACAAAATTCAGTGTTTGCAGAACACTGTTCCTAAGCAAAATTGTATGCAGTGTAAGCTCATTTTATATTGGTTTCTTACACAGACAGACAGATATAAAATACTCCGTTTTTAGTATTTGTTGTCATAGCGGCAACAGAAATACATCATCTGTAAAAATTACAACTGTCTAGTTACCACGGTTAGCCTGGTGACAGACAGACAGACAGAGGAGTCTTAGTAATAGGGTCCAGTTTTTACACTATGGGTACAGAATGCTAAAAACTGTTTTCGGAGTAGGCTTGTCATCTAACTCGCTCGCAATCGCCATCGTGTTCATTTTGATAGTTCGTGTATGAATGTGACAGCTAGCTGATGCCGATGCCAATTGTCAGCCCATACATGAACTGTCAAAATGAACACGATGGCGATTGCGAGCGAGTTAGGCAATAAGCCCACGTCTTAAGCTTGTGAGGCAGTAAGGGGAGGGATGAGGCTCAGAAAATAATCACATAACATCACGCGAGGGCAGGGGATTTGTTTATCGTATGTTTATCTAGCTTTAGACCTAGGTTTAGGTTACCTATTCCGAAAGAGTTAGGCCGAATGTTTCCATAGTAGTCTCTGCCTACCCCTGTGGGAAAGAGGCGTGACGATATGTATGTATGTATGTTAGGTTACCTGCTGGGCCTGCTCGAGGTTCCTGAGCAGGTGTCCCGCGAACTCCTTGTCCTTGTCGCGCAGCAGCAGCGTGTGCGCGTGGCCGCGCACGCCCGCGCGGCCCGTGCGGCCCACGCGGTGCGTGTGCGTGTCGATGTCGCGCGCCACCGTGTAGTTCACCACGTTGCGGATGTGCGGGATGTCCAGGCCGCGGGCTACGCGTACACACAACCAATACACCAGGGTTTAGCAGCAACACAGGCATAAGAATAAATAATAACAGAGTAGAACGGAATCTCTTTTGACCGCGTCCAAAACGCCGCCATTTTTATACCTACTTCCCCCTTCACGTCGTTACACCCCTCTGTTGCTAGGGTTGCTTACTGTTAAGTATTATACTTACCTCTAAAGATAATATCGCTAAAACATAAGTTTTAATTTACTTTGAAATCATAATTTTATTCTAGTTTCACAAAATATGAGATTTACAAATAATTAGTACGTCATTTGTTTCCAAGATCGGCGTTTCCGAGATGAAGGTACGGAATGCGGGTACTCTAATATCGTGACCTTGAGTCCGGCCGGAGCGGGAGTTTCCGTTCTACTGTTATAATTCCGAAAGAGTTAGGCCGAATGTTTCCATAGTGGTCCAGGAGGACCCCAAATTAAAGCAGTTGCAGCAGGAGGCCTACTGAACACAGTAAAATTTTGAACGTAGTCTATGAGAAAAAATAAGTTTGGGAACCTATGAGTTAGACATTTATGTCATTAGGTTGTAAAGCTGACGCTTAAGATGATTAAGGTTTCATCTATGCCACGATCAAAGCTATACCCACCAGCGACATCAGTGGCGACCAGTATGTTGACTTCCTGCCGCTTGAAGGCCGTGATGACCTGGTTCCTGTCGGCCTGCTCCATGTCTCCGTGCAGCAGTAGCGCATCGTACTCCTGCACGCCCAGGTTCGCGGCCAGCTGCTCCGCTTCCAACTGCAGAAAGAACAGGTTATGGAAGCCGGAGTACGACCTAGGGAACGGAATGTTAATGATGGTAGCCCGGTGGTAAGCGATCAACACCACCCATGGACACCCGCAAGACCAAAGGAGCTAAGATGGAATACCTCTTCTGCCAGTAATTTCACCGGATGTCTCGCTCTCCACGCCGGAACACAGCAGGGCAAGCACTGCTGCTTGGCAGCAGGATTAGTGAATAAGATGATGATAGCGATCCCGACGGGCCTAACACAAAATCCTACCACCGCCAGAATCAAATGATCTAAGGAACTAGTTTTTGGTTTTGGTCCCACGTTGGGCGCCAGTAAACGAGCCAGACTATGTACTGTTTCTATAAAACATTGTTTGTCTTTTTTTATAGAATTTAGTTCTCGTCTGCAACTTTGAGTCCCATTTTCATTTTTCCGGGATATAATAAAAGGCATTCAAACAAAGGAAATGTTCTAGTTTTAAGTTTTGGCCTGTTATGTTTATATTTTATGTAACCAAGATTGTGTGCGTTGGCAGTACCAAATAAACGTTTGATCTATCTATCTTTCTGTCATTCCATGTTTATCAGGGTCACTGTAACTTACCCTCGTATTCATAAACGCTCTGTAGGCTTCTGCTAACTTTGGAATCGTTTGTCCTTATCTGTCACTTTGACATTTACCTTTCACAGTTAAGGACAAACGATTGCTAAGGTAGCAGACGCCTATACAGTGTTTATGAATAAGGGGGTTAGTATTTAGGGAAAGAATTTTGGGATCGATCCAGTGTTTCCCAAAAATCCCTCTTACAGAACGATGTTCACTGTTTTGCCATATTAGTATACTACACTATAATATTGGTGTCACACAGAGCAGAGCTACTTCTAATAAACTACTCCAACACGACAGTAACAGGGATCTAGATTCTAGAATATCACAGTACTAAACAAAAGCAACGTTCGAGAAAACTGGCTACACCATTTTCCAGTTATGTCCTGGCTTGTACTCCAATTGGCGCCCAATGTGGGTCTAGTAGTGAACTATGAAACAGTGACCTGCAGTTCAAGATCGATCTATAGAGCGAGATAGAGGATAATTGCATAATTACAACAAAGCGGATAACTCACGTATAAAAGCCGAAGGAATGCTCCGACAATTGTTTCGGATTATTCCGTAGTCCTTCTTCAGAGAGCGCTCGCCCCGGCGGCAGCGAAACGAACACGAGTGACCTCTCGATCTCGGGCGAGCGCTCTCTGATGAAGGACTACGTAATAGTCCGAAACAATTGTCGGAGCATTCCTTCGGCTTTTATACGTGAGTTATCCAGTTTGTTGTAATTATGTTTTAGTCTCATGGTAGTTGATGATAAGTTGTCCCACATTGGTCGCCATTGTGTTAAACTGGCGCCCAATATGGGCTTCGTCTCATTTAAGTGCCGACAATTTTATTTTTTTACCTTTTTGGTAACAAATATTAGAACGCTGCCAGCCGATTGGAACTCGACTAGATTATTCAGCAGCCACGTCCATTTCTCTTCTGGTTTATTGAATAATCTGCAGAGGAAACATAATCACATAAATCACTGTTCATAAACTGCTTCTAATACATATACACTTTTAGGCCGGAGAGTCGTGCAAGCTTTTAAGAAATCAATAAAAAATATATATGTAGATGTATGTGTTTCATGTATTATGTAGTGTATGTGTATTAGTAGTATTTTCACTACTTATACTTAGGTATATTAATATATATTCCAAATTGCACCACCTGCTCAGATCTGTTCTTTTCTCCAGTCCGTTATGGTTGCCTGGTAGAGATCGCTCTGTAGCGACAAGGCCGCCTATTGTTACCTTATTACTTCTGTATACCTTTTTTTCTGTTTTGATCGTTATATGTGGTGTTCAATAAAGAGTTATCGTATTGTATTAGTAGTGGGGGCTGGTGACTCACAGCGCGCGCTGCGTGACGAGCGCGCTGGCCTCCCCGGCGGCGCCGTGCTGCACGCGCACGGGGTCGCGCAGCGCGTCGCGCGCCAGCCGCTCCACGCGCCGCGGGAACGTCGCCGAGAACAGCAGCGCCTGCCGGTCCGGCCGCACGTGGCCGCAGATCGAACGCACCTGCGGCTCTGCACGAACGACGCGTTGTTACATGACGGTGGCGAAGCACTGTAGCGACCAGCGCCGCCTAGTAGTCGACTACGTACCTATAGTATTAATCTTCCCAAGTGAATTTTTCGTTTTAGCCCTAATCTTTCAAACGAAGGCCATTGTGTCTATTATCGCAAAGCCGCAAGCTACCGAGTTAGCACGTGCCACTACAACATACATATTGAAAAACAAACGGTATCGTCATAGTATTAAGGTTCAAAATAAAAATTATATCTGGAATATCAGTGCCATTAAATTTGAACCTTAATACTATGACGATATCGTTTGTTTTTCAATATGAATGTTGTAGTAGCACGTGCTAACTCGGTAGCTTACGGCTTTGCGATATTAGAAACAATGGCCTTTGTTTGAAAGGTTAGGGCTCGAAGCGAAAAATACACCTGGGAAGATTCATATTATAGTTATGTAGTCGACTACTAGGTGGCGCTAGGGTCGCTAAGTAACTAGTGCCAGCTCTAGTGACAGCTGTCACATCGTTCTATATCACACCGACGAAGTTTCTCATTTCAAATGCATAAATACAACTTCCTACTCCCTTCCTTCGGACTTCGGTCCCCAGGCATAACGTCCGTCGGAGAAAGGTCTCTATGGCTGCAATATTGAGCCGGGTGCACACTAACCGAATCCCATGTCGAACATGCGGTCAGCCTCGTCCAGCACGAGGTAGGTGACGCGCTGCAGGTTGGTGGCCTTGCACTTGATGAGGTCGATGACCCGCCCTGGGGTACCCACTATTATTTCTGCACCTCCACCTAAAAACAGAATCCTACATTATACCACCACCCTATATTATATATTATTAACCAGCACCCTATTTCACCAAATCGACAATTGTCGGTGACAAGTGACAATTTGAAATGCGAAGGCAACCGGCAACAATATTTCAAATTTCTTTATATTCATAAATCAAAAACCATTTCGAGAGAAACACTTGTAGAACACAAAAAATATATTTTTGGATTTTTTCGTACAGTATTTTTTGGAAAAATGTGCAAAATATGTAAAACGGGAAATGACATCCAGCGGCCGGTCCAATACTGCCATTATAAAAAACCTTGTCTTCCGGGTTTCCGTTTGACATTTACAACTTTCACAACACAACACTACTGACAGCTGACGGTTAATTCATTCGTATACCCACACGGTTTTGTTGCCATCGGGAACACTAGATAACTGTTTGCCGGGTAATAATGACAATATTTTTGCAAGTTTTCATTTAAAATCATATTTTTTGTGAAGTATTCTGTTTGAGTTTGTCAGCTCGTTTTGACGTTCATCGACATTGACAATTGCATTTACTGTCAAACTATTTAAGCACGGGTTTTGTCGGTCAATTAATGTAATTATTTCAACGTTTTTTTAAGTGTACGAAACAAAGCAGTGACGTTTTTCGCTAATACTTGACGTTTGTTACTTACGTCCCTTTTGCTTGATCAACGATTTAAATGGTTTTTTCCACGAAAATAATATTTTCACGAATATAAAAAAATATTGGTGTCTTAAAATTGTGCAATCTTTCCAGCCAGACAAAAAACAGTAGCACTTAAAAAATTGAAATATTGTCAATTGTCAGCTGTCACCGGCAATTTTATTGTCGCGTTGGTGAAGAGGGGCCTGTACTGTGCGTAATGAAGTGCAAGAAGAAATATATACAATTTTTTAAAAAAAGGAAATTATGTAAAATGTTGTTGCCTAAGGTCAAAATGGTCAGTGGTCACGGTGTTTGGTGGTGGTGAGCTCAGCTCGAGCGCTTATAAGAAAGAAAGAAAGAAAGAGGACATTTATTCATTTTGCAAGACACACAAATATAAGAGCATGTACACACAATTTTATAGACAAAAAACAACAATAAAAAAACCAGACATGAAAATTTGATCATCAGCGTTGTGTTGTGTCTTCGCAAAAGAAACGGTCGCTGGCTCAGCATTACGCTGAGGTGTTAGACACCTGCAGCACTGATTTTCAGCCAGAACCGTCCGTGACTCAAGAAACGATACACAGTGTAGATTAAATATCTCATCTAAATATCTCTCTATCTTATCGGAAAAGTTAGAGGCCAACATGACGCATCTACAGTCGCCATCAGATATATCGTAGCGGGCGAGGTCCTCAAATAATTCGGAGCAGCCTTAAATTTCAATAAATTCGTTACACCGTAAGGTTAATAACATCAGAATACGCAATTAGTCATAAATATAATAGCAGCTACTTTTCAATAAAATCGGGACGTTACAAATCGTCAAAGGTATCGATGCAGACAGGCTAACCATAAAGATCGGAACATTTTTGGATAATATACCTTAACTTTGTGACAAACAGTTTAAATTACAGTGTGTTTATAATAAAATTAGTTTTATAAAATAGAACTACATGCTTTGAGTTATAACAGCAGAAGAAGAAAAATTTTATTCATAAAAAAAGTATATTTGGCAATTTGGTGGCCAGTAGCAATTTACACTTTATACAACAAAAAAGGTTTTATGTTACTAACACAGTGAATTAAGCATGCAGACGCGTACACTATATAGGTGACATATCTTTCAGTTTGGCATGACGTTTGAACCTTATATGTATTTTGTTTGGAATTCGAATCTATTATTATATACGTAAGGTTTATTTTCCACATATGTTACGATATTTATGATCAGCCTGGCTGCGTCGATACCTTTGACGATATATGCTTCCTGATATTTTTAGCTCATTGAACGTCCCGAATTTATTGAAAAATCGCTGCTCTTATATTTATGACGGATTGCGTGTTCCGATGTTATTAACCATATCTAGTGTAACGAATTTATTGAAATTTAATGCTGCTCCGAAGTATTTGAGGACCTCGCCCGCTACGATATATCTGATGGCGACTGTACATACGCATACATAATAATAAAACAAAATCGACCCATTTTTGTGAACAATATAATAGACGGAGAGCTAGCTACGGAAATAGGCTAGTTAGTATGGCATACTAACTAGAGGGATTTCGTTGCTCTATAAATTGTATACCTAATTCCGTAGGCTCTTAGACTATAAATTTGTTTTACCTTCTAGCGCTTTAGTTTGTTCCCATTTGGATCCTCCACCGTAGCAACAGACGCACCTTATATTATACACTTTGCCAAACTTCTTCGCTTCCATATAAATCTAGGGACAAAATAACACATTATCAAATCATGCCTCATTTATCATTTTATTTTAGAAAAGTAACAGACAAGCGTCTTCCTCTCAGATACATTTTATTTTCACGCCGAATAAAGGTGCGACCAAACCGCCGCGTATACGCAGTGACGTGTCGTATGCGTCACGTTTGCTCACCGTTTCTTCATACATTTTGTTGCGATTCCGTAACGTCACCGTTTTTTAAGCGGCGGTGTGGTCGCACCCTTAGGTTTGCATTGGTTGTTATATTGGTTATAACAATATTTTCTTATACTTTTAAATACATGTAATGGAAAAAAAACTGTCTATTTAGCGTGGTACCTGTTGAGCCAGCTCTCTGGTGGGAGCCAGGATGAGGCCTATGGGTCCGTCTTCCGGCGCCAACTCCTTTTGGTCCATGATGTGGACCAGCAATGGCCACAGGAACGCTGCTGTTTTACCGGACCCGGTGCGGGCGATACCTGGAAAAAATATAAATCAGAAAGTTTATGAAGAGTACCACTACCATAGCGGTCATTGAGTTATTTCATGAAGAGTGCAACGCAACTGCTATAAGGGTTGTTGAGTTATTTTGTGAAGAGTGAAGTGCCACTGTCATAATGGTCATTCAGTTATTTTATGAAGAGTGCCACTGCCATAGAGGTCATTGAGTTATTTCGTGAAGAGTGCAACTGTCATAGGGGTCATAGCGTTATTTTATGGAGTGTACCACTGCCAAAGGGGTCAATGAGTTATTTTATGAAGATTAACACTGCCATAGGGGTCATTGAGTTATTTTATAAAGATTAACCCCATTAAGGTCATTATTATATGCGAGCATGTATGAAGAGATTGATGAATGTGGACGAAGCGAAAGAGGTATGTCAGGATCGTAGCAAGTGGAACAAAGTAGTCTCTGCCTACCCCTGTGGGAAAGAGGCGTGACGATATGTATGTATGTATGTATGTATATGAAGATTAACACTGCCATAGGTGTCATAGAGTTATTTTATGAAGATTAACACTGCCATTGGGGTCATTGAGTTATTTTATGAAGATTAACACTGCCATATGGGTCATAGAGTTATTTTATGAAGATTAACACTGCCATAGGGGTCATTGAGTTATTTTATGAAGATTAACACTCACTGCCATATTGGTCATAGAGTTATTTTATGAAGATTAATACTGCCATAGGGGTCATAGAGTTATTTTATGAAGATTAACACTGTTATAGGGGTCATAGAGTTATTTTATGAAGACTACCCCTGCTATCACAGTCATTGGTTGATTCACAATTACCACAGGTATTTGGGTCATTGAGTTATTTTATGGCGCGTGCTGTAGAGGTACCCCTTTCCACCTATACGCCATCATCCAAAGCGTGACCTTTGGGTCTTATTACGCTAGGCTGTCTACCCCGTAATTATAAAGACGTGATTAATTGAATAATTTAAGTTTACCGATGAGGTCTCGGCCGGCGAGCGCGGCGGGCACGCCGGCGGCCTGCACGGGCGTGGGCTGGCTGTACTGCGAGCGCTGGATGGCCTTCATCAGCTGCTCGTCGAAGCCGAAGTGCGCGAAGCTGCTCACGGGCCGCGGCGGGTCTGGACCCGTCACCTGTACAATAAAATACAATACAGCCTTTATATCCCGACACTCCCTAACATTGCTCATTCTTTATTCATGTTTTGTTTTATCAGTTCGGTGTGCAATGGCAAAGGTTTCCTCTAGTATTTTCTATCCTTTACAACCTGCACAAAGGACTATAGTCTGGCAGCTAAATCACTGCAGCCAGATGACACTTCGAAATGTCATTTTACGAAATAATGATACCACATTTATTTCACTAGTGCTCGACTAAGGTCACGTAATGAATGAATTGATTATTGAACCAACGAAATATTTTATGAATGTCAAGTTCTTGCAAGTTGGTCCAATTTCACTTGAAAGATTTGATTACTGACTAAGCGTATAGATGATTAGGCTCAAAATAGGATTATTTAATACATGCTTCTGCCCGTGACTTCGTCCGCGTAGAATTAGCGATTGATATGTTTATCCCTATCTCGCGGGAATTATACAATTTTCTGGGATAAAAAGTAGCCTAATGTTTTAATATAGGGCACCAGCTATCGTCGTTTCAAATTTTATCCAAATCCGTCGAGTCGTTTTAGCGTGAAGAAGGAACAAACATACACACTCACTCACATCGTCACATCGTCACATCGTCACTCACAAACTTTCGTATTTATAATATTGGTAGGATTCTGATAAATATTTTTGGTGCAATCCTGACCTTGATTCCTAGCGTCTTCTTCAACTCCTCGACCTGATGGTGCTCCAGCCGCTCTATATCCTCATGCGGCGTGTAAAAGTTCTTCTCAAACGGCTCATACACTATCTCGGCGTGGTCTATGGGCGGCAGCGGATCAATGAACTTCTTCTTCGGCGGCGCGATGGGGTTGCCATCCTCGTCGTATTCTATTTCAACATCAGAGCCGTCATCCGCGTTGTTTAAGGGATTGTCTTCCATGTATCTTAAAAAGAAAGTTAAGCTGGGTTACTTTCCAAATATCTACAGGTTTTCTTTAATTCGTTGTGTAGTGCGGTACTGTTCAAAATTTCACTAATATTTTTTATTGAATATTTAGCATCGATAGTTTTGGATTTTCCTTAGGCCAAATGATTTTTTATTTCATCATCACCATCTAGGCCTCTACATCTATGACAGATGATTTAAACAATGTCAGCGGCACTTCCATTGATGGCTGTCCACAGACAATGCATCGCCAGGTACAATGTTAAGGAGGCGCGGGCCATAGAACAATGCAGAATATGATTAAAAAAATTAAAAAACTATGGTAATTTTCTGTCTCCTTCTCTGTCAATCAATGTTCGAGTATACACATACATACATACATATCGTCACGCCTCTTTCCCACAGGGGTAGGCAGAGACTACTTCGAGTATATAATGTAATGTAATCAAGAATGCTGCCGACCTTCCCCCTATCCGCCGCACCGCGTACCACGACTACGCGACTACGACCGCGGAGGCCGAGAGAGGTCCCCTTTGTTGTCCTTCCCTGCGCCCGTACCGCGCGGGCTCGGACTCATTTAAGCAGTCTATAGATTGATATTCTATATATACGTTCAGTAAGGTTAATTACTTGTAGTAACTCTCCTCGTCGTCCATGTCGTCGATGTCGCCGCGCGTGCCGCGGCCCGCCTCGCCCTTGCCCGCGTTCTCCTTGCTGGTGATCAGGTCCTTGGCCGCCTGCTGCTCCAGTCCCGCCATGAAAGCGTCCAGGGGATCCTCTTCCTCGTCTTCTGCTTGCTGGAAATAATAAATTCAGAGCTTGTAACATTAATATAGTATTAGACAGGCAAAAGAAAAAGTAAGACATTTTCACATCAATATTGATGTTTGTGGCACCATTCGTCATGTAACAGATCACTGAATGGCACAGAAACACACTATTCCCATAAAACTGTTGTAAACTGATGGAATACACTCCCTTGTGAAAAGTGCACCTTCGGTGAACAGTTTTAAATATAGACTAGACATTCATTTAAAAAGTCAGAGAACACAAGTGCAGTGATAGATATACAAGTATCAGCTCAAAGAGCTGCTAGTATTTTGACCTGACAACGTCTTATAAATTGGTTTGCCGGGTGACACTTCAAGAAACTGCGTTACGCTCCGCTCACGTTATGCGCTCACAATGAGAGCGAGTGAGAGGCACGCGGGCATGGTTAGCCCGCCTAAGAGCGAGAGAGACAGACATAAAAAGTGAAAGGCACGCGTCCCTTCCACTCGAGCACAGTTAGCCCGCCTAAGAGCGAGAGAGACAGAGCGAGAGAGAGAGAGTGAGAGAGATAGGCATACACACCGGTTCATGTCTTGCGCTTCTATTTCGCTTAGGCGCCTGCATACAAGTTTACACGTCCTTCTTCCTACTATACGAATGAATATTCACATTAAAATTATTTTACCACTCAAAGTCGTTGTCACGTAAAACTTTCGCCCGTATACCGACTTTACAGGCAACCAATTTTTTTTATTATTATAATGTTTTTACATTTTGTATCAATATTGTTTTATTACTTTTATAAAAATAATGTAAAAACCTAGCATAGAGAATCAAAATAATAATAACAACCTACAATAATGAAAAAATCTTATCTTCATTCATTGAAAGCAAGTGTCATTGGCAGACTTTACCGTTATACTCATTTAATACTTACTTTTGCTTTGGCAGCGGCCTCATACGTGGGACTGCCGGGAGCGGGGATGTACGCCAGCGCGGGGGTGGGGGGCTCATCATCCTCATCAAAATACCTACAAGGCAACAGGTTTTTGATTGAACTTTCAACATTTTAAAATACATCTGTATAATTAAAAAACTACAATATTATTGTAAACTCAAAGACATGTCAATGAGTGGTATTTTCTGTTTCATTTAGTGCAAGAAGAGTAAGTACAATTTTGTTTCTATACTTTGGATGCTTTAGTCAAATGAGACAGGGCTCTTTAGAATTAGAACTTTTGAATCCAAAAGCAAATGGCATTAACCAGCCAAGCTAAGAGCATACTCACTCATCTTCGGTCTTTGACCGTTTCTTCCCCAAAGTGCCCCAGTTGCCCGTGACGGCGTTCTGTGTGATCGCTGTCATCGTGGAGTACCCTTGCTTCGAGAGCCCTGAGTTTGGCGGCGGTACGGCATTCATCTGCGAAGACGGCGGGGGCACGGCGTGGAGGGACACGTTCGACGGGTTTCGCTTGGGCATCGCGAACCCCGCGAACCCAAACCCCTTGCTACTATTCCCACCCGAATTATAACTCATTTTAAACCGCTAAAACACAACACGCACCGAACGAAACACAAGTATTCTCATAACACTTATAAGGTTAGCTAGTTTGTCGTGCACAGACGCTTACAGTCAACCGCTGTGATAAACAATCAAGGTAACGTCGGTTCACAAGTGTAAGACGAACGTGTGAGTTAATTTACAACTATTTTCGGAACGACTTTGTTGTAATATAAAATTCATTACACTCAACGAATGTACACAATTTGACAGTTTCAATGAAATGTTGCCATGCTACAAATATTACAGAACATGATCGTGTAAGCACCGCGTTTTAACGTATTCAGTCATTGTTAAAAACGCTCTAACTGAAGTTCCGTCCAGTACACAACACAGTTGTCATTGTCAATTCGTTCGTCTTTCTCATTCTCATGCACGAAAAAAAACATTAGCATAATAAATAATTGTCAAATCAATTATCTATCGCATTTATCACGTCACGACATCAACTCAGCAACAGACCGAAGTGTTTTAGTGCAACATGTATTTAAAATTGTACGTATTGATATTTGCGCTGCTCGCCATCAATAATGTTGAAGCGTCGACGGGGTACGACTTCGGAGACTTTTTGGCCACGGTCCTGGGTCTCGGAATAGCTGTAATCGGTATCCTCGCATGTTTGGGTAATTACGCGAGACAGAAAGCGAGAAACGAATTCATATAACGCAATCATGTGAGTAGCTATTTAGAGATTGTAATCGGTTCTTAAACTACTTCTAACATTATTTGACTGAACTATTTTATTTGCAGAATAGCTCGCCACCGGAAATGACCCCTGCGATAGTACACTTCTCGAATATGTATGTGGTGCGATGCAAATGAGATTTCATTTTATCCAAATGAATTTTGAAGCCTTGAGTATAATGGAAACAAAAGTTAAGACTGGAATGCATCAGTAATGATACTGTTAGTGTAAATAACTATATGAGACTACCTGCTGTCACTTTGCATGGTAAACAAAATGGCAATAACCTTCATGACTTCATCACATTTATGATAATCAGTATGTTAATTATTCATTGATAATGTAGCTGTAAGTGTAGCTTGTTACCATTGCAATAGATGGAGTTTATTTTTGTATCCAGATTTTGTTTATTATTTGAAAACATTAAACATTAGTACAAGTTTATTGTATACAATTGTTTTAATTCACCAAACCATGATCTTTACTCTACTTGAATTTAATTTTATTTGATGAGAAAAAACTACCTTGCTAAAAGTCTTTTTTACCTATTTTTCTATTCATATAGGGCAAAGTTGTCTGCTAAGTAGTGCCTAAATATAGACAAGGCATTCTAAGTAGTAGAATATTAAAGTTATTTGTTTGGGGTTTTTGGTTGTGCCTGACTGCCACAAAACATGCTATAAAATCAAACTTGTAAGGGTTGTAAGGAAAATAATCTGATACAATAATTAGGATATCTTGTAAATAATTTATTATGTATGATCAAAAGAAATTTCATCTGCATGCGCTGCCACAAGACAGTCCCAAGTAAAAAATCAATAAAAATGATTTAAAATCTTAATTTCACAATATTTCATTTGGTTTAACTCATTCACTAACTTCTTTCTCTAGCACTTCTATTTCTTTTAAAATGACATTTTTCTTTGACATTTTCTCCTTTTGATCTTTGTCTGGGCACTTGAGTGAGCCAGACTTGATTTTTTCCTCAAGAGTTTCTATGTCCCGTAGTTTCTTCCTTAAGTTTTTTAGGCGCTTTGCAGGATCTGTGGGGGTGCCCATCGAGCTGTTCTGGGATAGAGAGGGAGAGGGGGTGTTGAAGGTTGGTTCTGTTATTTCACATTTGGCAAGTTTGTCTGCTGCTTCCTCAGCACCTGTAAAACAAAGTGAAAGAAACCAATTTTAATAGTCATCTCACAGCATGTAAGGATTGCAACCTTAGCCCATATGAGCCACATACCGGTCTTCTTTTTCTTTTTCTTCTTTTTCTCAACATTAATGATCATGCCTGGTATTGGCTGGATGGTTCCCCCTTGCTTCTTCGACTTCTGTGCCTCGGCTACGATCTCTGGGGTGAGGCCGACGGGCAAGCCTGTGGACTGGCGCGCCTTATACTGTTTGCCTTTACTCTCGTAGAGAGGCACTTCTTCTTGGGGCACGTAGCCATCGCGGACCCGCCGCGGCTTGCGCCAGGTGCCATCTGGACGCTGAGTAGCTGGGATGAATTTCGTTCCTGAAAGCAACATGTTGAATTAAACATACAAATATTAAAGTTTTATCATGACACTTCCAGACACCTACAAACATTTTTCGAAAAAAATTTTTTGAGTGTATTACGAATGCAAATACATGGAGAGATTTTCTTTCGCGTTTAGAAAGTCGCTGATGAATGATTTATTTTATTACAACTTATATTATAACACAATACTTTCTCAACGCTCATTAATATGGAAGACACTTACTTAAATGAGGTCATATCAATAATTTTGAGGGTAAGAAATACGCTGGCTCTGGCGACAGGTGCTGGATGCCGCGGCTCGAAGCTCTAAGAGCCTTACCTTCCGCGTCGAGCTCGTAAGCTGCCGCGGCCATGCTGGCTCGTCCAACACGAGCTTCGTCACGAGCCGATGCGACCTCGGTTTAACATACGACCCGCAAGCGTTGTGCTTTCCGTAAATTTTAATAAAAAACAAACACTAATACGCTTGACTGCTATTTTCGAAGAACTACTTTGTTTGACATTTGTTTTTTTTTTGACCGACTGATTTTTTTGTGGCCGAATGAACGAATGGTGAATCTTGGAATATACTGCAATATGACTGCATTGCAATATAAAACGAGTGATGTTAAAAAAGAGACTATGAGCGTTTTAAACAGATGGTGAAAAAGTATAAAAGTATTTATAATTTAGTCTATGCTATACCACCATGTTTTTTTTAAATATAGGGGCATGGCAGTGCCCGCGCCAAGTTTTCCAAAGTCGTGCCGTGTTTCTTGATGCGATACAAGGTTCTATGGTTAAGTAAAGCAATATTATTAGCCATTTATCTGAGACATTCCTTCTTAAACACTCAGATAAATGACTCGGCCGTATGCCAAGCGTATGCGTGTAGCTAGTGTATTGTTGTAACTTAGTTCCCTTTGCATGTTGTGTATGTAAAAACAAAAAAAAAACTGTCAGTCAAGTCAATGTCAAATGTCAAATTTTCGAACGAAGCTGCCAGCTAAGAATTCGAAACGAAATTCGAGTTTTGTTGTTTATTGTTTAATCATAAATTAATTACTTGGAAACAACTGCATTTTGCTAGAGCTAGAGTTAATCATAACAAAACAGTATACAAAATGCGTAAACGAAGACGCCTATTAACAACACCCATGAAAAACAAAGCTAAAATGGCCATTGCAATGAAAGAGCAAAGTGAAACTAAAGGTTTGAATTTTACCAAACTTTAAGACCTAATTTTAATTGCATCAGAAGTCAAACATTGTTTATTCATGTTTTTTTAGACAAAGAAGTATTTACCGCTCGAGGGCGACTCAAGGGTGCTCTTAAGGATGCCTTGGACCCTGCAGGCGAAGATTCTGATGCGTCGTCAGAGTACAGCCCGACCAAACGGGAAAGGTTTGTAATTCCATTATTCACGACGCCATTTATCATCTATTAATACGTAATTACTTAGTAATCAGTATACGAATTGAGCCCCTGCAAGTTTATTTTCTCATTCAGCCTTCCACATAGCCTTTTCCCATGAGTAACAGTAGGTGGCAGTTAACTGAAACTGTGATTGTAATTTTTATAACAAAAGATGCATTTTCCAGAAATATCAGTCAAGATTTCTGCAGAAAGGACTACCAATCTGAAGAAGAGGACAGACACCGGAAGCCATCACCTCCACGGCAGTCCTATGTGTTAAAGCTGTTTGATCGCAGCGTGGACCTGTCCCAGTTCAACGAGGATTCTCCCCTTTACCCCATCTGCAGAGCCTGGATCGCCAACCAGCCTAAAGCTAACTACACGGATTTCGGGTAAAATTGGTTAATTTTGTTTTCTTAAAATTATACTACCTACATTTTAAGAGAATGGAAAGAATATTATATTTTGGAGCAACTGTATTTTTTTTAATGTCTATTAATTCTGTACAATTAATTAATACTCTAAATTTTAGAGAGAAGAATTAACAATTGAATTTAGTTTACCTACTAGAATTCTACTTATACCAAATTTAAATGTTTCTTCTGCTTTAAGGAAGAAATCTGAAGAGCCAGAACCTGATGACAGCATAGAGCTGCCAGGACCAGAGGGTCCCCCGATATCCCGGGTACCAGAACTGCTGCCGGAGCAGAAGGAACGAAGCAAGGATAACATTAATCTCAACTATGTAAGATTTGAAGATGTTCCTAGGGAAAATTGGAAATTACTCTACTCCATTCCAACACAAGATAAATTAGACCACAAACTGTTAGAATTCCATTTAAGATTTCAACCATAATATGTACAACACTGAGTAAAAACAAATTAACCCCCGCCTAATCTGAAACTGAATTTTGGTTTCATAAAGTTTAGACATTTTTTGAGACTTTGCCAGCTTCAAACTTAGGTGTTCAAATTGGTGTAATTGCAGCGTGAAGCCCCCCCTCCGAGCAAGGAGCAGCTGCTGCTGGGGCACCTGTCCCGCTGGGCGGGCGTGCGCCGCGCCTGGCTGACGCAGGGCGCGCGCTTCGAGACGCGCTACGAGGCCGCACAAGCGGTGCTCAACAAGATTAATATTGGGTAAAAAATTGTGCATTGGTAAGAATTCATATAGGAATACTAGGAATACGCCGCCTGTAGACTACAGGCTGTAGTAGAGCAGTAGCTAGGCCTAGGCCTAAATTTGGATTTTTATATGTTACATACATTACATTGTCCTTGTAGAACAGTTTTTGTAAATTGATGTTTTGTTTTTTGTTTACAGGAATATGTAAGTTTACTCAGATAGCTGAACAGAGCAGACAATCTCTAGTTTAGATAATTTTGTATCAATCCAATCAATCTTTTTACATTGCATTTTGATTTTTCTTTTTCACAAATTATTAATCAGTAAGCAAAAGTGTATTAAAAAACTAATCAATATCTATAATGTATAGTTCCTTTTTAGTGATATAAGTGAATCATGCTTGATTAAGTTAAGAAGACTAATAAAACCAATGAGTATATTTTATGTTTTTATTTAGTAGTCAATGTTGAACTTTGAATCAGGCATTTTTCCTCTTCTTCTTTTGTGGCCCTTTGTCCGGAAGTTGCGGGCACGCCGAACGCTTGTGTCCTTTCTCTTGGCACTGGAAACATGACTGCAATAAAGAGTACAGTTTAAAGTAAATTCAAGATGAGGGGCCGTCCATAAAGTACGTCACACCAATTTCATGATTTCTAGAGCCCCCCCCTCTTGTCACAAGGTTTACTATGGAGACTGCAATTATTTTGTTCGCAAGTCACAAATTTCCAGACCCCCCCCCCCCCCCCCCCTAAATGTGTGACGTACTTTATGGATGACCCCTGAGCCCGCTCAATATAAATCCCAAAACACGTCACCTCCACAAGGCAACACAATAACTGACAGTTCATTGTAATGTGAAAAGTTTTTGAGATGCTCATTGAAAAAAAAACATGCAACTATTTGTAACAATAAAATAAAATCCCAATTTACCTGTGACTCCACAACCACACCACACTTATGTCCTTTCTCTAAGCTGCAGCGCTCGCAGGTTGGACAGTGAAAGAAGGTTGGCTTCACACACCGTCCACAAGTACTGCAATGCTTATACCGCATCCCATTCTTGCTGGTACACTCTCCACACTTGTTGCAGTGGTTGTTGCTAGCTGACACCCAGTACTTGCACTTATTGCACAACTTGTAGTTGCTGTCGTTCGACATATCTATAGTAGAAAGTGGGAGGTTGGTGAAGAATCGCACCGGGGATCCATTTTTACGACCTTTGCTCTTGTTTTGGAATTTCTTGTGGTTTTCATACTCTACCTGTGAAAAGAGTAAGCATAAGTATACTAGCACAATTTTTTTCCTTTTATAATCTGCAATCAACTACTTCAATCTATAATCAAATAGTCTTGAATTTCATTTCTATTCCAACAAATAGAACTGTACCATCTGACTTCAAAAGAGTTCACTTCTCTAGTCTAGTGATCCAACTGCGCCATAGTAAGTGGCACACATTAACAGGTCTGGGCTAAGCTATCTCACCTGAAAATCATGCATCTTGATTTCTGGTGCCATGTTCCTTATGTATGGTTCTGAGAAGTACGGGAACGCCCAGATAACCGGCAGCTTGTCTCCCTCAGTCTTCTCGCAGACCTTTCTATATGTTGCTGCTAGTTCCTGGAGAGTTTGGACTAATGGCTCCACGCGCCCTCCGAATGGGGGGTCCATAACGACGCAAATTCCGCCATCTCTAAAAAATTTTACTAATTTATAAAGAACCTTTTATTTCAAACCAATAATCAGTAATATATTATGTTAGTTGCAATGTCTGCCCTTAGCCTAGTGTTAACTGATATAGGTAATATTATTTGATTAGTTAATTTTTAATATTTTTTTATATACCTACTCAAAAGAAAATAAAAATATATGTTCTACAATTTCTTATAATTTAAACTAGCATTGTATTCAAAAAATTACAATACTACACACCCTTGCAAAAAAATCGGGCACCTATGGTTTTTCAGATTTGGCATTAAAGCTTTTATGCACATAGAATACAAAAACCATGGATGCGCGTTTTTTTTTGCAATATTATAATATTTCACTAATGTACATTTTCAGGTAAAAGTACAAAAATATTTTAAGTTTTAATATTTGACTATAATGCCAGTGGCCCCTATTTTATTTTAAGTATTATAAGGAACAGTTTGAAAATCCCATCTACCTCAAAACATTAAGGAATAAATACTGATTTATGTACACATGTATGTATGCATGTGTTTGAAAATTAAACAAGCAGCATACTCACTTAGCACTCTTGAAGAACTTCTTTAGCACCTTCTCATCTTCATTGCCATTGAACAAGTAATTATTGAACATATTGTACCAAAGATACTTGGTGGGAGCATGAAACAAGCTGTGACGAGTGTCATAATCCGGCAACAACGAGTTGTAATCTGGATGAGCTTGCGCAGCCTCGTGGATGGACGGGGTGCCAATGCAAAGGATGTTTCTAGAATGTTAAACAGCTGAATAAGTAAAGATTTTTTTTTGCTTCAGTCAAATGGGAATGGGCATTTCCTAGGCAATCATGCTTCATTATTATGATAATAAAACGGGACTTAATCACTTTTTGTAAATACCCCAACATTTCAGACGCAACTTTTTGTTCTTGTTTACGTGATTAAGTCCTGTTTTATTATAATAATGTGTGAAAATCGCAAAAGTTTTAATCATGCTTCATCCCAGATCACATTGTCGCTTGCCATGAGATGTGATTGTGGTCAAATGCATTAAGCATTTTTTTTTATAATTAGAAATGGTTTAGCGCTTCTAGAGTAGCTGTAACTCACTTTATATTGTTATTCTTCAATATGCCAAGCACACAACTGACTGATTTCTTCGTAAATATGTACTGTGCCTCCACAGTGTCATTTTCGAGTGCGGGCAGCCATGAAGATGGTCGGGAAAGTTGCTCATCAGTCAATGGTGTGATGACTCGATGGTTGTTAAGGTGCTTTTTACTTTGGGAGAGGATATATAGCTCTTTGCAAGTGTCACAGTAAGCTCTGTCTGAAGAATGACGGGTCTTTACCTGCAAGAAACAAAAGTTTTGCATTTAAGTTGAAGGAACCATAGGATCTGATCCCAAAATAATGATAGGAAATTTTCATCGTTTTAGAACCACAGACTCAGCTTCAATTCAATTTCAATTCAAATTTAAGAAAAGTGGCTCCATCAACTTTTTGATGATTCTGCCAATGTCAAGGTTGGATGAGACACGGCAGGTAGGCGGACGACTTGATCAGAAATCTGCCAGTTTTCGGTGGGATAACTAAATTAACTGCAATGAGGATACACAAAGAAGATTTCAACAACTACTCAATCAAATCAAACACATAATATGATAGATAAATAGAAGAAGATGGATAACAGCACAGATAAGAATAACAGACTACAGAATTATATTATGACAGAACACTACGGATAAAAAATTACAATACTTATATACATTTATAATTTTATTTTATTTTTTGTCAAAAATCTGTCTAAAATTACACAAAATGGAGAGAACACTAAAGTGAGAAGAAAATTAATATTAATAGGACGAACAATTTCACGAGGGAGGATATCATATAATGGAACAGATATTTTTGGACAATCCAAAAACATATGTTCCAAAGTGCCATCAGCCAAACCGCATTCACAACAGACTCAGCTTAATAATAGCTTTTCGCATCTGTCACAGTTGTATTTAAACAGATAAAAAAATGCAATCACTCACGCTGCAAATACAGACTTCATTCTCTCATCTCATTTGTCAGACAAAGAATTATACATACACTAGCTTCTGCCCGCGACTTCGTCTGCATAGAATTACACATACAAACCTTCCTCTTGAATCACTCTAACAACTGCATCAAAATCCGTTGCGTAGTTAAGATCTAAGCATACATTGGGACAGCAGAAAGCGACTGTTTTATAGTATGTAGCGATGCAACCATAAATACGTGACAGTGAAAACAACCCTCCTTTTGGGCTAAACATGTTGTTTCTTAAGTCATAGGTTACTTGCCTCATTCAATTTGCTGTATGCCGCAGCCTTGTCAACTTTAGGAATCAGACTATAATATTTCTCATTCCGCTTCCTGACGCCTTCCTTCTTCCACTCATCCTCCTCGATGTGCACTGTGCAGTCTTTCTTGTCGCGGCATGATGAACACGAGAAGTACCGGCCCTTCTCAGATGAAAATAAGAGTGTAGGACCGTGAAGACATAAAGGATGAGTCGTAACGTCTTCTACAATTACTTCCACTGGTGATGGTTTATGTACATCGGTGGGTTTAGGTTCAATCTTGCGTTTTTTTGCCATTCTAGAAATAAAAGATTTTATCAACAACCTAGAACAAGAACAGCAACACGTGAACGCGAGTCTCACGTCGTGAGGGAAAAGAGAAATGTCATTCGATATGTCAAAATCAAAGCGATGTGTTGTTCAAGCGTAACGAAAAAATGCGTAATTTGTAAAACTAATTCCCAATTCTAAGCGTGTAAAACTTCAACTCGAAAGGCGCAAGCTATTTCAGCTATAGTTTAAAACGACGTATTTTTTTTTCATTTGAGTCTAACCTTTTTTGCCACTGGCAACTAGTTCAATCCCACAGACACCGACCCCGGCGCTTGCCTGCATTTCTGTCAATTTTCGAATAATTTTCTTGAATTTGTGGCCAAAAGAACGAGATATAATTTAACTAAAAATGAGCGGCTTGGTTAGGTCAGCGCACAGGGTAATACAGGGCTGCGTTAAGAACACTAGTTTGGCCAGCGCCCTTGTGAGCCGAACGCAGGCTCCCGTGAAGCGTGATTTCACGAGAGGAATATGGCACATGAGCTGCTCGAGTAGAGTAGGTGGACCTGCGTCCACAGGTCTCCTGCACAACCATTCCAACACATGCAGCTGCGGTTGCGGCCTGAAGGCCCTGCACACGAAAGGTATCCTCATAAATTTTGAGGTTATGTCAATTGCACCACGCTAACTCATCCCTGTTCCCTTCAACCAAAGGTCTAATAATAAAATTGTATCTCAATTTTCTAGAAGATCACGAAAAAACCTCTGCGGTGAAGTCCTCTAAGCCCCTAGGTTGGTCCCATCCTTTTATCCTATCACAAACCAGGTAAAGTATTAGATAATCCTTAAAACTCCCTCATCTTGCTAAACTAAACTTGAAAATACCATAACCATATCAATTCGATTTGTTATATTGTATCATATTGTATGTATTTAACAGATTTGTATATAAAAATAAGAATAAGAATATTTACATATTTGCATATAGTACTATGTCGGGCTGTAGCAGCTTATTTTTGAACCATCATAATTTATTATATTTTTTTTGCTTTCATTTGAAAATTGTTTAAAAAAAAACTAACTGTCACAAGTAACAGATAAATACATGTACAAATATTGAAGCAGTAAAGTAATCTGAAATGTTACCAGGTGAGCGAGAGCTTGTGGAGTTCCTCACAGAGGAGATTGTGGCGGAGAGGAAGGCTCAGAAGCAGAAGACACTGCCAACTGAGGTGGACGGCTTCAAAGTGACTGGTTCTGGGGCCGAGGTAGTGCTCTCCAAGACTCTTAAGGATGAAGTGTAAGTTTACAAAATGCTCTGGTTTTTTATTATCCACGTCGAGGACATTGGTATCGACGTTCAAATTTTGTAACACTTGGTAAGGCTAGCAAAGTAAATAAATACATTTGAATACTTTCATAACACCTGAAAATGTATATATGGTCCGAAAGCAATTTGCCTCCTGATCATTGCAATATGTTTATATAATTTTAATATTGCTTATTATAAAAAATAAAAAATAATTAAAAATATGTCCTAACTTTACCAAAACTACCACATGATAGGTGAAACGCCTTTGCTTTTATCACGAGAAAAAATAAGCGATCATAATTTTGTATTTTTGACAACTTCAAAGTACAAGGGGGGCAACTCTGAAATTCTATTTTCGAAGTTCGTTGCATACCTTCTCTCTCACTCTCAAGATAATGACTATTAGTATGAGCGGAACAGCACGATGCGAACCTCGAAAATCGAATATTGGAGAATATACCTGACATTGACAATTTGAAATTAACGTCAGTTTTTTTTTCTATAGAGAAAAAACAAAGGGATAAGTGTGTATTCTGTGATAGTATCGGAGTTACGCCCTTTTAGAATAAGCACAAATTAATAAATTAATTATAAATTAAATATAAGCCCTAGCGAAAAAATTAAACTGTCAGCATGTTCATCTTTTCAAACAAAATACAGAGAACCATTAAAAGTATAGGCTCAGAAATAATGAAATGTTGTCAATTCCAGCAAATGTAAAGTAAAACTGTGTGCAATATTTTCAATACTTGACATACCTTCTCCTGTAACCTCAAAGAGTGTAAAAAGGGCTTTTAGTAATTTAAAATGGATTATATTCATGCAGATGTTGATTACAAGGAAGGGAAGATAAAAGTTGAAAACTTCCTCTTCTACTGCACAATCCCAAAACCTCAAAAAATTAACCAACACAAAAACATTTTTCAGAGTAAATGTGACATTCAATGTGAACCACACTGTGGACTCCGATGACTTTGCTGAAAGCGAGGCACAACCAGAGAAGCAGGAGTTCTCGGAGATGAGGTCCAAGCCCCAGTTTGAAGTGGACATTGTCCGTGGGGACACCACGCTTGGCTTCACATGCTCCTTCCTCCAGGATCAGCCCTCAGCTTCTGCCGATGAGTACAGTGAGTAACGGCTTAACTATTCATTTTGTGATTTATAAATGAGATAGCTTGGCTATAAAGTCTGGGTACTTGCCTATTGTATATTTCTGTATTTAAATATACTTGGGAGCCGGGGAAACCGGGTCACTTTTCAAACAACTGTCTGTGGCAAGTTTCTTTGCTCCGGAGTATTTTGTTAAAAATATATTTTTTGAAACAACAGTGACTGCCTTTAGTCGAATTAAATTTTGTAATCCATAGAACCATATTGCTGAAAAACAAATGCATAAAGATATGGCTATCAATAATTTGCATTTTTAACTATTTGTTATCAGTGATATAAATTTTATGCCATGCCTCCGTTTGATGTCTGCAAGATGATAATCCATTTACAATTGCATGACATGATTAGAAATATTAAACATAGATAATGTAATATTCTTAGAAGATTGCTATCAGTATGATTTGATTAGTTACAAGTCATTGTTACTTACATGAAACATTTTTTTCAGCAACTCATCAGGTTTATCAGTAAGGATGATTAAAAAAAACCTTACAATGTACTGTATTTTGTGGGTGTGTTATACATTTTGCATTTTAAGTTTTGATCTTTTACACTCACCTTTGATCATGATAAGGAAGGTTTGAATGTTTGCCAACATATGTTGCTGGTTATTTTAATGTAATTACACAGCTCTAACTTACTACATTTTGTGACAAATTATGATAAGATAATATGCATTAGAGTGTTGTTTTAGTCATCTACCTGGATTAATTTATTAAGTAATGTTTTGACGAGAGGCTGGCACCCATTGGCGGGACAGCGCAGCGACGAGTCTTAATAAATTGTCTGAAGAAGAGTATTAAATGCATTTATTCTTAGATGACATCTTCGGCATCGATGAAGTGACCCTGTACAAAGGCGAGTGGAACGACAAAGTGTACGCCGTTGCCGGCGACGTGCTCGACGGGGTATGTATCTTACAGATTGATTGCGATTTGCGAACAAAAACACAGTATCTAGGTTTCATGGTGCAACTCGCTGGTTCAGTAACAGCCTATTAGTGAAAAAAATCCTTATCTTTTTTCTTATATTTAATATAAGACGCTACTATGATTATTATATTATTTTATGTAAACTAAAAAAAATTAAGGTACCTACTTAAGTTTGGGGCCTTATACATTCCTTTTATAAATGTATTATGATGCCTGTATAATAACTAAGCCTGCTTTTACTGTACGTTTCAAAATCAATTAGCACACTACAATTTATGTCATAGATTGTAACCATAAAATAAGAGTTGATTTTCTCAATGGTAGCACTAAATGGCGCAATGGTACTCTGAATCTGAATTACTTCTCATCAGACAATAGAGACATGTCCCGTCAAATTCTAGTATGTGTATGTGTGTGTAGTACTTTTCTATCTTCTGTAATGAAGAAGCATACCACGATTTTCGTAGTACTGCTGACTAGGTCAGATGGTCTAGTGGCCACACTCGCGACTCGTGCGCAGAGGGTCCTGGGTTCGATCCCCAGAACCTTCATAGCACAAAGTTCGCTTTGTGTACCCCATTTATTACGCCACACTTGATACTATACCAAATGTAGTGGTCAGGTGCCAAAATAGGGGGATATTAAATGCTCTGACGTGAAGTTATCGTTCATTATTTGGGCGATATTCATTGAGGTGCTACTTTTTGTTTAATTTGAAATTTGAATTCATTTTGTTGATTATTGTATTGCTTCGATTACCGTGCTTGAATTTGTAGCTTATGATGATTAATTAATGATTAATGAGCGCTCATAAAACGTTGCGACACTTGTACTTAAATTTGTAGTCAACTTGATAGTAAAGTTAGGATTAAAATGGACGGCTTAGAACCTTGTAAAAAAAAAACATTTTTAGGCGTGCATGTAACACAGACACATATTTTATGCTTGTTTGTACTTACATATGTACATATAAATCACGGCTTTATTCCTTACGGAATTTCAACCTTAGGTACACTATTAGGTACAAATAAACGCACGTAAAAAGAGCTCCTGGCGATATGCCTATTCACATAAAAAAAAAAATATATACGGCGGGAGCGGGTGGGGGACGCTACTATACCAGATGCGCAAACGTATCCCCCCTACTTGCTACCCAGAGCTCTTTTTACCAGTGTTGACTCATACAACTCTATTGGATCATGTTTATACCATGACTGGTCCAAGCTTTAGCCATAATTTTCAAAATCTCTTTGCAGTACCTCTACGACCTCCTCATGAACCTGCTCGAAGAGAAGGGCATCAGCAATGAGTTCGTCCAGAAGCTCTCGGACTTCAGCACGGGCTACGAGCACGCCGCCTACATCAGCCTGCTCGAGGGTATCTCCAAGTTCACCATCGGCAAATAGAGTAGACCAGGGTAGCATTTATTTTACCGCTATAGGTGTACTGTTGTACCCTTGAATAGCTTGAATCATATATATAGTAGATAGTAACTGGCGTTAGAATAGATCGCCGCTGGCATTACTGAAATGAGAACTGAAACGAGATCAGAAAATTTGACTATCTAAGGTAAATAAACTGCTCGTTTTAACTGGTATCTTCTATATCGCCCTAACATACCTATTTTATATCGATCTTTCTCTTGCATTACTGATTTATTACTATGTTCTGTATATATGCCTTGTAAAGAAAGGTTGTGAAGCAATCTTAGAAGCCGCCATATTAGTTTGATTACAAGTTACTAGTTGAGAGGGTAAATTTAAAAAGGACTCAGATAGATCCCCTAGAAGTCTGAGCGCTCATTTAGTGTTTCTTTTGATTTGGTTTTCTCTGGGAATTAATGTAATAAGTGATATGTTGTGAAAAAGGGATTTTTCGAGTTTACAGCGGTACACCTATATAACAGCTTTAAAGGAATTTAAATAGTTTAGTTGACACGAACGTGTTTTGTTCATTTTAGTGTTATTTGTTTAGTTACGTTATGTTGGAATAAATGTATCGAAATTATATGGTGTTTTTTTTTGTAAATAAGAATTTAGAAAAAACTTGCTAGATCCAGTTCGAAGGACCAATATGGATGGAATGGAGACTATAATGGGCCACCCATGCGGTGAACGAATCGTATCCTACTAATATTATAAATGCGAAAGTTGGTGAGTGACGATGTGAGTGAGTGTGTATGTTTGTTCCTTCTCCACGCTGAAACGACTGAACGGATTTGGATAAAATTTGGAATGGAGATAGCTGGTACCCTAGATTGAAACATAGCCTACTTTTTATCCCGGACAATTTGCATAGTTCCCGCGGGATAGCGATAAACATGTCAATTGCAAATTTTACGCGGATGAAGTCGCGGGCAGAAGCTAGTATAGTGTATTCCATTTATTTGCCGTGGCACTACTGTCCAAAGATTTTTATTTGGTATAAACCTACCTCCCATTTATGATTTTTATTATGGTCAGCAGTGCCATGGGTTACACAGTATATTCGTTCACTGGGGCCGTCCCCTGGCCCTGGCTAGACGGACAACAACCTGCGCGGGGCGGCTGGCAGTAACTAGATGCGGAGAGCCGAAGACCGGGCTCAATGACTTGGATTAGACGGTCATTATCATCGTGTGATCCTCTCGTATCGCGATATGGGTCGATATCGCGAAATATTGATGCGTATCGCAGCGAATAATAATAATAATAATAAATAATAAAAATCTTTATTGCCAGTGACCGGGTACACAAAGAAACAAAAATTACATAACAAATCAAATTAACAATAAGTACACAAGTTTAGCAACGGGTACCAATCTCAGCGTGTGCTGGGCTCGAGTGCTCAGCGCTGTTTTGCAGAAAGGCCCCTATGTGGTATATCGCAGCCCCTGCGTGAATACAATTTAGGTATCTAATATTACAAGAAGGAAAACAAAACAAAAAAGAAAGAACTGTTAAAATTAAAAATAGCTTAAAAAGAAGTTATGATCGTACTTATCAAGATGTGTGTGTGTGTATGCGTGTTGGCGTGAGTGTCTATTTTTCATTTTTGTGATGATGAATCCGCTTGTTTTGAAATCCACGATCATATATTGACATACCGTATCACGATAGCATACCGTCTAATCCATGCCAACGGCGCGCCTGGGAAGAGTGTATTGCCCGTGGGCCTCAGTAACTACAACCTCAGGGGCCCGCGGCAAATTCATCAGACGGGGCTCTTCCTCACTATAAAAAGGTATCTTCCCTTCTGCGCTCAAGGCCAATCCAGTTCGGGGCCCCGTAGAGCTGGGGGTCCCTATAGTTACGCCACTGGTGGTCCTATTAATTTGTCCTACTCGAAAAAATGCTGCCATTAATTTCTTCAGTTGCTCGAAGTGCAAAATAACTAAGGGGCTCCCCTCTTGGGCGCAGCCCCGTCGAAACCCAATAGGAGAAACTGTTGTAGGACCACGGGCAACAAAGGTGCCTATGTCCAGCAGTGGACTGCGACAGGCTGATGACACAATACAATACAATAACTCTTTATTGAACACCACATAAATATAACAATCAAAACAGAAAAATGTATACAGAAGTAATAAGGTAACAATAGGCGGCCTTAATAACTTACCTTACTTATTTTTATGATAGAATAGAATAGAATAGAATAGAATATATTTATTTGCAAAGAATAATCATAAATTTACCTTAAAAAGTAATGCTTCATGTAACGCGTCCGCACCATTCGCCATTCTAAATTGAAATGTGGCATTAAGCCCAAATTAAAATCCCATTGTTATCTTTTTGATAAACTTGTCACGAGCCGCCCACGCCCGGCCGATTCTGAAGTCTAGTTTGATAAGTGATATGATAAGAGTAAGAGCACGGAGGAGCCAGGTATGTATGTGCCGGGCTGACTAGAACGTTATCACCCTTAGTACCATGGGCCTTACCATAACATAACAGCACACTAACAGTATTCATTTATTCATACACATTTTAAATCATGTTCATTTTATTTTCGGTGTTACGTGATAGGGTGGTAGGTACATGACACCCTGTCAGGGAATACAATGTCTATACTAAAGCTATGAACTAAACTAAACTATTACAGCCATTAACTCGTTAATTACGGATTACATATTTCATGTCAATAATAATATATATAGCATTATTGCAGTAATTTCAATGTCAATTTTAAACGTTAAAGATTATATTGTAAAGTAAATAAATAAATTGAATGATAACAAGTAACAAGTAAACATAACAGGGGGTTGGGTTGGGCGGATTCAGTTTAGGTTCGCTCGCTGTCAACCTGAACTGAGTCGGAATTGAATCGCTTTAAGACTTCTTGGCAAGGCCCCAATACGTATGCTTTACTTTATGGTTCTAATTAGTCAATCCTACTAATATTATATACTAAAAATTTCAACATGAAACTACCGTGAGACTCAACGCGTGGCTTTTATACGTGAGTTATCCGGTTTGTTGTAATTATACTAAAAATTAATGAAATTAAGCTGAAAAATGCAACTCCTAATAATTTTATTGACGTCTCTAATACATACTGTAACTAAGGGTGTATCCCGCACCTCCACCATTTGTGAGGGTGTAGGATACACCGTGTAGCAAGGTTGTAGCCAGCACTACCAAGCTATAACTAGACTTGCTGGATTTTAGCGGTACGGAAGAACTTGTCGTTTAATAATTAAGGTACGCTACACTAGCGCCTCTAGTAGCCGTCATTGGGGATCTCAAAACGATCGGTTTTGCGTTAACGGCAGCGGCCGCCAGGTGCCGCCTGGGCTCCTCGCAATCTTCACGGGCTGTGATGTGTGATTCCCAAAGAAACTCCAATCCAGCGAAGTAATCGCTGCGCTGAGCGCTTGCTGAGCGTGAAATAATAACTTGACCCTAACCCCGTTCTCTCGTATGTATTATTGGGAGTCACGTGTTAGGTCAGCCGGTCAACTCATGACCATGACCTTAGAATCTTGTATAAGTAATGTCTGGATCCATCCGTCCATCTTGCGGGAGGCCTATTTGGTCTTCGTTTCTCTCTTCATTTACGTATATTACTCGTAAATTTAATAAAATGTTAAAACTAAAAAAATGCGAAGCGTGAGTTTGTTCTTTTATTTGTATTCTTTTCTAGTTTATTTATGTCTATAAGTACTCGTAGACCTACGATATACTTACCTAGCTATATCTCTTGAAATGTCATATTCCTTAGGTACTTTAATGTTAACACCACAGACTGACACAATAATACATGTTTTTCAAGTATCTTGGCCAAGGTTAGTAAAGTTCAAGTTCATAATAAATTATGAAATTTCATTACTAAATAGGTAAGTAAGTACCTTGTTTTGTAGCATAACAAGATAGGCATCAGATGTTGTGTTGCAACTTGTTCGAATCCACGGGTCCGCCGTTGGAATCTACATAACTACTTACTTGTAATATTTGGAGCAACATTTATTTAAGTATTTTAATGTTATTTTATATTACGGCATATTTGAATCTCTTGGTTTCCGAAGAATAAAAGTTTTTTTTTAATAATAAATAGGTACGCAGACTCAACAGCGCCCTAAAAATTTGTGATCCACGGGTAAATTTTAGAGTTTTTTTGCTAACGATTTTGATAAGGAATGACTGCATTCATACCTAATTACTTTCATAAGTAGTTTAGTCACAATTTATTGCCGAAAAAAATCTTGCGCCACAAATTAGGTACTTTAGTGAAGTGTAGGTACTGCAAAGCTCTGAGGGCGTAGCCAGGTCTACTCTAACTTGTTTAAGACTCCTGGGTTTAAGGCGAAGGGATAGGCAAATGACCTTGCCCGTTTGTGACGTGGCAAGCAGTCCGATCAACGCGACATCTGTTAAATAATCGACGTGTGAACTCGATGCGAATGGGCGCGGGCTGATGGATTGAAATATTGCACTGCGATGTTAGTAGATGGCGCTTGCTTCAGTTTTCTGATTGCCTTACACAGACAGCATAATGTTCAAATCAGCGTAATGTTCGCACTTTTCACAGGCTATGGGCAGTACTACTCTCTAAAGCCTTATTTGTTGGCTAATTGAAGCAAACGCACCGTCGAATTTTAATTATGAGTTACTAGAGTAACCTCGTCGAGATTGGTAGCAAACAGATTTGTTTCACCCGAGCAAAACGTGTACAAAATATTTGCAAGACTCTTAGGGTAAACGAATTTGTACTAACTACGACATAAAGGAATATGTTTTCGCCGGTGAATTCTAATTCAAGACATGTTATATAGAATGTGTAGTTTTCAAAACTCCAAACCGTAAGGTAATTAGCCAGAGATACCTGAAAATTCTTCCAACATGCCATGAGCTCATGCCCTACCTCTAGGTGCCATGACTGCTCATGCTATATTGTCTTAGATGTCTGGAAATTCCAACCCCCGTATTTGGATGCGAAGGAACTTCCAGCCACATCTGAGAATGCTAAGAATTTATTAAGGTCCTAATTAATACATAATAAAATAATATCATAATCAAGGAATTTTTTGATGTGCCTGAATCCTGCTGCAACATGGTTAAGCCCGGACCTACCTACTCGACCACAACTATAGGCACAAGGGGCACTTTTACCCAAAAACGGTTAAATTAAAACAAATGTGACGATGCGAAAAGGTTCCATCCCAAAGGTCCCTAAAGATGCATACATACATACCGTCACGCCTCTTTCTTTCCCACCGGGGCAGGCAGAGACTACTTTGAAAGATGATTAGCTCATAATTGATTATTAAACATGATAAAATAATTAAAATGGGCATGAGTAAGTATTTTTATCTACTTACTTGCACTAGCTTGTTTTCGTCGACATGATTAGATTAAGAATATAAAGTTAGGTAAGTTTAGACTCTACCTACTTAGGTACTTTAGAGAAAGGATTTTAATACAGCGATATTGGTTTTTTATTGAAGTGTTAAGAGCGAATAACATTTATCCCTATCTCCGTTCAACGGCATATCTATATTTAATAGTATTATGATAATGTAGTACATTGTGCACCGAGGGCGGTAAGTAGGGGATTGCTAACGAGAGTCTATTAGAAGCCCGACGCCGAAGGCGCAGCGCTTTTAATGACTCATGATCAACATTTTAGTGTCAATAGTGTCAAAATGTCATCCGCCATCTTGGATCCAAAAAAATTTGCCAAAATCGGTCTGGGAATCACCAAATTACTCGAAGACGACACCCATCAACATTTTAGCGTCAAATGAGCTCTTCAGTGAAGGAAAGCATCGTGAGGAAACCTGCATACAACTGCGAAGCAATTCAATGGTGTGTGTGAAATTCCCAATGCGCACTGGGCCCGCGTAGCACAAAGCCGAATTAAGCCTGTGCCCAGCAGTGGGACTTATATAGGCCGGAGATGATGATGATGATGTGACACCCATCAACATTTTTAGTGTCAAAATCCTGTCAAAATCTCATTTGAAAGAAAATAAAAGTTTCTTAAAATTGGTTCGTAGCCATTTTTTGGAGATACATATTATAGTACATTGTGCACCGAGGGCGGTAAGTAGAGGATTGCTAACGAGAGTCTGAATGACTCGAGTTTGTAATCCCCTTACTGCCCGTGATACACACAATCTTTTTCATCACATTTGCGAGGAAATAAAAAAAAATGACAAAAAACAAGCTCAGGACCCCATAATTACCCGAAAACTGCACCCATCAACATTTTTGTGCCAATAGTGTGAAAATATCATCGGCCATCTTGAATCCAAAAAAAAATCGGTCTCAGAATCACCAAATTACTCGAAAACGACACCCATCAACATTTTAGTGTCAATAGTGTCAAAATGACATTCGCCATCTTGGATCCAAAAAATTATGACAAAAATCGGTCTCAGAATCACCATATTACTCGAAAAAGACACCCATCAATATTTTAGTGTCAATATTAGTGTCCAAATGTCATCCGCCATCTTCGATCCAAAAACTTATGCAAAAATCGGTCTCAGAATCACCAAATTACTCGAAAACGACACCCATCAACATTTTAGTGTCAATAGTGTCAAAATGACATCCGCCATCTTGGATCCAAAAAATTATGCCAAAATTGGTCTCAGAATCACCAAATTACTCGAAAACGACACCCATCATCATCATTGTAGTGTCAACATGTCATCCGCCATCTTGGATTCAAAAAATTGTGCCAAAATCAGACAGAGTCACCAAATGACTCGAAAATGACACCCATCAACATTTTAGCGTCAATATTGTCAAAATGTCATCCGCCATTTTGGATCCAAAAAATTATGCCAAAATCGGGCTCAGAGCCACCAAATTACTAGAAAATGACACTCGCCATCAATATTTTTAGTGTCAAAATGTCATCCGCCATCTTGGATCGTAATCTAATTGAAACTTTTATAAAATTGGTTCGTAGTTTTTTTTTAAATATTAAATAAATCTGGCTGATCTGAAACCTCCTTAGTCTGAAATGACGTAGAATGAACTCTTAATTTTAAAACTAAACTTTTCCTCCCAAGGGAGTTATGAAAATCCATACAAAAATAACTCCCTCGGGAGTAAAATATTTGAAATTCCCGCGGGAGGTAAATCAGCTACTACGGCTCTATAAGCACGCGTGTTATAACACCATTTACGAGCAAGTGTGATGAAAAATAATAAATCTGGCTGATTTGAAACCTCCTTAGTCTGAAATGACGTTCAATGAGTTCTTTATTTTAAAACTAAACTTTTCCTCCGGGGATGAAAAATTGTAGGTACGTAAATTCATAACTCCCGCTGACTCCCGCCAGTAGGCTTATTGTCTAACTCGCTCGCAATCGCCATCGTGTTCATTTTGACAGTTCGTGTATGGGCTGACAATTGGCATCGGAATCAGCTAGCTGTCACATTCATACAAGAACTGTCAAAACGAACACGATGGCGATTGCGAGCGAGTTAGACAATAAGCCTACAGGGAACAATTTAGGCCATTGTCCTTTAGTAAACAGGCATGGAATAACATCATTAACGAGTAAGTGGGATGAAAATAATATTATCAATTTTGTATAGTTTTCTCAGTTTCCTTGCAAATTAGTTAAGGTAAGTAATCTTCTTATTTCGCTTTTCACTTAGTTACTTTACTTAGCCAATAAGAATATCTGCGTGGAATATTTTTATTCGTAAACCCGATCTTAGCGCCTTTAGCTTCAGAAAAAGTAAATAATCAACTCAAACAAACCCGAAAGCACCAACGCGATAAATAAACAATCCAGACACGTGTTTCATCAATTCTCGGGGCATCCGCACCAGTTGTTATAGAAGGTTATTTATCAGATATTTCAAGATTTTGCGCGTAGATTTACATTTAGTACATTAGGATAGAGAGGGAAACTCTCTTTCTCTCGTCTCATCACTGTGGGGTCGGTGGGTTGCATGGATGTTAGTTAATCCCAAAGGTAACTAATGAATGCCCCTGATAAAGTTTCTCCGGCTATTTCCCACTCCCAGTCGTCTGCACCCCGTAGCCACCCGTAGCTCGCACTGCGCAACTGCCTACTTGGATTTTTTTCACAGCCTTCCGCAAGCAGTTTACACCCACAGCAAGGTTGCGGAGCGGACTATTTTTTTTTAATTTATTTATTTATCTGTTCACACTGCGGACAACTGCAAAAAATCCCTGTAGTAGGTTAGGTAGGTACCTACGCAATGTGACTGGGTGCGGACATAGGTATGTCATGGGTGAGAATATCCCCTTTTTCGGGAGAGGGAGGGAACGATGTCGTTTCCTAAATAATAAATATACCTACCTACAACCTACCTAGTAACTACTTCAGTAAGGAATTGTGAGGAATTGTGTCATCGTGCCTACTGTCATTCTCCTGACCCCTTTGGTGCAGGGATGCGTGCCCACGAGGTCTTTTTCCTGTAATGCCACTCCTCATGTGGCTATAAGTACACGTGGGCTATTTTCTATTTAGGTACTTACCTACCTATGTATCTCTAGTTCTTTTAAGATTTACGCACCTCGTGAAATTAAATGGAACAAACGTGAATATTAATATCCACATTTTTTTTTCGAAGTTACAGTTACATAGGTACAATACAACTAACACTATTTCTATGAAAAAAACACAACATATTAAATGCGCATTAAAAATTGTGACGAGCTAAATTACTTATATTCAATTAAAACAAGCTTAATACTTAGTAGTTTTAAATAGACAACTGCTGTAAGACTCGTGAATACGTGAGTAATCCAGTGTCCGCTACATAGGTAGGTACTTAGTTTAGTTTAGACTGTTGCTTACAGTAACTTATATCTATTTTGTCACCGTTTAGTTTATTATGGGAATTTCAGGTCAGTCCACTGTAGTAAAATTAATTTTTGTTATTCCGGTTGCCGATACATTAATGATGGTTAAAAATGCCCCCTACCAAGTAGAACACCATGTATCAGGTCCACATTGAGGGTGCGTGAATTTTTATCAAAAGATAGTGCTTAGTAAATAACGCCTGTAGATTACGCGCCGCACTTGGCCTATATATAACGGAGCACAAGTGCTATTTCGCTCAAATTTCCCGCGAACATTCTCTGAATCCGCAATCAGCTGTCATCTGTTGTGTCAATTCAAAGTAGAAACATGAAGAAAACTATCTATTTCGGTCACACAACCTTTGTTTTGCTTCTTATCAGCTGACCTCCAAGTCGTGGCAGACAAAGGCCACAAATTCTCTCCTTCTCACCTTTAACTGTAGCTTACACCTACCAATAGAATCGAATCTCACAATTAAACTTTTAAACCAGCCAATAACCGAACGCTCCGAACATAGCCACAGGCGTTCTCAGCTGTCAAGTATCAACCGAGCCGAGCAAAATGAAGCGAGTTTTGTTTTACCTCGCCAAAATGGCTGACGCGTCGCTCCGCGTAAAGAAAATACCCGATAATTTATACGAGCTGTGCCTGACGAATTTAGTGAACTACTTGCAGAAATCAAAGTGCGAGCGAAATGATTTGCGGTCACTTCCGGACAGCATCCTCATGGATGTTTACTACAAGGTAAGTTATATGCACACAGTACGTTTTCAGATAAAAACAGCCTGGATTACCGTTATGCTGTCAGATATTTTGCGAGCAGAGACGTTATCTAGGCGGAATCGGGTGGGTGATTGGAAAGTATAAAGTTAGAGTTAGAGCTCGCCGCGATGCTGGGTTGACCATGAACGTAACTAGAGAAGCAAGTACCTAGTCACTTTCACTGAACAGTGCATGGAAGGAGTCGGGCGAGGTGGGACTGCGCACGCCGCTCTTTGTTACGACACCCATAACGAAAATCGCTTTAAGATGAATAGCAAATTAAATATTACAAGCCATTACTTTGCATCCATGTGGTTGTTAGCAGTGTAGATTGATTAGAACGGGAATGAGAACAAAGAAGTTTTAGTACCTACTATTTTTAATCATGTCTATACTTCCTCATCTCATCTAATATCATTATCGCTGCATATTATATAATGTTGTGATATACATATTTATTAAACTATTGACATATTCTGTTATCATACATATCACACTTCAATATAGGTATACTTTACACAAATCAAGTTTGCTCTGTCCCAATATCTGGTCTATTATCTGACTGATGTCAAGAGCTCAATTTTATCTAAATAATGTTTACTTGCCTCTGACACTTTCTTAGTGACATCACAACTTTCAATTCTTGTGCATGCATTAGCATTTATTTGGTGTGTAAGAGTGTATAAGCAAGATTTCACATTGCCTATTGTGGCCATTGTGTTGTCAGCAACATAAAGTTGATTGAAAAACCTTCATTCACCTCTACTGGGCAGTCAACAAACGCTGTCAGCGTTGCATAATAGTTTTAGTTATTTTTAGAGGCAATCCATTGCCTGTATCCACTAGCAAGTATGTTGGGCCTGAATGTAAACATACGGTGGTGGTTGCAGCTGTGGTTTGGCCTAGTTGGTGCATATTGCTGTCCATATGGAGTTCTGTACACGCTGGCTGGAGTTAACCTAGAGGTTCAGCAGGGAGCTATTAAAAAAGATGCAATATTCTTACAATCATTATGACTTTATGACATTACAGTGATCATGCATTAAAATAAAAATAAAAACATTTTAATGCATGAATATGCAAAATAAGGTGTTTTCAATTCTGTTTAGTTGATAATAAGTTCTACCTAAAATATGAGACAAATATTGTTTGTTTCAGCTATTTCCTGTAATTGTAAAGTTGCTAATATGACTATTCATGTTGTGAACATTAACAACTTATTTACTAAGTGAGTAGTTTAGTTTACAAAAGCATAACACCTCTATCTATAAAGGTCCTACCTACACACCTACTTTTATTTTTGGTTCATCATCATCATCATCATATCAGCCGAAAGACGTCCACTGCTGGACATAGGCCTCCCCCCCAAGGCCTTGGCTTATTTTTGGTTAATTAAAAAAAAATCAAATTAGTCCTGAAACACTTAAAGTTAGAAACAAGTTTGTATCAAAGATTAATAATGTGTCATAATGTTATGAACTTACTCCAAACATGGCATTTACTTAGCTACAAATTATGAGACATTTATGCTAATTATGTCAGATTGTTGTTGCTAAGTTGACACTATGTTATATAAACATGGTGTGCTTAGTTGTTGCAATGTTCCTACATTTTACATTTACATAGTATTGGTACCTATCAAGATTATTTTAAAGATTTTCTTTAAAAAAAACTTACTGCGTTTGGGACAAATAAATCCCTTTTTAGTGCACCCCAAGGATTATACATGTCTGCCAAATACATAATACTGTAAAGTTTCTAAGTGTATGAGCAAGTAAAAATAAAACCTCTAGGTATATTCCTTATCCTATGGGCATTTCATCAAATTGAATTCAGTTCAGCTTGATAGGTACTACAGCTTACGGTTTACTTCTTGAGCAAGAACGATGTGGAGGGGGTAAGTTCGCGCATGTACTTTTTTACCAGAGTCGCTAAATTCACTTCTGCGCATTCAAGGTCATGCTCAAGATGTTTGCCGGCAACTGTACTTGCATGTGTAATTCGAAATCTATTAAGTACCTTTCTTATTATATATGTTGCCTACCTTTGACGTCATAGCACGACCGCGAGCGCGGGGTAACGCGTGCGTGGGATACTTTATGCCGTGCCAGTAATGCCACAGAACCTCTTTAAAACAATTTTATAAAAGCATAAAGCCGATGATGAACCCAATAAATTTTAAGCTTATTACCTAACTATATGAAGAGCAGTAGGACATACTTAATAGTTTTGAAATGGAGATGATGCGCGTATACATATAGGTGTACCTGCGTAGTTATGGTAGGGTAGTGGAATCAAAAGATGAACAACACCCAGAAGTTGAACGTTTGGCCTAAAAACCGTAATAATTAAATCGTGGCACATTTGAGACGCTTGGGAATATTTTTTCATAATGCGACAACACTTCGCCGAGGTGAAAAATATAATTCCATGTCAATTGCGTCACGCATGCGAACGTGAACGGTCGCCGCGTCTCGGCTTCCCGGCAAAAGTGCCGGTTATATGGAATCCTTCTTAAGATAAGACCTTCACATTTTAAGCTTTTAATTGCATACAAAATTGAATAATGCATTGATTAACATTTTTATGCTTGGTATGTATTCATGACTATGTCTCTAATATTTACGTAAATAAATAACTTTGTTTTTTATATTATTTAATGATAAAATCGCTGTTCAAGTAATGGTTCCAAAATCAGAGGTATGAGCTAATAGTTGAACGGTCTTCAACTATTGGGCAAAGTGGTATTTTTTCAAATGCATTTATAAAATCTCATAAAAATGATAGACACACCGTTTATGACTCAAATTAATTGTATACCTATCGCAGATTTTTTAACCAAAAGTTGAACAAATTATTTTGTTCCTAAGGCGAAGATTTTTGATATTTTTGTTGTATGGGAATCGCTACTGTTCAACTATTATTTCATGCCCAAAACTTGAACCAAGAAATGTTACTAGTTCAACTTTTGGTTTCTATTTCAGTACATGAACCTTGAATTGATTTAATTGGTTCATCTTATAGATTTCTTGCCCAAAACTTGAACTAACAACATTTTGTCGTTCATGTTTGGGGTAGGGTATCTAAGTGAACATTGTTATTTTTTATTTATTTTCATTTGTTTCAGAAATACACATAACTACACGTATATTCGTGTATATTTGTTTAGTGGGCAATGTTCAATTACGGGAAAAGTTGACCACCTATCCACTTTTACTTTACTATCAATATATTAGTTCATCTTTTGGGGTCAATTCGTTCATAAATAGGGCACATCGTTCAACTTTGGGGCAATTTGCCTTATTTTGGCAAAAATATTTTTTTCTCAAGCATGCTCGGAAATGTACGCGTTAATGTCGCGAAATGAAGCCAAGAAGTTTCACATTTACGGCCTTGGCCAAGAAGTAATGTGGTACGGTCGAAATGAAGCCAAGAAGTTTTACATTTACGGCCTAGGCCAAGAAGTAATGTGGCGCGGTCGTCGGGTGCGCGCGGCGCGGCGCGGCGGCGCGGGGCGGGTGTGCGGTTAAACATGGCGCGAGCAATAGTTTGTTCAAATGGTATGTTTCAAAAATTAAAAATGCGGCTAATTAAACAATTTTTACTTGATTTCCTCGCATTGCTTGAGAAAAGCACTATACAATCCTCGGCCGGAAACAGGGATTGCAGGACTCGCTTTATCCGGCCTCGTCTACGACTCGGCCGTGTACCCCAATCTCGTCCTGCAATCCCTTACTTCACGGCCTCTGCAGTAATGTACTATTTTTGTATACATCGGTTTATAATATAAGGGTTTGAAGTCGTGAAATGCAAAGTCGACTATGTGCTTAGCGTTACAGAAAAAAATCACTATCATACATGGCTTACAACACTTCGAAAAAAGGGTTCAAACGAGAGGTAGTCGCTTAATCGTTCAATTTTTGGTGACTTTACCCTATGTTATGTTATACAACTTCTTATACTTACGTTGGTTAAAAGATCGCGCCACCGTCGAAAGATATAGGTACTTATATGTATTGGACAATACCACTAGCGATTGTTGTCCAATATTCCACAAAGAACCTCGCCTTAACTCCTTTGTGCCAAGTGTTACTGACTTCCAACTGGCTGTAAATAGGTAGGTAGGTATATCGTTAAGTACATGGATCTATGGATCTTGATCCTGTGAGATATTTACGCTGAATGGAAATGACTGATTAGACACAGACACACAGACAAAAAAACTGAGGGTCTCGTCCTACAAATGAGAAAATTATTATGGCAGGATATTAAAATTTGATCGTTTCACTGCACGTAAAATGACTTTGTTTTAGTTAAAAATCCTTGTTTCTTTTAATACCCTAGTCAGTAGTCGAGTTAATTTCAACTTGATACCTACCTCCCCATTCGGTCCTGAAATAAAGGGTCTCGTCTCGACAGGCAGACAGACGGATAAAGAAGTGTAGGTAAGGGCTCAATTTTCCTTTTGAAATAGGTAGTGTTAAACTGAATAAAAGCACTGGTCACCGGTATTCAAGAATATATTATTTCCAAGATATTAATACAACGCCATTTCTAATACGACCATCGCGGGAAGAGGCCACGCAGGGAGCTCTGTCTGTGTCGAACCACAGACTATAGCATTAGGCTACAAGGCAACGTTCTGGAATCAGTCTAACAGTAGGTACGAACTTAAAAACACTCATAAATTCTGAAGAACAGACGTTTATAATATACTCGAAATAGTGAATATGAGACAAATGCATAGGTACTATTCTGTCACAGACTTCTTCTTCTTCTTTTTCAGCCCTTTTACGTCCACTGCAGGACATAGGCCTCCTCTAATGCACGCCATTCTCTTCTGTTTCGAGCTGTTCTCCTCCACAATTTCCCTGCTATACTGGCGATGTCGTCACTCCAACGAGCCATTGGTCTGCCTCTATTCCTAAAGCCAGTTCTCGGTCTCCAGTCTAGCACGGTTCGAGTCCATCGTCCGTCATCCCTTCGGCACACGTGGCCCGCCCATCTCCATTTTAGTGAAGACACTCTGAGGGCAATGTCGGCAACACCAGTTCTTCTTCTGATCTCTGTGTTTGGTATGTGGTCTAACAAAGAGACACCTAGCATTTTTCTCTCCATAGCCCTTTGCGCCACTTGAAGACGGTGGATCACAGATCTTGTCAGTGTCCAAGTCTCGCAACCGTACGTGAGAACGGGTAAAACGCACTGATCAAACACTCGCCGTTTCAAGCATGTCGGTATGTTGCTCAAGAATACATCATTCAGTTTCCCGAATGCGGCCCAACCTAGTTGAATTCGACGATCTATTTCAACGACTTGCGAATGCTTGTCCAGACATAGCTTTTGACCAAGGTATACATACTCTGGGACACGTTGAACATAATGGCCATGGACAGAAATACCCTGAACATCCTGAGTACACATAATTTGAGTCTTAGCCATGTTCATCCTCAATCCAACGGCCCTTGACGCGTCATCGAGACTTTCGAGCATCACTTGCAGGTCCTCCAGACCCTCAGCAAAAATAATCACATCATCTGCAAATCTAAGGTGTGTCAGCTGCCTCCCGTCGATTGAAATACCTTTGTCTGACCAGTTCAGCAATTTAAACACATCCTCCAAAGCAGATGTGAATAGTTTCGGTGAAATGGTGTCTCCCTGTCTTACTCCTCGCTCGATACGTACCGCGTCCGTCAGCTCATGCATCCTAACCCGCAAAGTTGCACCTCGATATATTTCCTGAATGATCCGTATGTAACGGTCATCGACGAGAGCTCTTCGAAGGGAGTTAATTACCGCCCAATGTTCCACTGAGTCGAAGGCCTTCTCATAATCAACAAAAGCCACAACTATGTTCTTGTTGTATTCAGCGCACTTTTCGAAAAGCTGTCTTACGGTAAAAATATGATCTACAGTAGAGTAACCGGAACGAAAACCTGCCTGTTCTACGGGCTGAGCGGAGTCTAGCCTATGCGACAATCTCAAAGTGATCACCTTAGTAAACAACTTGTACGTATGGGTTAAAATTGAAATTGGTCTGTAATTCGTCAATAGGCTCTTATCTCCTTTTTTGTGCAACAAAGCAACAATAGCCGTCTTCCATTCCTCGGGTGTTACACCTTCGTGGATTACTCTATTGAACAAGATCTGTAGCTGTTTAAGAATCGCAGTCCCACCATGGAGAATTAATTCAGTTGTGACATCATCGCTACCCGGTACTTTATCAGTTTTCATTCGCTTCAGAGCGTTTTTAATCTCATACAAACTAATATCAGGTAAGTCTTCCGTTAAATGACGGACAAGTCTCGCTCTTGGTTCATCTTGTTGGTCCACAGATTCAGGTGTAACGCTACTGTACAGTTTGGAATAATATTCCTCAACGACTTTTAGGATTTCATCTCTGTCTGTAGTCTTAGTACCATCATCCTTGGTGAGCACGAAAATCTCAGGTCTTCCTTTCCTTAGTTTCTTCCTGAAGATTTTAGGCCCCCGGTACTTTTCAATGGTATCTTGTATAACCTTCTTCGTATTTTCCCTCATATCCTTTCGTATAGCTTTCCTTATTAGCCTGTTGATCGGCTTCACGCCAAGGCCTTTACCCAAGCTTCGACGCCTTTCCTCAATCAGCTCGTTGGTGTGCGCAGAGAGAATACTACTAGTGGTTTTCTTACCACTACAGACTTCCTTAGCAACCTCTAAGATATTCTTGTTTATATGGTCGCTCAGCTGGTCTATATTTAGATCTCCACGATTCGAATCAAATTTCTCCTGCAACTTTGTCTGATAGTGAAGTTCTTGTCCCCGAAGAGCAGTATAATCCCACTGTTTGGCCTTCCTAGCACAAAGTTTTTTCCTCTCAACTTTGAGGTCTAACTTGATCTTGGCTCGAACCAACCTGTGATCACTCCCCACCGCGACGCTATTAAGCACACTAACATCCAGAAACACATCCTTTCTATTGCTTAAAATATAGTCAATCTGATTTCTAGTGTGTCCATCTGGGCTTTGCCAGGTCCATTTTCTTTGTGTTTTCTTTTCAAAGAATGTGTTCATTGCGTACAGTTTCTGAACTTTAAGAAAGTTTACAAGTTTCCTACCTCTTGAGTTACGTGCGCCCAAACCATTGACCCCGACAAATTCGTCCATATCCTCCTTTTGACCAATCTTCGCGTTAAAGTCTCCCATCACTATAGTGTAGTGACACGGGTTATCACGTAATGCTTTGTCCACGTCTTCATAAAACAAGTCCACTACCGTGTCTTCACTAGAGCTGGTTGGCGCGTATACCTGAACAATTTTAATTTTGTACCGCTGATTGATTTTAAAAGTTGCGTAGATTACCCTAACGGAAACAGCGTTGGTAATCAATAGTCTGGACGCCCACGTCTTATGGATCATCATTCCCACTCCTCCAACCGATTCGTCAAGGCTACCATTGTGATATAAAAGATGACCCGACCGAAGTCTCACGAGGTCCTGGCCCCTACGCCGCGTTTCACAAAGACCGATGACATGCCATTTGATTTTATCGACGGCTTGTTCTAGCTCCAGTAGACGGTCATCGCCTAGCAGGGTTCTTACATTATATGTTGCCAAATATATTCGTTGGTTTTGGCAGCCGGATCTTACCCAGGGATTCTTCGCACCCTCTGTCCTGTCGGTTCCCTGACCGCTGCCGTAGCCAGGCCTAACAGGACCGCTGGGGACTGAGGGCCTTACTATTTTTGTACTGTGCATGAGGGATACATAGCCATAAGACACCACACTGGCCAATGTGTGTTGGCGAATCCTCTTTGTTAAGCGGACATTTACTTCCACACGGCTTGAGGTAGCCGGCTCTTGGGATAACTCCTAGAGTTGTCGGGTTATTTAACCGCCGCCCGATGCTCGGCGTTGTCGCTTTAGCACCACCCAGGGGACACGTGCAGGGTAATACAAGGTTTGGACCTGCGGACGTAGCGACTAAGCCCCCCACACCTCACAGACTAGCGTCAAATAAACATTGAAGAAAAAAACGAAATAATGTATACCGATGAGAGATTACGCAAATGTTTCTGGTGCAAGCGACCCCGCAGTCTAACAAGTAATAAACATCTAGATTATTCTGTTCTGCAAGATGTTTATCAACGTCTGAAACACCTACACCTACTGACCAATAACTGGTATCTTCCGGCAGATAGGTATATTATCTACAGACTGATAATTGCTTCGTTATCTCGTGCGTTGAGCTAACTCTGCAATTACCTAACTAGTTGATTAAATCCATGGGTCGTGAATCTTAAATCAAAACAGATTTTGGTGTTTTGGTAATGTAACTTGAGTCAGTAAAAATGGATGTCGGTTTTTGGACCGGTTTTGGTATCTACTTAAATAGTTATACATATATTTACAGACTTGCAGATAGTCAGCATGTCATAGGTCATGCATAACAATGAGGTAGATCTAATTAATAAATCTGCTTCTCTACATCTACATCATTAAGTAGTTTGTTTTATCTTCTATGTCAGAATTTCATGATCTTGCGAAAGGTGTCAATTCTTGATAAATGCCAAGCCCGTGCCACCCATCGAAAGTGTGTTCGCAGACTGAATACCGATAGATTTCTAATTTCGTTATTCGTCTTTCCCCGAGCCGCTATGTGAAAGTAATGCCAAGGATCCTAAATGACATAGGCATTTGTGATGAGCTGATGAGTGGTAAAAAGGCAAAAGTAAAAATGCTTTGCGATTCTTTTTAATCATCACGCAAAATTCCTCGGATCATATTTTCCTTCATTATTGAACCCTAAAGTTAGCATTCTTATTGTTTCGTTGGCAACATCGCTGTCTGTTTTTTTCTTAAATGTTCCGATAAATTCAATTGAGCTGTAGCCACTGTTGATACAACTGCTTTCTGTATCACGACCTTTGACGAACGCTCTACGATTATAGTGTCGTACAATTACCAGCTCATGCCTGTTTAGTTTAGAGTCTAAACTTTTGACAATATTATAGCCATTATACCTAGGTACCTACTGTAAAATTATGTGTCGTGAAACTGATCAATACTGTAATGTGTTATGCTTACAATACCGTTATTAATTATAAGATTTTTAGTAATTTTTGCCATGCCATTCGGGTTGACAGGTCTATGTGTACCAATATTCATGAATTGAGTTGTTTCGCATGAACTGAATTTATCATCTATGTCGTTCCTGCTTGTCTTTCATTCTGGGGAATGTGTTGCGAAGTACTTAGGTACATGAATATTAAGTAGGTAAACGATGTAAGATGTACACCAAACTTCGATTTGTTCATCAATTTAGGGTGCGACCACACCGCCGCGTATACGCAGTGACGTGTCGTAGGCGTCACGTTTTCTCACCGTTTCTTCATACATTTTGTTGCGATTCCGTAACGTCACCGTTTTGTAAGCGGCGGTGTGGTCGCACCTTTACTTGTAAATGGGATAGTGAAAAATAAAACCCATACTACTCTACTTCAACATTTAATTGTTCTAGCAGTGTACCTAACAGGAGGTGCTGTTGCTACCCATCTTGATAGTGATTGTGAAGTTCCGTAGAGTTAGCTTGATATTACGTTTCATAAAGCAATAATGTTTTTATTGGTTGAAGAGAAAACAAAGTGCGATCATACGGTATTTGCAAGAAGCCTTTAGACTAATGCAAATGCAAGAAATATTGACGAATAAGATGATGTAGCATTCATCAGCTTAATGCGAAAAGCAGATACTTACTGCCGACAGACAGAATGGTAGTAGGGTGCGGGTGGTAGGGCCTTGTGCAAGGTCCGTCCGGATCGCTACCACCATCTTACTCGCTAATCCTGCCGCTAAGCAGCAGTGCTTGCACTGCTGTGTTCCGGTGTGGAGAGTAAGACAACCAGGGAAATTACGGGCACAAGAGGCATTTCAATCTAAGTCCTCTAGGTTGGCAACGCATCTGCAATCCTTCCAGGGTTGCGGGTGTCTATGTGCAGTTCTGATCGCTTACCAATCTTACCATCAGGTGACCCACTTGCTCGTTTGCCTTCCTATTCACATAAAAAAAAATGTACAGACTCATTCTGCAAATCCCTTTGCTTATCATAATCTTTCACGGCCTTGACGTCACCACCACGCCTCCATCACGCGTCTGCATCAGTGGTTGGTCTTATCACAGGTGTTATCAAGCCGGGCCTGCAGCACGCCTGCCAGTCGTGAAGATTGTGAGACTAAAGGATGTTCTATTTTTTGGGGGCCCGACCGAGTTTGGGGTGATTTGACAGTCGAAGATACAGGTGTGCTTAAATCACATTGCACTATAATCTTAGGCCATTTTAATTTGTTCCAATAATTAGTGTCACGATCAGGAATGGACGGAATGTTACGTGGCTAGGTGGGATGGGAATAAATCCTCATGAGGCATGGCAGCTGGACGACGCGGTCAACGAATCGGATGCCAATTAATTTTACTCTTAATGGGATGGAATGAGACCTTGGCCAGATCAGGTCATGTGCTTAGCTTGAATGGCACAAATTATGCATGTTTGTATGATTCACCCTATTGCTGCCATTATGATGTGGTCGAAGTTCAGAACAAAATGTCGAGAATAATGAAAGCATGGGAATGGTGGCATGGAAATGTGATTTACTATTTTACGCCGCTCCTATTTGATTCATTAAAAACCAGACAAATACACAATTTGGTTAAAAGTCACCTACGTCCAGTATTCATTGGCTATAAAAGTGGGAATTTAATAGCAAACACGCGACTTTACTAGGTTTCTAGTTGCTGTTATGCAATAACCGATCTTTTGCCCTTAGAGAGATGGTGGTTTACAAAACGGCCTGTCCATCGTGCGCAGTTCGCCTTCACCTAAAATGCTAATAAACCAATCGTGAATAGCGGTACCTGCGTCTAACGGTGAAGGATTGGGATTGCTAATATTTTGAATACCGTGTACCGGAAAAAAGTAAACATTTCATTGTTAATAAATGTGTAGAAGGATCGCTGGCATCACATCGATTTCCGCTATGATGATGTCACTGCTCAAACAGACCTGTCCTAGATCTCGTGTGAAGCTTTCCATGTCAACACTACAGAACGGCATAACTTGTCGACCTATTTTATTTCTCTGTTATCCTTGCCTATTTGTTATCATCTCAATCAATTAAATAGAAACTGTTCATCTATGTTTTGAGTTTTAATCCTCATTGAACAATTGTCTTATTATCGTTTCGATACTCTCTCCTTTTCGGTGTTGGTAGTGTTTATTGCACTTAGTCATCCGGCAAAACCCATTCGACCCCACTCGTGTAACAGTTTGATGATTTAGTTCTTCTTATGGACATCGAACCGCGACGGTGTCTAGCCTGGCTAGACTTGCATTGAGCATTTTAGGTCGAAATACAGTATTTTATTGTAAGTATATTTCGGCTCTATGTTAATCATTTTATGTTATTATAACGGGTATGGCGGGTGTTGCGGTACTTTTTCAGGCAGACCTCCCACAGTTCAACTACATTTTTTGTTTTATTACTTTTTGCATCTCATTCGCGAATCCGATGAGCAATAAATATAACGATAATGTGTGGATAAATCAGAAAACAACGACTAGTCATAACATGTTATGTCAATTAATTTCCGTATTAGGGTGCGACCAAACCGCCGCGTATACGCAGTGACGTGTCGTATGCGTCACGTTTTCTCACCGTTTCTTCATACATTTTGCTGCGATTCCGTAACGTGACCGTTTTTTAAGCGGCGGTGTGGTCGCACCCTTACTCTCAAATCGCGCGTGCCAAGAAAAAAAAGTAATACGACACTATCAGCCAATGCCAAAGTTGAGATGAAGTTTCATATTAATGGATACAAACACGTCTAAGTATCATTTTTAGTCATTTAATACGATACTAGATTGACACTTAGCTGTCATAATTTCCGAGTTCACTCAGTGGCAAAGCATTATTTACAGTACCATCTGTATTTACTGATCGCTTGACCTAGTGATGACTTTACTTGACTTGAAAGTCATATGAAGCTGAGTAGTAAGCGCTAGTGCGCTATTAGATCAGTCTGTTGCCATTATTCACGTAAATGACAACATTTCATTTTTATAACACCTGAAAATGTATATATGGTTCGAAAGCATTTTGCCTCCTGATCACTGCAATATGTTTATATAATTTTAATATCGCTTATTATAAAAAATAAAAATTAATTAAAAATATGTCCTAATTTTACCAAAACTACCACAGGATAGGTGAAACACCTTTGCCTTTTTCACGAGAAAAAATAAGCGACCATAATTTTGTATATGACAACTTCAAAGTACAAGGGGGGCAACTCTGAAATTCTATTTTTGAAGTTCGTTGCATACCTTCTCTCTCACTCTCAAGTTAATGACTATATTAGTATGAGCGGAACAGCACGAAGCGAACCTCGAAAATCGAATATCGGAGAATAAGGCCTGACATTGACAATTTGAAATTGACGTCAGATTTTTTTCTATACAGAAAAGACAAAAGGATAAGTGTCTATTCTGTGATAGTATCGGAGTTACGCCCTTTTAGAATAAGCAAAAATTAATAAATTAATTATAAATTAAATACAAACCCTAGCGAAAAAATTAAACTGTCAGCATGTTCATCTTTTCAAACAGAATACAGAGAACCATTAAAATGATAGGCTCAGAAATATGAAATGTTGTCAAATAGCAGAAGGTAGCAAAAGGTGCCTTTCCGCCCATTAGCTCAGTATGAAAGCATTTATTTATTCGTGACACTAAAATATGTACTTGAAGTAAGGAGAAAACAGGGAGTCAACTTGTCACAAAATGGTCCCATTTCAGCCTAGTCTTATAACAGGGGCTGGTCTTCCGTTTGTACCAAAAGGTAATAAAATTAATGAATAAATACAGTAGAAATGAGAGCGTTAAGAATTATGGAAGGTGTATCACTGAAAGATACAATAAGGAATAGTGTGATAAGGGAATGTGCTGGTGTGAAAGAAGATATAGTGACTAGGATAGAAAAAAGTATGCTTAAGTAGTTGGTTTGGTCACGTAGAGAGGATGGATGAAAGAAGATTAACTAAACAGATTTATATGGGGAGTGTGAATGGGTGCGTTGGGAGGGGAAGGCCTAGGCGGACGTTCCGTGATCACATTGGGGACGTTTTGGAGAAAGGCCAGGTCAAGAGTACCCGAAACCGACGAGCATGTATGAAGAGATTGATGAATGTGGATGAAGCGAAAGAGGTATGTCAGGATCGTAGCAAGTGGAACAAAGTAGTATCTGCCTACCCCTGTGGGAAAGAGGCGTGACGATATGTATGTATGTATGTATGTAAAAAATAGATTTCTCTAGGTTGTTCGGTCGGTCAGATTCATGGCCGCGCGGTCATTTCTACTCTTGAAACAGCTTGAAACAATAGAAAAAATGAGTTACATTGCATAACACGATGTAGGTACGCTTGAGCTAAACAGGTAAATAGATGTGTGCTGCGGCCTGTGGGCTGTCACAGGCACGGAGCTGTCACTTCCATTATATCGGGGCCGGATGCTGCCGGCGCCATTGTCACCCAGACCGTTCATGTAAATGACCTAGTTGTATCACTACATGACTGTTACTTACATTAAATTCATTTCGGTTGTTATGTCGAATTAGCAAATACATTCTTTCGACAGGTGGGAATCGCTGCGAATTTATTACAAGACTTGGCTACGCTTCCATCATATTTCGATAAGAACTCTGCGTGTGCCGTAAGACGTCACAATACTTAGTCTACACGAATTAATGCATCTGTTTCAACAGTAGATAGCATAGCATCACTACTTCGACTATTTTCACCGGCGATGCTTGCTTCTGCCGAGCGCGATGAATTGCTCAATTGCTCCATGATGTAATAATTTTGTTTGAACTTGGCTCAGATTGGTCGGAATTGAAATAAACAAGCCTCGTTACGGCTGTTACAACGATCTGGTTTTCAATCATCTGCTAAAATATTTGTACGTTTTCCAACATTTACTCTTCTTTTTTGTGCTAACGATACCACTGAACTACTGAACGGTACTACTGAATAACAAAAAGAAGTACGGCTGGCGAGGTATTTATGTTAACGGTGGTTATAGTATCACACTTCCTTATGTATTAGGTTTTCCTGTAAATGGTTCATAATCATAATCATTTGTTTGTCTCCGCATACATATATCGATGAGTATAACTTCAGATTTCATTCTCAGAGCATGTAATCGTATTTAAGTTGTACTTATCTTTGTAAACAACCGATCAGTTGTACGTTTTCCTTTTGATAGACTACAATGTAAGAACGCTTCTATACGAAACAAAATAATGCTTTTCATAAATGGCCGGGTTCATCGTCCTAAGAGTATCAAAACACGTGTGACTCATTTTTTTGCGACGTATTTTTTGTTTACCGATTAATGTCCTAATTAAACATTGCTAAACTGTAAGCGTAGCCGTTACTCTGTGACGTCTGTATGTCTGTATCTATGTGTAGTTTAGTTTCATAGTGATTGGCATTTGAGTCGAGACGTCTGCTAAATTATATCAAAGCTTCAACTTTGTTGTAATCTTATTTTTAGATATTTAGTAGGTACCTAGTCTTAGTTATTTCTTTTCATTGAAATACTGCTGAATGGATATTGAAGCATGATCATGGCCGTTTTTTGCCCACGACGGAACGGAGAAGGTATATGGGACCGAAAGGGATTAAGTCCACTTATCGGAACAAATTTTTGTCAGCTCTCATTAATTTTGCACAAATTTTAATATCGTCGCCGTCTAATGGGATTTCGCTTGCCCACCTGTATGGCTTCCTAGATTTCCACCAGGTCTACGTAGGTTAGTGTTTGAAACAACTCCTGAACTGAAACCTTAAAGGTTGGCCCGGTTTCTCAATTATAATTGACAACTTTCTTGTCAGCTTATAAGGAGGTTAACCTTGCTCTGAACTTTAAAATATTTATAGTTATTAGATAAGCGGAAGTGATTGTCACGTATGCATATTGTCTATACGAATCTAGAAAGAGTAACGTACTAAGACTTGTATGAACATTGGTAATGGGAACCGTGGGAAGTACTTCGACGTGGAATTGGAAACAATCATTTTCCAACAATAACCGTGTTTACTACGAACAATCGTACTTTATCGGAATGCCGATATTTTATTTAGCATGCAAACCTGCTTTGTCCTGAAATAGAATTAACTTGTCTAATACATTCTGAGAGGAGGCCTGTGCCACAGTATATATACAAGCTTAAGCAGTAGGGAAGATAGGCCTACTTTTTGAAATAAGTACCTACGCTCCAATAAAGCGTTAGGGTTGTCGATTTAATTTTTGTTAAAGTGAATAGTTTTTTTTATACAAGGTTTGCTCTACCTATAAGTATTTGACAAGTTATCCTTCAAGTGTAGTTTTCTATAATATATTAGTACATATACTATAGATGCAAGATGATAACAATGAAAGTCCGTAGAAATTTCGTCCGTAGAAAGTCCGTGTAAAAGCGCGTGTCTATGTGTGCGTTCGTTTCGACCGATTTGTTCGTAGATTCCCTACTGCTTGTGCTTATATGTACTGTGCCTGTGCCCAGCAGTGGGACGTATATAGGCTGGAGATGATGATGATGATGAATACATTTGCAAGTCACCAGTTTTCCTGCTCTGCTGGTATTCATGAACTTTTGCGGAAAAAATATTCGCATCGAAATCGTCGTCGTAAGCACCGCGTCCGATTCGTGAGTCGACAAACCCCGATTTTTGTACGAACACGTAACGTAAAACGTAACCCACTCGTGAGGAAACCGGGCCAATACCAATAAAGCTTAATTACCCTTTTGGGTTGGAAGGTCAGATGGTAGTCGCTTCTGTAAAAACTAGTGTCTACGCCAAATCTTGGGATTAGGTTGTCAAAGCGGACCCCAGGCTCACTGACGTGGCAAATGCCGGGAAAAACGCTAGAAAGATGATGATGACGTAACGTAACACATTTCAACTTATGTCACATTATTTAATGACCGAATATGAGTCCTCGCTTTCTTTGCATTTTTTGCATATTTTAAGTATATTAGCCGTCTAACTCTCGATTTCACCATCTGTGTGGACATTAGCCAGAACTATCCGACCGGTCTCGGATCGACTTATCTGAAAGTCACGTGGGCCCCTTTCGCTTTTCAAGGTGAATTTCTCTAATAGGCTACAGAGGAAAATGTAGCTTGCTTGCTAGTCTAATGGCACAGTTTTGTGCGATTCATCACCATCGTGATTGACATTGTTTCTGCAACTTTGTATCTTACATTGGATCAAGTTTATTCGCCCTTTCGTTACTATAGAACCCGATCAGTTCATTTCTCTTTTCATTTTCATATTGCATATATACAATGTGAAGTAAAAGTATGTCCTTACTAGCTGTTGCCAGCGACTTCGTCTGCAAAGAATTCGTTTATCACTATCCCGCGGGAACTACGCAATTTTTCGGGATAAAAAGTAGCCTATGTGCTATTCCAGACTTTTCTCTATCTATGTGCCGAATTTCATCCAGATCCGTTGGGCCGTTCTGGCGTGATTGAGTAACAAACAAACATCCATCCATCCATACTTTCGCATTTATAATATTAGTTAGATATGTAGGTATGTGGTCCTAATTGCTGTAGCTAGTAGTTCCTATTTATTTGGTGTTTGAATCGGTACTGTACTTTCTTTGTAATCAAATACACCAAAATGTTCTCACTGCGAGCTAACCGGTTTTTACAAAATGCAAAGGTCACCGTTGCAAATATAACAGCACCTCATGACAGCCACTTTACTGGTTCGGCGCTGGTGCGCGAGCGCAGGTCGAGTCGAGTGGGTTTCACTTTCGCCCGCTTACGTAAAACGACCTTTTATCGGCTGTGTTTTAAACGCTTCTCGTGTTACATTGCTAATGCCTGCTTGCCCGACTGTAAGCACTTGGTACACACGTTCGATTTTAAGTCCACCATCACTCACCTACATATCCAATTCAGTAAATCAGAAATTGAAGTTTGCTGGACGAAATGTAATCACTTCCAAACTGAATGCTACTTCAAATCTCGAATGTTCATTTTCATTACTGTTATAATTGGTGTCGTGCTCTACAAAAACATCTGTTATCAAAGTCCTATTCAGTTCGGAAGTAAGTGTTGCAATGTTTTTCGATGTTGTTTTGAAATTATTGTATATCCAAATTCCACTTTGCTACTATTTTGTTTTCCTTATCACAAACTGCTTTTTGTTTATGCGTAGCAGTCTAATTTACGACACTTCCAGCGCAACCTGCTGCATTATTTCAATCACGACTTCACAGGGAATCCTATACCTATGTCTAGGTCTCTACTATAGATAGAGTCTGTCTAACCAAAGCTGAACCCACTAGTTATTTGCTTAGCAATATTTTGTCTTTAAGTGTGTCTATCTGAGGTGTCATGTTGTATGTCAAATTGACATTTCTCTAAGAAAATTGCAGCTGTGTGAGTGATCCTGTGTTACCCAGTCATGATTTTATGAAATTGCCGCGCTTTTACAGGTTCAGCGTTGGTTAGACAGACTCTAGTCGCAGTATTTTCTAGAAGTATTTGATGCAGGCTTGAGTCGTGATCGTGAAAGATTCCTTTCTAACAGAAAGCGTCTGAGAGGACTTAATGCTCGCAAAAGTTCTCATTTTGTTAACTAAGTTGTTTATTATATGTACTTAGCTTTTTACGATATTGAAGAGGGTGTTGATTAGGTTTTAAAAAATAACTAACCACTTACAGTTATACAAATACATTCTGTAAAATCAGTCGAGTGCTTGTACGGTCCTTATGTGGAAGAGACCGCTTTAGGAGCTTTAAGCACGTTGTTATGCCCATACTGAAATCTTCAACCCACCGCCTCCTTGTCGGTAACTTGTTTACAATTTCTCGTGTGTTACAATGTATGTTTCTCATACAATACTTGTTCCCATGAGTAAAGAAAATGACGTTTTTTTTTTGTATGGCTACAGGTAATTCTACACAAGTCGATCGACATTGAAACTAAGACTATTTAGCGGGCATAAAAATATTGGCATTAAGTAAGTACTATTAAATAAAATAAATAAAAAGGTATTTATTGCCCATATTACAATTATATGCACACAAAAAAGTAACCAGTATATAAGTGAGGCAAAAGGCCAATTTCAATTCATTGTTAATTTTTCCTTGAAATTTTACAAGTCGGTGTAGTACAAAGTTTCAGATTATCTTCACATGGATTTCCTGTTCCTTTTTATAAACTGCTGCGTGCACGTGGTCAATGAACATTGATGTGAAAGATAGGAAATGGCTCGCCAAACGTTTCGCAACTCACAGCTAACTACGCCTCGCACTAACTCACTAATACGTTATGGTGTACCTATGAAAGTTAGGTTAAATGCTTAGTTTGTGGTCAACCGCAGACGTAAAAGTTAGTTTTAAATGAGGGATTCAACCGCTTTGTTGTTGTGGTTTCCTTGAAAACTTTGTTACTTTGTTAAAGGGAATTAATAGGTCCTTAGTTATTTCGAAGCTACCGACAAGAATTTTGATATTTTTCCTCATTCTGAAGATGTTGCTAGTGTGTTGACCGCGCTGCTCACTTTAATGACTCGAGGGACTACTGATTCTGGTTTCTGGTAGAGGAAAAAGTTTATTGCGATCGCAATAAGCTACCCTCGCTAAGCCACCACCCTGCTGGTAGGTACCTATCTATCATATAATTTGCAGCCTCAATTCTTAAATATACATGCCTGATGTTGACCTAAGAATGAGCGCGGCGCGGGGTCAATATCTGCAATGTAATTTATAATGTAATAGCATATCAAGCAAATTGAACTCGCGTTATCGCTGCCTTATCGACGAACGAAACTGGCAACATTCGATATGTGTGCAATTTTCTACGACAAATTGAGACTTGCGAAATCACTGCATCGTCTGCATCCACGTTTGACGTTAGGTGTTTTATTTATCTGCGAGAATTTCTTTATGGGCTAGTTATGTATGTGGATAGACATGTACGGTCGCCCAAATAAGTGGTCTACCACTTTTCATCCATATTCCCTTCAAATGAAAATGTCGCTAAAGTCGAACTTTCAAGTTGACAGCCTGTCTTATCGACGTTATATATTGTGACGTGCAAAGGAATTTTAACCTTAGGGTGGTAGTGGCCGATGGTACCTTACGCATTCTAAGCTAAACGTAAACCTGCATTTACCGTAACTTTTGCCTTGAGCTTGATCACATGGTTGAAAAGTCCTGAGTCCCAATGTTCCTTTTTCTACATACATCATATAACACCTAAAACGATTTCTGACCAAAGAATTGGCATAGCAGCAAATGCACCGGGCAAGTATATAATTCCGTTTGCTAGCTTACAATCAATGCCGAAAACATTGGTTATTTTGGAAACAGCTGAAGCAGTTTCGATTTGAAAGAAAGAACCAAATCAGATACTAGTTTTGAGTGATTGATACTAGGTTTTTCTCCTCCTGGTACGACACAAAGCTACTACATTTTATTTCTATTCACGGTAAATATTGAGGGTTTCCCCTTTCTATCCAAATGGTGATGATACGTAAGCATATTTTCAATTTGACATTCTTGACATTCTTGACAACATGACATTACAAATACAAAGTATGGTGATTGATAGGACAGCGACCACCAGCGACCTATACGGTTGCAATTACAATCCTTACATTGTAGCAGCCACTTGTTTGTAGCTGCTTTATGTATGCGTCAATTCGACGCCTTAATATGTTGCATGAGTTGCATCCTTATCGTGCAGCTTATTAACCGATTTCAATGTAGCGTTTATGTTGATGTCTTTTTTGTTATTTTTCGATGCTCGATGCTTAATCAGGCGTTACTTTGCGGAGGTCCATTTCAATGAACACAAAATATTTACCTTGCTACTCCGCTACTTACGTGCAAGATAACCAAGCTTGTGCGAAATGTATACGTTCTGCATGCAAGCCCTCCCTCTACTACTGTGTGCGTTTTGTGTGGCAGTAGTGGAGGGAGAGCTTGCATGCAGAACGTATACATTTCGCACAAGCTTGGTTATCTTGCACGTAAGTAGCGGAGTAGCAAGGTAAATATTTTGTGTTCATTTTTATTTGTTTTTGCTGTTTTAAAGATATCAAAATCTTCTTTAGTTACCTATTTTTCAGTTCTCACGTTTAAGTCGTCTCGTTAATAAAAGTGTTGACTTTGTAGTGGCAGTTTCTCTCTATGAGTGGGCTATTAAGAATGCTTAGTCTACTTTTTTCTCCCCTCGGACGGTTAGGTTTCTCGTCGGTGACGCTGCACTGCGCACGTATCGAGCCCAAGTTGCGCAAATGGTACAGTCGTAGTCCGAACCAAATAGGCCTTTATGTAATTGTATGCAGTATGTATGTATCAAACGTTGGATGGGATCGCGAACTAAATCTAATATTTCGTTATTGACGAGGTACTGGCCAACTGTCGGATTAGTTGGGTTTAGTCAATTATGCTGCCCTTGAATTGGTGGGAGGCTTGCTAGCTCCATGTTATTACACATTTAGATGTACTGGCAACCGGCCTTTGATAGACCATTAAATAAATATATCCGGCCTCAATTCGGAATCCGTTATATTTCCTCGAAATTTATATTCAGTCGTTTACCTAGCAATAAATTACGAAGCCCACCGGCGCAGGGTATGGGCTTAACGAAGAACCCGCTGCCGTCCATCGCCAAGTCGGTTATTGAACCGGCAGTAAATACTTCGTTCGACTGTATAGGTACATCTATGTGTGCCAAGCATTTCACATACAAGTCTAGACTGTCGTCTAAGCTAGGCATTCTAGGTTCTGGCAACGCGGTAACCCGGTGGCCCGTTTGCACACTTGCGTACGCAGGTTTTTGTACGCCACTGGTTTATGGAGATGGCAATTGCGTGTTAATTGGCTAGCCACGTTCAGACCTGCCGGATAAAGACACGGACCTTGTAAGGGATTGCCAATTGTTTCTCTATGTTCTAACCCACACACTTCTATGCATGTGCCCGAAACGTCAGTCAAGCACAGTTATGAATGTATGACACGCTTTACATATACTCTATTGATCGGTGTTTACTTACCCACCGCTACACAGTTTATTGAAAGGTTTACAGCACATTGGGCGATGAATAAATTGCATTTTGATGCGAGAAAACGCGTATGTGGTGGGGAGACGAGATCTATTTTCAATTCTGCGAAGGTCGGGCAAGCGACGCAGCGATTCAGCGAAGCAAGTTATGTTCATACATAGTAAAGTTAAGTTATTCAGTATTCTTGCAAACTCGTATAGACATGTGAACTGCACTTGCTACTTCGTAATTGTCGTGATCATGATTGCTTCTAAGATAATGGTTGCCTTCTAATTAAACCAACAGGCAATTTTCATATACAACAAGTGTGTTTTCATTACAAATGGCGTTATGTTCAGTAACACGGTTCTGCGTTTGACAGAAAGCCCATGCCCTTATTAAACGTGTGGCGCCAGTCGAGTAAACATCTGTTCTATTCATGGCTAGACTGAATTAGTTTCAATGACATCACAGTACTTACCCAGAGGTTTCTTCCACAATTATAGTGGCGCGTGTGTCTCATCAATCTACGAATTTATTTGTTTACCATGTTTGATAACAACAACAGACGTGAGGGACAGTTTATAGCCTCAGGGAAAAACTGCCATCAATATGGGTTATCAACACGTAGTCACTTGTCGGCGATTCAATCAGATCTAAGATTGCTATCTTTAGATTTTTATCAAGAACAATTTTTCATTGTTCATGTTATTCGATTTCTAGATTTTGATAAGAGGTCACTGCTTCGGCAGTAATAGAGACATCTTGCCGCGCCGATCAATTAGACGACAATCAATTAGGTAGGTACCTATTGTCTATTATTAGTGATTTCAGTGGCGAGTAAAACCATTACGTTGATTAATTTTACTCTGGCGTTACTTACTTAGGTAGAACAGCTACAATTCTCGTTAGTTTTCAGTTTAACATTCTTTCAGATTTTTACATTGGTTACCCTTATATACAGGTACATTCTTAAAAGTCCTTCTAGCTAGATATAATTATTGCAATATCAGTCCTTTCCCTTTTTAATTCAAAATTAATGAGTGCGAAGGAAACGGTTTCTGCTTGAAAATTGGAACGGATGAATTGCATTTTGCTTAACTTACTAACCTTTTTGTTATCTGGCTTAATTGGTTGTTAATAATGTTCTCACTTTTTAATAAATGATTCACTTAATACTTGCGAGCCAGGTCTGTGTCTGTCATTTCATTCATATAGTGCGATACAACATTAAAGTTATCTGGACAGTTCATTGAAGTGTACGTACATCATCACTTGTTGGGTTCCGTTTTCTGGTTTCCAATTAATCGACAAATATTCAATTGTATATTCTTATCTGATACGATCGTTGATTACGATGTCATTCTAGCCATTGCCCCGTCCGTCATGAGTTTTAAATTGTGATTCTGTTTTCGCGATTATTGTGCCATAGAAAATTTAAATGAACACCTTGAAAGCTGTCGAAGATCTGCCAAGTTTCTGTGGTATTGTTAACGCGTCGCTTACTGTTATGTTTTTGCTGTTCTAATGATTCTGTCATTACTTTGGTTGCCCTGACCGCTTACTGCGAGGTTTTCACCGCACTGTTCCCGTGGAGATGACTGCGGCTGAGGGTGTTGACCCGGCGGTTGTGCAAGCCGACGGCCGAGTCAAGGTTGGCGCGACACGTAGGTACGCCAAAACACGGCTCAGATATCTCAGTTTATACTTTATATCAAGTAACTATAACTAGATTATAATAAGATTTGGAGTACATCGTCCACTAAGAAATTTCATGTAATTTAGAGAAATCAATTCATGCTATGTCACTTGAAAACCTTTGTAAAGTTTCGGTATCATTTGGTGAGAAATAACTCTAGATCTTTATCAGGATTACTATGGCGTGGCATTCCATTTGTTTTCCAAGTTTTACATATGTGCTTGAGAATACATAAATGTTGAAGCGAATAACCGGTTTCAAGTCTTCCACCATATTCTTTTGCCGCTGCTGTCGCCTTGAGTAAGAAAAGCCCACTAACTTCAAGGGCCTTGTTTATTTTGAAGCACGCGTTTGCCCTAACCTAATACCCTATTAACCGTTATATCGCTGTATTATGCAAGCGTGAACGCAGGTGTCGCAACCGATACGGTGCTGAGCTAAACGCGAGATTTCTATGGTTCAACTGTGTCCGTCACAACGATTTATGTTGTCGTTGTCCTCTTCTGTCGAGGTCGTCAACCAGACAAAGGTATGCAACGAGGAATACCTTAAATTATTATTTGTTCTAAGTACAAAGGTATTTGCGGGCCTGACACGAGACAAAGCAACACGGAGCCAGTGTCTTTGATCAATTGACACTTCAATTGCTGAATTTATTACTAAAGATTCCGAGTACTTAAGAATCGCGAACGATCCAGCGCCGATGCTGGTAGAATCAATAAAGGCCTATCAACGTGGTCATCTGCAACAGTCACATGTTGCAGAAATAAATCAAAGGACTCGCGTGAGTCAGTGCGGTGGGTTGCGATTGGCCGGGACGGGACGCAGGCTCAGAAGTGACCTTGTGAAGCTGACGCTTTATTTAGTGGCTACAGCTTTGGCATAACAATCTTTCATTATTCATTACTTATGGATTGTTATTTGTTATTTCGATCTATAAATATCAGTTGTCGTAAAAATTCTTTGACAACTTGTGTATTTGCACCGAATTATAATTTGCGTACGAATCGTGTTTGCAAAATATGTAATGATAATTCATTAATTCAACACAGGCTAATACTACGGAAGCTGTATTGAAAAGACCCGTCATTCATTTTGGTAAACAAAAGCAACGTAATTGGCTCTTGTTAAAAGAACTATCGCGCGTTTTATTAGATGTACGTTTGCCACGTAGCGCATCAAATGATGGTACCGTGATATATGCGCCTGCGGCGGTGTCAATGGCCACTCAATGCCAGTGCAATCGATGTGTGCCATCTGAATGCATCGAGTGCATCGCCTATCACGTCGCAGTGTCCATTATAGCACCAGCATCGTCAGCCTTGCTTGTTATCTCATTATCGACCGAGTTTGATGCTGGCTGTAGTTTGAGAGTACCATCACGAACATGTTTCAACTGAAATTCCGAAACAAGTATTAGAAAAGAGAGCGTTCTCTTTAATGGCGGATTCTTGTCTGTTGTCCCATCTAGACAATATTTGCAGAACATTCCCAACTGATTGTCTGACTCATCCTGGGCGTTTAGTGGGCGGTTGTCAGAGTAGGCAGCGCATACAAATTGTGGTGCGTCACCCTCCCGCTGCCTACCGCTGTCTACCCTGACGACCCCCCACTGCTCGCTTTTCGACAAATGGTAATTAAATTACCTACATCTTTTACTGACACTTCATAAGTTTCATAACATAATCCAAAACCTGAGGTTTCTTAAGGGCCGTATAGTTATTTATCATAGAACAAAAGATGTCGATTCCATAAATAATATAATTTGCTTTTGCCTTAGTTGATCGTGAACATTTTTGATCGTCGTATTCTTAACTCCGCTGTACAAATACCTAAACAATGAGGATTCTAACACGTATTTTGACGTTCGAGGATTGCGGCCGTTGTCATGTTAAGTGTAACTAGATACATAAACAGCATTTAGTTTTTCAGTTTACGAGTGTCGTTTCTTGTAGAGTTTACGTTTCAATTCACGTGGAATAGTTTGTTTTTATCTCCATGCTATTTTAAACTTCGTCGAACGTATAAATAAACGTGACGATTGCTGCGAAGGTTGTTATCCTTAGTTTTAATGGGACTGGCTTTTCCTTATTATAAAGGGCTTCCACAAATTAGCAACGATTTAAATTTATTTTCGAAGCCCGAATTTATTTTCGTCGTAAGACAGAGTAAAAGTAAAGGAATGGAGTTCAATGGAGAAGGACATGACTTTCAATTTTAACTCTACTGAACAATACTATTTAAATAGGTTAGATTTTCGAAGCTGTTACATTTTTCTATTTTACCAGTAGCCTTCAAAGTTTCGTGTTACGTTTAAAAAGAGCCAAGTTTTTCCTTGTCATGCAAAGAACCTGTGGAGACGGTAGGTAGGTCCTTTGTTGTTTTTTTGCGTGTTGTGAGATCAATGCAGCCGACCATCGCGTCCGTTGACCTGTCGGAGAAATATCGATTGACAGACGACCGTTTTAATTTGTCTGGAAGACTAATTTGAATTGTCGAATTGTGCTGGCGATCAGTCAATTGTGCAGTAGCGCGAATGGACAAAAAAGTTGAGTAATCGAGAATTGAGTGATCGTGTTTATCTGTACTCTTTGCTAACCGGATGGAAAAGATGTCAGAAAAGATAATCTACCAGTTTGGCTTCCGCACGAATGGGCAGGGAACCTTCAGATAGACGTCTCATCATCATCATCATCTCCCATATACGTCCCACTGCTGGGCAAAGGCCTCTTCTCAGAATGAGAAGAATTGGGCTACCAGTTCCCACGCGGGCCCAGTGCGGATTGGGAACTTCACACACACCATTGACTTGCTTCGCAGATGTGTTTGTGAGTTTTGATGTAGATGAAGAAGATAATCTTCGAAAGTACTCATTGAATTTTCAAAATTCTTTCACAAGTAAAATGTACTGTATACATCTGTGTGATATAAATAGGCTACTTTTATCCCAACAAAGTGCAAAGTTAGACGAAGTTACGGGCTAGGTAATAGATAGTTGAGAAACTTTTTCAAATAATTTGTTTAAGTCTTAATCTTCTGCCGAAACTAAGTTAGTGCCTATTTATTACGCGTATGTTCGACATTTTAAACATCGATAAGATATGTCAAATGTCATCAGATCGGTATTTCAATAGCTGACCTTTAACTCGACACGATTTTGCGAACTATCCTGTGCAACATAGTATAACTATAAGTTATGTTTTACAAAGTCACGCGCCATTTACACTTGTGAACGATTGATGAGTGTATTTCAATCGCTTCCTTTCGGATTCGGAAAGTTTACCGTTCTCGGAGTAAACACAGGATAACATACTCGTAGTGTAAGACATATTAGCAAGTCACAAGTTCATATAGTATTTGGTCTTATGTTATTATTTATCATGCGAAAATACGTAGGTACGTATGTATTTCGTACCTACGTATTGACTAGTGTTGACTAAATTTCTAAACGACACTGAAAATTAGAACACAGAAAAATCCTATTAGTAAAGCTATGGCCGGGAATCGAACCTGGATCCTCATTATTCCGTGATACGTGATGTAAAACCGTAAAAGTAAACAAAAAATCAAGAAGTAAAATTCTTTTTAATTAATTTGATAATGCGCCTGCCAGAAATTAATATGTGGAGTTTGAAAGGTTTTAGCTTTGATAAACTATGGTTTTAGATACAACACCACGTAGAGGATGAAATAAGGATAAAAAACAAACGCACATTCATATGAGATTTGGCACGATTTTTGGTATTTATCTTAAATTATCGTTCAGGTATTTTTAGTACCGATATAAAACAAAAGCCAAAAAGTGAATATGAGTTGGCGTATGTGACTGTTTTGTAGAAATAAACGAAACAGAGTATTGTTTGCGAAAATAAAGGAAACGTAGCTGTAACAAATATTGCAGAAGTAATATCGTGATCGTGACGTAAGTTTACGTAGCAGCAGTGTTGCCAGGTCTCCTGATTTCTCAGGAGATCTACTGAATTCCAGGTATGCCTACTGATCTTCTGAATTTCCACAAGATTCTACTGATTTTTTTACTTCGGGAATTTGTCACACTTTTTCAAATCAAACAAACGTCAATTCACTTCGGTATACCTATCGAATGCGTAAAATGAAATGTATCGTCGCTATCAATTCATTTCGGGCTCCCGCCAAAATATTCTGATTGACATTGACATAACACTTGTCGCATGACTCTCGAATTTCCGTTCATGCGATGCGAAATTCAGCTCTCGGTCAAGGCATATAGATTTGACAGTTGATTTCATGCGAGATTGATCTCTCATGAAAATTTCTATCTAGTTGTCTGTGTTTTTTGTCTTGTCCTTGTCATATCAACACAAGTTCAAGTTTTCTTTTCAGTTTTCAACTTTTCACTGTCGGGTCCGTACAAGTAAAGTAAATTAAGTTAGTAAAGTTTTGTTCGTTCTGTGTTCTGTTTCTGTTTCTGTTAAGTGCAATATTGAAGTTATTAAAATTGAGTGACTGTGCTTATACTCCGAAATTCGATTTTCGAAGTTCGTTTCGTGCCCTTCCGCTCACACTAAATAGTTATTAATTTGAGTGAGAGAGACGGTGTGATACGATACGAACTTCGAAAAACAAGGAGTAGCGCCCCTGGGCGTGTTAGTAATCAAACTCAATACTAAAACTTTATGTGCATCTAGCAAAATAATACTGAAAGTCTGAAAGGCGAAATTTTCCTAACCTTAACATTAACAATACTGATGTGAGGTTTGGCTACTGCACACTATATAAACGTTGTTTCACATTTTATTTATTATTATTATTATATTGGATCCCTTGCGAAAGGTTTTTTTTGCAGACAAAATTAATGTTAAGTAATTGAAAAAAAAAGAAATATAATGAAATAGATGGAATAAAAATAAACAAGAATAAAATCCTGTAAAGAAAAAACTAATCTGGAAAGCATTAAGAACTTATTATAAGGTATGTACTATAGAAAAACATTCTACTGATTTTTTTTCCCAATCTTCTGATTTTTGACGCTCATATCTTCTGACTTTTTCAGATTGGACCTGGCAACACTGCGTAGCAGGTACATTAGATAAATTTATGACTAGTTCGTGTTTACTTCTGTGTTTCTAAATTTTTTACTTAACGGTTTGGGCTTCACCGCAGTCGAGTAAATTGCAATTTATTAATTTATAATACAATACAATATAAATAGAATACGTAATGATACCGAAGACCTAAACCTATCTACCTATTTTACTATTTGCTTATTCGCAAAATAGCAAAGCAATTTGTATAACTTAAGACAGAAATAAACGGGTACGCGTCCTTGTGCCCTTAATCGGCATTCTCGTGATATCTCGGTTATACTCTCGGACCGTCGTCTAGTCTAGTGTGTATCTACGAAGTGTACCTAGAGGCAATGTTCGAGCAACTACACGAAGTTCAGTCATTTATTTAAGCGAAGACATCATCTGGAATACTTCAATAGGTAGCTGGGTTCATTTAACTGAACACCTAATGTTAAGTATGGTTGACAAATGTTTCCATACACATTGGTCGATGTTCAAAGTGTAACGCGTCATTATTTTCTTATATTTATTTACAAATAGTTACATTTTAATCCAGCAACGTAGGTACAATGCGTACATCATAGGGGTGATCACTCTGAAACAGGCTAGGTACTTTCTATCCCATCAAAGTGCAAAGCTACTGCGGGTGCCAGACGAGGTTTCAGGCAACGACTAGAAATTCGTGATCTTATTTTACTTAATATTTCCAAGATACGTGTATTAGTAAACATTATTTATATCATGTATTGGACTGCAACCCGTGAAATGAACACGGGCAAATGCAAGTTCCATGTTGTTCAGTCTGAAAAGAAGCCAAGCGCGAGTTGGACCCGCTCGTTTTTGTATGAAAACTTAATTAGGCAAAAATGTAGCAAAAACCTTGAGTACTACCTATATATTTATTTTATTCTCTTCAATTTATTTGGAGAAATACGTATAATTGGCGAGACTTTCGATGGCTCTCGCACGCGTATAATTTTGTTTGGAACAAATCGTTTGGTTGTTGAATAAATTGATTTAATGCGATTTGTTTTACATAATTTCGTCAAAGGCAGGCGTTTAATAAACATGACTTGTGCTAAGTAACACAGACAGAGCAGAGACTATTATCATATCACAGGTATATTTTTAGCATGTCTTAATACTGTACATGCCCTTAACACATCCGATACGTTTATCCGTTAGTTTAGTAGGTACATCTGATCATATCCGTAACTGTAAATGTAACTCTTGTGTTGACCAACTGGTTGTCTTTCCAGATGTTGCAGGAGAAGAGGCTCTGCATCCTGGGCGCAGAGCTGTCAGAGCTGGACATCTTCGAGCGGCTGCTCCGCTTCAGCGGCGCACAGCTGCGGCTGTTGCAGTGCTTCCAGGTTAGTGCTGGCTCCAGGTGTAGCCTCCAGGTGTACCCCCTTATAAACGCTCTATAGGCTTTTGCTAACTAAGCAATTGTTTGTCCTTATCTGTGAAAGGTAAATGCCAAAGTGACAGATAAGGATGCTAAGTTAGCAGAAGCCTACCTACAGAGCGTTTATGAATAAGGGGGTTAGGCTGGTTAGAGATTTTCGGAATTATCCGATTAGACCTTAGTTGCCATTAAGTGCCACTACAGTCGCTGGGATCGGAACATTTCTGGTGTCAAAAACTTAGCCTAGAGACTCAGACAGGCTCCTGGTGGCATTGGCCATGCACGAACAAAAAAATGCAGTAAGTAAATAATTACCTATTAGTATGAGCGGTACGACACGAAACGAATATTGAAAATTGAATTTCGGATTGCCAAGTGCTAGTATTGTAAGCTGATTGACTTTAAAATTATGCAGTATGAGAAATCTTAATAATCTATCACACTTTCTGGCTACATTGTATGGATTTATCTATGTTGTTTACATGCAACATTTTATCTATTTGTAACATGCGTTTGCGACAGTGTGTTACAATGTTACTGTTTTACCGATAAGCGCTTACAAATTACTTAGATGCCTCGAATAGAGTTCGAGAAATTCATGTAATGAGAAGAAACGCCTGAAGAAGAAATGAGTTTTTGTTAAAACTGTACTTGTTTGTCATCCGGCCTATATATGTATACCACATTTCTAAGCGGAAGCTTTGCACAGTCAGCGTCATGTACTTTGAAGCATCCAAGTCGGCCAAATAGTTCGGTAGGTACACCAACACCATAGAAATAGTATGGTGCGTCCAACTTTTTGGGCACCTTGGATGTTTCATACTATATGACGCTGACTGTACCCAAGAACAACAACCAGATCAATTTACATCTAAAGCTTGTAAAAACACGTATAGATTATAAAAATCACATACAATAGGATAATTATACAAATTATATAAAAACTTGTCATTTATCTATTCACGTCATAGTAATTATGGACACAATTAACTTCATGATCGTGCTAAGTGCACCAGTTAAAAAAACCCTTAGTCTAATGATGGATTGCTGGGGTTCACACTTAACTGCAAGCTTATTACGTAACTCGCTCGCGATCACCATCCTCTTCATTTTGACAGTTCATGTATGGGCTGACAATTGGCATCGGAATCAGCTAGCTGTCACATTCATACAAGAACTGTCAAAATGAACACGATGGCGATTGCAAGCGAATTACGTAATAAGCTAGCGGGTCTCTAATCCCATTGATCGACTACGAAAACCAAAAGATTCTCTGAAACTAAAGTGTAAGAGTAAACTCTTAATGAATTATAAATAATTTATTACGTTTTTCAAGTTATTGTGAATCTTTAATCAAAATCAGCTTATGTCCAGTCGACACTGGGTAAATAGCCTTTTCATTTACTCTCTGCTTTTCCCGGTCTTGTGCCAGGGTCATCCATAGCTTTCCGGTGAAATGCAAAATCGTCATCTGATCGTCGGCCTGGTGGTCTGCCCACTGACTTACGACCCTACTTAATCTTGGCCACAACTCTAATCGCTATTAGCCATCTACCCTACTAATGTTATAAATGGGAAAGTTGTGAATACTGAATATAAATGGATGTTTTTTATTCTTTCACGTCAGAACGACTGAACAGATCTGACTGAGATTTGGCACAAGGATAGACTATATGGCCTGGAATAACATATGCTACTTTTTATCCCGGAAAATTTCGTAGTTCCTGCGGTATAGCGACAAACGAATTCTTGGCAGACGCAGTCGCAAGCAACAGCTTGTTTATCATAAAGTCAATCAAGCAACGTAATTCAATACAATTGAATCCGTTCGTATTTTGCCTGCTATTATCAGTTACCACTTCGTAGATCGCGAATGATTGAGTTTCATTACAATTGATACTTTTATGGCTTGCGCAATAAACAAAGCTGTTGTAGTTTCAGGACTTTCAGGGGTGTTTCACAAGACTGCTACTTAGCACAAACAGTGAATTATTCTTCAAGGCTACTAAAACAATGTTATTTAGCTTCGTAAGAAGACGCCTGTTTCTCAAAACTTTGTACAATCATGATCGGGCTATTCGTTTGGTTAAAGGGCGTTCTACTTTGGTAGTGCGTTTAGTTTGGAGGTAGGTATCAAAAAAAACTTGTAAATAACATTAAGAGGGTGCATCCGTGCTGAGCTCGCAACGTCGCATTTTTGGTGATTTTTTGCGATTATTTCACAGAAATTGAATGAAAGTATCAAATATCCGTCTGTAGTGCACTTCGTTTTTAGTGTATTAATGTGTCCAATGCAATGATTAATGGTGATGGACTTTTATTTTCGTATTATAGGGATAGAATACTATAACTCGTTTAATAAAAAAATAAAAGTCCATCACGATGAGTTATTGCATTAGACACATTAATACACTAAAAACGAAGTGCACTACAGACGGATATTTGATACTTTCATTCAATTTCTGTGAAATAATCGCAAAAAATCACCAAAAATGCGACGTTGCGAGCTCAGCACGGATGCACCCTCTTAACAGGTCAAAGGTTTTGGCTGTGTGTTCATAGATTTACATACAATAGGAACAATTAGGACGGACAGCCATTAATTGTATGAGTCGTACCGTGACCAAAATGTAGAAGCTTTGATAGAGACCGACAAAAGAGGTGCTAAACATGTTTATGCGAAATTGTTGCCGTATTCTTACATCTAAAGGTGCGTAAAAGATGTTGACGGGGCGGGGCGTATACGCAACAAAAAGTATGAAGAAACGGTGAGAAAACTTGACGCCTACGACACGTCACTGCGTATACGCGGCGGTGTGGTCGGACCTTAATGTGACAGTTATACGCAGAAACTGTTTCGTAAAAAATATTTTTATTTACAGTTTCTATGTCATCTTTTTGTGTTTAATTTGATGATTTATAGTGTAGGTAAGGTAATTTAAACAATCACTCTTAAAAATCAATTATGTCATCATCGGACCTGGTACATTCCATTTCAAAAACATCCTGACTCTATTCTGTATCAGTCGCCTTTGTTACAGTTTGTTATTTAATAATAATCCCTTTTTCCCACAGAACCTATATGCCACTATTATTTTTAAGGAAAATTAGATTAGATAATGTAGTATATATGATTCCATCCGCCTATTGAGTTATGTAATGGTAGGTATTTGGAGGTGATCACGATATTTACATGGCTTCGACAAATATAATTATTTTTCGGGAGATGTATTTTTTGCTATAAGAATAGAATTACTCTCGACTCAAATTAATTAGGTACATAACAAAAGTTAGGAATTCGCAGCGAATATTTCTGTCAGTTTTTTGCGGCGCCTGACCGCTATTTAGCTCGTTTAAAAAGTTTGATGACACCATGTAGTGAGTTTTTATCCACAGTAGAGACAACTTTTATTTCTTAAGCCAGGTACTCACTAGCGAACTGTAACTGTACCGAATGGATTCTGCATCGAGGTTCAAGTGTGTACCTACATGTAAAGCTAGTTATGAATGTAGCCCGAACCGAACAGGGCGATCGCAAACACACATCGGTTACAGTATCTTTAAAGTTACTGTTTCAACTCGCTAGCATGTACCTACCCGATTTTATTTTCTTTATGACCCAATTAAAATTAACTCTAGTACAAGATGGCTTGCTCCGGGTATTTCTTCTGTTGTTAAGTTGTTGTTGTTTGTTTGCAGGCGGTGATAGAGCATGGATCAAAGCTCTCTGCGGAGCTGGCCACAGGATACCTCTCCCGCTGTGTTGCAGACACCAAGTCCAAAGATGGCCTCATACAGCTAGGACTCAGGCTAGGTTAGTACTCAAAACTCGGCAATCTACCACATTTCGCTGGCCTCGATTCAGCTTCTTTCCGTTCGTCTACTTATCTTTGGACCCACGGAAGAGAAGAAAGAGGAGGAAAGGCCCTCACAATTAATAAAGCTTTGAATAAGACAATAAAATCTTTGAATACTATTCTTACAACATTTATATGTTGGAAGATAAGTAAAGCAATCCCGTCGTGAGTAAGCGAAATTTAACCTTTTTTATGGCATTTACATCCTAAAATTATTCTAATTTGTCAATTTATTAAAAGAACAGGAAACCGGATTGGTATGGTCTCATAATCAGTACAGAATTGTTTTCAACAACTTGTGATATAACAAATTAGTTGGCAACAGAGTGGAGTATATTATATTAGGAGCAAACGTTGACCTTGCCGCGCAACACCCGTGCCAATATCTCGCGGAATGTCAAGCCTCTCGTTTCCTTGACTACGGGAAAGAGATGATGTTGTTTGTCTCATTGTGAGCATTTATTCCTTTCACACACAACAGACGAGACAAAAAAATCGATAGTTTTGTAACTACATTCATCGAGACAAAGTAGAATATTTAATTATAGATAAGACGTGTGCGAGTTTATTTTGGTACATCGTATCGTAGGTAGGGCTCTGGCTCTGTCTTCCATTTTCAACATTTTAAGCTGAAACAACATAGTATATCAAATAGATTATTGTTATCTTATGTGATCGTAAATGGTTTGTCCTTGGGTATTCCATGCCATGGTGTGAGATTGTGTTGAAGATAATTCGTAGGACCTTGCTAGGAAGACTAATTTATTTATAGAATGGAAACACGTCGCGACGGCCAGTCAAGTACGAATATATTAGCGAACATATTGATTTCTGACTTACCGTAGAACGTTGGCACACTAAACGTCTCGAGGATTTTCCGTGCCAATTCAATGTAACCTCATTACGACATTTACTGTGAAAAGGATCTACCGTAAGCCAGAAATTAATTTGTTCGATAGTTACTGTAGATGTTTTTTTTTCCGCGGCCTGACCGGAACACTGCTAAGCGTCGGTTCGGAGACATAGCAATACCAATCGGTACTACTAGCCACTGCTGCTCGGCAAAACTTTGACACCCCGTCAAGACGATCCTGGAAGCGATAGAGCTAAAAACTCCAAAGTGGGGATACTCATCAAACGTGTTCTCAACGGGATTGTTGTTGTTGTTACTGCAGGTGGTTTCCTGAACGAGGCGGGGTGGTACGCGGACGCGCAGCGCGTGCTGCTGCGCTGCCGCGAGCTGTGCCGCGCGCAGCCCGCCAGCGCACACTACCGCAGGCTCACCCTCGAGTGCTGCCACCGGTGAGTCCACACGCTGACTACAGTACTGGGGCCTTACCATGACGTCCTAATTCCGACTCAGTTCAAGTTTTAGCTGTCACTTTTAGTATGAATCTGGCAGCGAGCGAATCTAAACTGAATCGCATTAAGACGTCATGGTAAGGCCCCAGTCCGTGAGTTCTTAGAAGTCTTAGAATTAGAATGCCATTCGGGTTTGTCTTGATACGTAAATCGGCCGAGTGAGGGAGACAGCGAGACAAACCCGAATGAAAGAGCTCACTGAATGTACGCTCCAAGAAACTGAATCAAAGAGCTATATGGAACATTTTCTCATACAATTTCGTAATAACTATTTTAGTAGGAGTATGGTAAGTCATTATGAAAAGGTTCCACAGTGGTACGCGATTCAGTTTTTCTCGCTGTACATACACATACATACATAGCCTTGCCACAGTATCACTTACGATACATGCTCGCCGCAAAGAAGAGACGTCGGAAATAATTGTGCGCCTTATTTGACGCTTTGCCCCACCAACAGAGGAAATTTCATGATATTTGTATTGAAAACAATTTCAGGCTCTTCGACATTAGGTGCATTTTCTATAGGCCTAAATCGGAGTTCGGTTCGTGCCATTCCAAAACAATAATAATCATGGATATGGAATAATCGGAATAGCCCCCTTGACTACGGCAAACATTACAGACTATACAAAACTGTGAAATGCAATATTGACACGCTGAAATCACATGTTTTATTCACGTTTATGAAGGACTATTATGTTGGCTCAACTGTAGCAACAATTATTAAAAGCACATTGTAAATGGTTAAAAATTTTGGTGCATTTTGAAATACGAAATAATTAATCCTGTCAACTGGTCGCAAAAATAATTTGAGCTGATTTTGTTTGGTATTTCCGGGTGACGTGATTTCAAAAATTGGACCCAGATAACATGAATTATCAGCGTCGTTATATCGATTGATCGGAAAGTTAAGTTATCATAGGGATAAAATAAACCGACTATCTGTTGACTCACATCTAAGATTAAAAATATGTTACAATATCAGCTTTTGCCATCTTAATGTCAACGACCGGGCGACCTAATTTTGTATAAACAAACGTTTCGAGAACGATCTAAGCTTTGAACTACAACTTTGATCCCTGCTGGGTGTGGTATAATAATTGCTTCGCAACGCCTTGAGCAACTAACATTACCCGACAAACTGCTACAAACCTTAAATAGAAAATTTAATTTGATGTATGTTGAAGTATTATCTGTTTATTTACATTCAGCGCCCGTTTAGGAGCCATAATTGTATTTGCGATGATCTCTGTCAAGGATGGGCATGTTGAAATAAAAGTATTAAAAAAAAACTTGTTGAAATTTATTACAGTGCCGTAATTTAGCCAGAGGCACTTAATTATTTTACTATTAAAAAAATATTAAACTGTCAATAAAACAGTAATACACACAGACAGTGTAATATTCTAAGTTGCACCACCTGCTCAGATCTGTTCTTTTCTCCGGTCCGTTATGGTTGCCTGGTAGAGATCGCTCTGTAGCGATAAGGCCGCCTATTGCTACCTGTATACCTTTTTTCTGTTTTGATTGTTATATGTGGTGTTCAATAAAGAGTTATTGTATTGTATTGTATTGTAAAACAGTCATTCGCGGTAAACGCTGAAGGATAATTCGAATTATAATGTAGACACTATGATGTAGAAAATATGATTATCCTTCTATAATACATATTGCCAAACCATACCTAAAAATGGAAGACCCCACAATATGTATAATATTAATGTCGTCATCACAATTCTAATCGTACTCTTATTAGATCAACGTAAATTGCCTGTTTCTAAGATATAAGTCTACCTTATGACCGGCGATATCTACACACAGCGAATATGAGACGACTGTGTTTGTCAATGCTTCCGGGCGCTTCATCTGCGTGGTTCACGAATTTCCTTCCAATCGGGTTCCCATTCAGCACTAAGGAGATGCTGCGTGCGGAATTAGGGTGCGACCACACCGCCGCATAAAACACGGTGACGTTACGGAATCGCAACAAAATGTATGAAGAAACCGTGAGTAAACGTGTCGCATACGATACGACAAGTCACTGCGTTTACGCGGCGGTTTGGTTGCACACTTATATCTTCTATCCTTTACAATGTGGGGGTGTAATCTATGTACGACTCGGAATGCAGTGGAACGGTCCCCCGTTTGATTCCTATAGTACACGGAATGTCAGGTCGAACGTTCGGGACCTTGCATTCCGAGGCCGTACATTGTTAGCACCCCCATTATGGAAGCTTGGTCCATGGTTATTTAGGGTCCAGTAAAACTCACGCGGAAGCAATGGTGTTTAGTATAGAAGTTTACACTGCCATCTTTTTCAGTTAAGTATATTATTTCTTAGATGAAGAAATCGCGTTGTCGTTCTAATTTGTCAAAGCCTTGACATGTGGCTGGGTTAGTTTAACTAAACAGCCGTGTAAATATTATTTAGAATTTTTAAATTGCGTTATAACATAGAAAGTACCGGTTACTTCTCTTCCCGCGCAGATTATAAAGATAAAAGCCCATCGAGGTAATGAGCGAAAATTTTAGGAATAATTTTATCGCGTCTAGCAACCCATCACTATTTTGATTCCCCTTTCCACCTATACGCCCACAATTATGCTAACCGTAGGCAGCGGTAGTCAGCTAGGCAGCTCCACAATTTGTAAGCCCTGCCTACCCTGGCGATCCCCGAGCTGCTTGCCCTAGGATCCACCAACCAACTACCTGCTGAAAAACCCTAATCATTATTAGACACCTTGTACGAGTGTATTTGTTTGTTCCCCAGCCTGCTCAACACTCAGTCGGCGTACTGCTGCTTCCCGGCGGCGGCGGAGACGTACGCGCTGTCGTTGGAGCTGCTGTCGTTGGCCGACGACACGCCGACGGCGGCCGAGCGGCCCGACACGCCGCGGCACGTGTCCGCCGAGTGCAGTCACAGGTAACATTGTCATTGCCACACGGGAGTTTCTTCACATGCTTGCCGTGTAGTTGTCCTATGCTGGGCCACTAGTGGCGATGGGTATGACCAAGTAGTTAAAAATACATCTCTAAGGAGTGGAAAGCGAGCGGTCACGATCGGTCACCTACGCGATGGATAGACCATATAAAAGCTGCGACAGAAACCAACAATACTCCAATGCTCCTGTGGCAAGTGGAGGCGCATTGCAAGGGGTGTTTGATCCGCAACAGATGCGAATGTCTCATCGCTCTTGTCATGCAACCACGGCCAAGAGTGAACGAAAGGAGAGTTAAAAATTTACGCATGTTTTATGAAGGGAGGTAGTGACAAATGGTTTCCATTAAAAAGCTATGACTTGCCGTTCGGAAGCAGTATTTGAAAGCGCAGACGTCAGTTGTCAATACCATACCCACCAGCCCGGCTAACACGACAGCGCGCGGGTTAGACTACCCGTCTCTTTCTAGAACGAACAGTAAGAAAAAGTCGGGCAATCTAACTCGCGCGACGCGACTTGTGCGCTCTCGTGCTAGACGTGCAGCAATAACGTTGCCCGCAATACCAAGTCTTCACGGGAGGCCTTCCAATGCTCAGTATTTCTGTACGCCGTCGCTTCTCCAGAATGTTCTTCTACCAACTGCTACTAATTGTTTTTTTTTTTATATTAGAGGGGGCAAACGAGCAGACGGGTCACCTGATGGATTGTTCTGCAAACCTATTCCCACTTCAGCAAATTTTAAGGGATGCGACAGTATATTCACCGTAGCTTATACTTTGTTGCAGGCTGGACACATGCGACATCCTGACCGTGGTGAGCGGTCTCTCGGACGACAGCGAGCCAGCGGGCGCGGCGTGGGCGCTGCCGGCACTGCTGGCGCGGCTGTTCAAGGAGTTCAGCGCGCTGTTCTTCGTGCGCTGCGACTACAGCGCCGCCCACGCGTGGGCCATGCGCGCGCTGCGTCTGCTCCGCCCAGACACGCCGCCCAAGTCAGTACAACGCACTCCACACACTTATCTACTGTATGATATTTGCTAGAGTCTCCACTTTCTATTAATTGAGAGAGGAAGAGTCGCCTATGAAATCAAGGAAACTTCAAATTTATATTTTAAAAGAATAATAGATACGAATACTAAGATAGGAGTATTACGCGAAATCAGTCGAAAGTGTGCCGGCAAAAAATTCTCAATCGCATTGAGAACTGTTTTCAGCGAGTGTGTTCAGTCGGGTGACGAATATCATAATTTCAATTTGTCGAAGTATTGAGATCATATATGAAAACAATATGCATACAAACAAAATGCCGAATTTCTCAAATCATAATATCAATTTGCATAATTGTCTTATATAATATAATAATCATGCAGCCTAATAATCAAAGTTCATAATAAACTATGTTTATACAAACGTCGAGGATAATGATCGAAAAGTATAAGCGCCTGGCAAAAATCTAACAGCAATACTAATATAATTATTGAATATAGCAGTTTGTTTTTGTTGGCAAAACTGCAACAGCAACATTATCCGGGCTGCTATAAAAAAATACCTAACATTAGCCTTCTGAACCCAACCTATCCGACTCGCTTCTGCTCCGAACCGTCTTGCTCGCTCGCTTCGCTCGCTCGCACAAATCAAATGTTTTTTGCATTTGGCACCAGCCAAGTATAAATATGCGACAAAAAATGGTACGCTTATTTATTAAATATAATTATGTTGCATGATGTTATACTCTCTAATCATTATTCTAAATGTTGTTAAGGGTTTTAATCATTATATTGAATAACCGAATATTAAAATGAAATTATTAGATATAAGCATTATTGCAATTGTTGTTATGAGTAATGAATGTTACATTATTTAAAGCTTATGCTCGGTAAAAATCTGAAATCCGTTGTTATGCTAAATGAATATTATGATTTTTGAGCGTAGTGAAATGAAATTATGCTAAAAGTTTGTATGACGATTGAACGGCACCCGTTTTCACCACAGTCTCGCGTGGACCGGAATCAGTCGAAGCCCTGAACTCTGCCAGTAATTGTAAAATGAAGATAAGAATTTTCTTGTTCGTCGAAACAACTATAGAAAGCCTGCTCCTATTTTTGTATCCTACGTAAACCAAATATATAGATGATTAACTTGCTATTAAAATTTTCGTGGGTAATCTTTTCAAGTCTGCCACTTAACACTTAATTCTCATATGATCAGATTCCCTAAATGTCTATTTTTAAAATGCTTCGAATGTCTGATTCTATGTAATGCCTAATTCCGCAAATGCCGGTTTTCTTATCAAATAGTAAAAACATATGTAAATTTGTGTTATACTAGTTTTGCATCAGGCTCAAAAGAAGCCCGAGCAATAAAGAAAGTATTACGTTATTTATCGTCTGATTTATTTTTTCCGCCAGTTTTGCTGTTTTTACGGTATTTTTTAAGTATAACTAATCCCCAAGAAAAAGCTGTGTCAATATCTACGAATCCGTAGCAAATTTGCGCAACAAAACGATGTATTAAATACATGTTACACTTTTTTGCTATTTTCATTGTCTATTTTTTATACTTCTTTGTGCTGCGATGATATAAGCTTGTTCTCATTTAATTGCATTGCATTATGGTAAGCTGAAAAGGAACACATATATAATCAAATGCAGACATGTTAACTAGCATGAAGACTAGAAAAACATTCGGTTGAATGCCTGATTAACAATTAGGTAAACAATAACTTCGTTGTTGCTAATTCTGATAACCTCAATGAAAGATAAACAAAGGAGGAAAAGATACCCATCAAATAGTTATGAGCGTCAATAGTTGGAGATATTATCTTTGTGTCTATGGTTCAAGCGCCGATAGTATCACATGTTTACGGGGTATTGATCTCTTAATCGACCATTACAATATTAATAGCGCGGTATTTTTAGTCCGATAGAAATAGACAGCCGTAGTATATATTTTTATCTCAGACCAAATACTTGCATATAAAAATATATTTTTATTTAATCTATTTTGATGTGGCAGTATCTGGATGACCGTTTTTTTTTTGGTACGGTTTCTAAAAATTAAACCTAGATCGATTTATCGTCCCCGAAACTCCCTGCATACCAAATTTCATGAAAATCGTTGGAGCCGTTTCCGTCGTTGAAGACATTGACATAATTAATAAACTATGGTGTCGAAAGTTGCATCAAAAATGATATGTTGCAATGAAAGTTTAAAATTTGAATAATGATTAATTAGACGTTTGTATTTATTGAATGTTCGTCAATGCCAAGGGCGGGATGTTGTTTTTGTTTCGTAACAGTTTATTGCCACGTGTTTATTATGATATTAAACCAAGAGGTTGTTTGTGTCGATATTTTTAACTTTAAATGACAAATATGGTTGCAATAATACTGCGTATTTTAGGCTAAAAAAGAACGAAAACAACAACATTTTTGTCGGGCGGGAAATAACTTTGTTTCCACTTGGAATGGCATGTTACGTGTACCCGGAAATGTCGAGCGTAGTAAACTTTGATGCCACTGGCATGCGGTCTTCGTTTCATGATATTTGATATTTGCGTTTGAATCTGACTAGAATTCACCACTGCACCTAATGTGCCTTTAAAATTTGCTCAAATTTGGTAGCCAATAAAACAGAGAAACCTTTGTCAAAATAATGTTATTAATTATAATTTACCAAAATGCAACCAAAGGTTAGGTCTGGTTTATTATGGAAGTGGGTATGGTTGCATTCGCGTTAGTTATTTCATTTTTTAAAGCGGAGAGGAAAGGAAGAAGTTAATCAACTGCTAGAATACAAATATACAATGCGAACGCATTTCGTGTGACTATTTCGCGGGGTAGCAGACTAAGGTTACCTACCCATTTAATGTGGAGTTTTACCATCTTCTTTCCGAATCATCTCAATCATCGTTATTGACCGCGGCCTAACTGCAACATCTAGAGAAACAGTGACAGAGTCAGATTTCCTTAATATAAATAAGGTCATCAACAGCCTAGGCCGGTGATTCTTAACCTTTTTCAGTTACGGACCCCTAAGAAATTGAGCACAATTTTCATGGAACCCCTAATAAAAAAGAAATCGAAGAGTAACGATTACAACACTTTGGGGATGTGGCTTTCATTTATATATTACTGCGGACCCTCATACGTCCACTCACGGACCCCTAGGGGTCCGCGGACCACAGGTTGAGACACACTGGCTCAAACAGTTCTCCTCGCCTCGTATTCATCTCGTCTCGTCACCCTATCGTTACGCTAATAGTCACCGACATGCGAAGATGCGGCCGGCCGCACTCTCACACATCTGAGAGCGAAATGGTGATCTGGGCGTATAATTGCAGGATAACGATCGAGGTGGTCCGCGCGTGCGGCAAGGCGTGCGTGGTGAAGCGGCGCTTCTCGGCGGCGGGGCTGCTGGTGCGGCAGGCCGTGGCGCTGGCGCGGCGCGCGTTCGGCGCGCACCACCCGCGCTACGCCGCCGCGCTGCTCGACTACGGCTTCTACCTGCTCAACATCGACTCCATCCCGCACAGCGTCGCGGTCTATGAGGTCAGTGTCCGCGCGTTCGGCGCGCACCACCCGCGCTACGCCGCCGCGCTGCTCGACTACGGCTTCTACCTGCTCAACATCGACTCCATCCCGCACAGCGTCGCGGTCTATGAGGTTTCGACTTGTTCTATGAGGGTTTTTGTGGGGATAAGTCGGTTAACTTGATAACTTAAATCCCGAATTGTCCCGGAAGAAACTGAGCGTCAATTGAAATAACATAGAATCCAATCCCAGAAGAAGTCGTTTACCATGCCGTCCCTCTCGCTCCAATATTCAACACTACTAGGCCAAGCGAGACGGCACGATTCCAACTTCCAATTTGGAATCAGACCAGTAGTAGTTTTTTTTAGTCGTGTCCTCGTTGCCACCTTTGGCCGTTACAATAAGTTGTTATGTGTTGTGTGCAGGAGGCGCTGGCGACGCTGCGGCGCGTATTCGGGCGCAGCAGCCTGCACGTGGCGACGGCGCAAGAGGACCTCGCCTACGCGCTCTACGTGCTCGAGTACTCTTCCGGGCGGTTCTACAAGGCGCGCGACCACGCCGAGCGCGCCATACGCATCATAGAGGTCAGGCACGCGCACGCACACACACCATGACGTCTGCTATACTATTCCGACTCAGTTCAGTAAGCTTATTATCTAACTCGCTCGCAATCGCCATCGTGTTCATTTTGACAGTTCTCGTATGAATGTGACAGCTAGCTGATTCCGATGCCAATTGTCAGCCCATACATGAACTGCCAAAATGAAGACGATGGCGATTGCGAGCGAGTTAGACAATAAGCATACTGTTTTTAACTGTTAAAAGTTTGCTAATCTATTTATAATACTGTTACAGACGCTGGTTCCGCCAGATCACCTTCTGCTGGCTTCAGCTAAGCGCGTGAAGGCGCTAATACTGGAAGAGATCGCTCTCGACACGCCAGCAGCGCAGGAGATGCGAGGTACGGAACACTCGCGTGACCCACGATTACACCCACACCTAGGGTAGGGCTCATCTACGCTTTTCCGCGGGGGAATAATATAAAAACTATTGACGTGACAGGAACACGCAGATTTTTTTTGACAAAGTTACACCTCTACGATTATAAATCAGGGTTTGTTTAACGCTTTTAGCTGTCATTTGAAATTAACGTAATTTTTTCCGTGTGACGACAATAAAAAAATATTGAAACAATGACCAACTGAAACTTTGAACAACTGAACAAACTATTACTACTACCCACCCACACCCACCTACCTACTACTTTGAACTTTGAAACAATGACGTTAAAAAACCACCTTATTTTGTTGTCCCCAGAGCCGTCGCTGCTGGAGGAGTCGGAGTCGCTCCACAAGGCGGCGCTGGCGCTCTCCATGATGGCGTTCGGCGAGATGAACGTGCAGACCGCCAAGCACTACGGCAACCTCGGACGCCTCTACCAGAGCATGCACAAGTTCCAGGTACGAACGCCGATTGCTACAAGGTGCTCTAAGTTGAATGTATTATACATATAAACCTTCCTCTTGTTTCACTCTATCTATTAAAAAAAACCGCATCAAAATCCATTGCGTAGTTTTAAATATTTAAGCATACATAGGAACATAGGGACATAGGGACAGAGAAAGCGACTTTGTTTTATAGTATAAAACAAATAGTATAAAATAAGAGGTAAATGTCAAAGTGACAGATAAGGACAAACGATTACTAAGTTAACAGAGGCCTATAGTGCGTTTATGAATAAGGGGGTAAGGCATTTAGGATTATTTTATGTTTCGATCAGTTCTTTTACTTTTTCTGTGTGTCTACTCTTGCTTTACGTAAGTCCTGTCAATCGTTCTGAACTGGAAGAAATCCCTTTTAGGGATAAGTTCGCCTTTGTGCATTTGTGTTGTCCTGTATTCATCTTTTTCATGTGTTTATATACAATAAAGAGTTAAACATACATACATATACTTTGAAGTCGGTTTACATTAGCTCTAAAAGGGTAATTTTGATTACCTACTGCTAAAAATCCAATTTGATATATATTTTTTTATGTGAATAGGAAGGCAAACGAGCAAGTGGGTCACCTGATGGTAAGCGATCACCACTGCCCATAGACACCCACAACCCCGGAGGGATTGCAGATGCGTTGCCAACCTAGAGGACTTGGATGAAATGCCTCTTCAAACAATCTTATAACTTATATTAAAACAATGTGACAAAAAGCTAAGCATATCTACGAACAATCCCCCTTCAATGCCCGTCCGGGAGCAAAGAAAAAACATAAAATGTACCTGCTGCTTCTACCCGTTGAGATAGTAAAAGCCCATCGAGGCAATGCACGAATATCTGAAAAATACATACATACACGCCTCATTCCCATTCCCACAGGGGTAGGCAGAGACTACTTTGTTCCACTTGCTACGATCCTGACATAAATCTTTCGCTTCATCCCCATTCATCAGTCTCTTCATACATGCTCGTCGGTTTCGGGTACTCTTGACCTGACCATTTTCCAAAACGTCCCCAATTTCTGAAGAAAAAATGAAGATTAGCGCTCTATCTATGGAAACTTGCGTTGTTGCTAAGTTTCAACGATAAATTAACAGTCTTCGAAAAAATAGGTTAGAATTGATTGCTTGATAGGGTTAATTATTTGAAAATAAAGTCGACTAAACAAATTTTCAATTAAATTTAATTTTTGTGCTGCGAGTGACTCCATCCTATTTTACTTTCTTGAAATCTAACATGACTCACAGCTTAAGAACCAATCAATTCGCACAAATTTTATTCAGAAAACGTCCCATTTGGAGTGGTAAAAATAAATATAGTATATTTCCTTGTGTTGTAGGTAGGCCAACATTTTAGTTCTTCACTATCGACCAAATTAATTTTCATGCACCCCCGCTTGCGATTGTGGACCCCCATTTTTGGTCACGCCCAACGTAGACCCCCGTCGAGTCTTCCGTGGACCCCTGGGGGTCCACCTGGACCACTTTGGGAACTACTGTAATAGACGATGTATATATGTATGGCGATATATGTAATACTAGAGCTGTGTAAATATTCAAATGTCTCCAGGACGCGGAGACGATGCACCTGAAGGCCATCGCGATCAAGGAGGAGCTGCTGGGCGCGGAGGACTACGAGGTGGGGCTCAGCATCGGGCACCTCGCCTCGCTCTACAACTACCATATGCAGCAGCACAACGCCGCGGAGACTCTATACCTGCGCTCCATCGCCATCAGTCAGTACACAACACATTACTACCTTAATACTCATAATATAGTACATAGAAGTAAAAAAAAACCATCGTCTCAATTTTTTTGAAATGAAAACTTTAGCGGCGCTGAGCGCTTTTTGGGATGGGTAAAAAAATTATAATTTCGCGACAGACGTAAGACGGTGGGAGAGTTTAAGTACCAGGACATCAAGATCGTCTAAGAGCTTATTTTGAAATACGAATTAATCGCGTTCGATTTTCGAAGTGTTAGAGGTCTGTCAATATAGATAATACGTACTTTTTTTTTGTAAGCGGCCAGTACGGTACGCTTATTTTTTTTATGTGAATAGGAAGGAAAACGAGCAAGTGGGTCACCTGATGGTAAGCGATCACCACTGCCCATAGACACCCGCAACCCCGGAGGGATTGCAGATGCGTTGCCAACCTAGAGGACTTAGATGAAATGCCTCTTGTGCCCGTAATTTCCCCGGCTGCTTATTGAGCATCATGGAGATTACAACATTAAAATCTAATCTAAGCTGTTGTTTTCACTTCCGCCGGCACTCCCGGAGTGGTACTCGTCGCTTTTTTCGTCCATCTGTCGCGTGCCGCGTCACAGCCGGCCGCGGAGTGGGGATAAAGTGACAGGCGCTCGGCAGAGCAGCCGAGGCCAATATGACGGCGCTCATGGCTCACATCAACTAACCGTGTAGCATTTACATTGACTTATTCGTGCAAGTGCTCCGCGGTATTTATGTGTTGAGTACAAATGGTCGAAGCCTCCCTCTAAAAATCTCCCAATAGCCTCACTTGTCTTGTCTAGTCAAAGGTTAACTGGTAAAGATCCCTTATAGGGATAAGTTCGCCTTTGTGCATATATTATTGTTATTTATATTTATTATGAATTGTATCTGTTTCTTTATATTTGTACAATAAAGCATTACTTTGTTGTAGGTCTAAAGCTGTTCGGTTCTCGCTACTCGGGGCTGGAGTACGACTACCGCGGGCTGGTGCACGTGTTCACGCAGCTCAAGCGCCACGACCGCGCCGACCACTACTCCGCGCTGCTCCAGCATTGGCATGGTAACTACAGCACACATACACAAAGACACGCACACTCTTCTTCTTGTATTTAAGAGCTAGTCTCTTGTCGGTGCAGTAGTCGCCACTCCGCTCGGTCCTCAGCCAGCCTCTTGACCTCCCGATACGACGCGGCACCCACTTTCTCCTTCGCCTCGTAAAATAAGTCAATCTTGGCCTTCCTCTGCCTCGTCTTCCTTCCACTTTTCCTTCCAGCAGGTTTAAAAAGAACACGCACACTACTGCACCAATAGTTTACCCTCTACAATGAGAGAAGCGTAGAGGAATCTTTGTTCCCTGCACTAGCACGAGAGCGCACAAGTCGGCCCCGCGCGTATATTACCCGTCTTTTTCTTACTTATTCGTTCTGGAAAGAGACGGATGGTCTATCTCGCCTGGATGACTTTTAATGGATGTCGCCAGTCGCTTTTCGCGTAGTGAGTGTAGTGACTTCTTGACAAGTTTTTTTTTTCTTTAGTTGAGTTTGACATTAACTGGTCTCGTTTCCACGCGATACTTGCAAAGTGTGAAGATTTGCAGAAGCTTTCTTCCAACTCTATTCGAGATCCCTTTTGAGCTATATTAGAAGCCTTTGGGCGTTTGCGCCAGGATGACTCATCCTGGTCTGTTTACAATTTTGTATCCTCAAGTCTCCCAAAAATGGGCCACTCGGTTGGCTGCTTTGCTTGGTTAATAATAGCAGACAGGGAAAAAAACTCGGCGCCATTTTGAAAAAGTTCCTGATTCCGCTTTGACAGAATGGCGAGTTTTTCTTATTTTACTTTTATTTTCAGAATTACGGGAGCAATCTAAGACCGAGCAGCAGCCAGATCTCGGCGCGGAGGAGGTGCTGCCCCTGCAGGAGCTGCAAGCCAAGCTGTTCGCGCCCAACGACTGAGCGCCAAGTTTATTAGTCGAATTGTATAGCCCAGACTGGCAGCGTCAAGCCAAGTCTTATGTTGCGTCTGTAAAGTTTGTGTGCCGAGGCCGTCGATAGTGTAAATAGTGTTACGCGCCCACTGCCGACCTCTAGCGGGAATACCAGAGATTTAAACGATGACAAAATTGAAGTGTAGCCACTGTGATTTGAAATTTGTAGATTATCGTTTCGTAGATTTATGAACCGAGTCAGCCTTGATAAACATGCACAATACGTGTCCAGTATTTTTAAGAAATATTTTATATGATGCACAAAATGGGACCTCGATCGGCGGCCGACTGGACTTTGAAGGATTTGATGGTAGAGTTATGGGACTATAGTAGGGTGACCTGTGAACTTGGCTACGCTTACAAACGTACGTACGAACCATTTTCATATAATTATGCTCCGTGAGGGTGCGAGATTAGGGTGTCCACTGCTAATGCAAAAAGAAAGCTTTCCTCGACCTGCTACCAAAACTCCTTAACGATATAATTTTTAAAAAGGTTGCCGAATTTTTGATCCCGTGGCCCGATTTCTGAATGCTCGTGGCTCTATATTAACATTCGGAAATGGTAGAAGACTGTGTTTTATTGTATTGAATTTGCCCGGTTAGCACGAGAGCGCTCAAGTCGCGTCGCGCGCGTGAAAGACTACCCGTCTCTTTCTAGAACGAACAGTAAGAAAAAGACGGGCAATCTATCTCGCGCGCGACGCGACTTGTGCGCTCTCGTGCTGATGCGCAGGCGTTACTTTGCGTTATTTCAATGAACGAAAACTACTACAGCTGAAAAAATGTTCCAGTAGTTAGCAAGATTAATCAGAGCTGTATAGTTCTACTCTAATTTCGAATTTAGCGCGATTTATCAAGTATCGAGTAATTATTTATGAGTCAAATATCGGGTCCCTGATAGATCCTTCAGGTCCCACTCGCAATCACGATCATTAATTTCTATTTATATGGGTACGTATTAAAATACATAAAGTTTAAATACCTAATAGTTCAAAATACCTAAATGCGATTTTCTCAGAATTTTATAAATTTACCTAACCTAAATATATAGATAGAACCTAAACCAATCTATAGGTTAGGTTTATAAAAATTCTGTTAATTCTCAGAAAATCGCATTTAGGTATTTTGAACCATTAGGTATTTTAACTTTATGTATTTTAATACGTACCCATTTATATCTATCAAAATGATAGATGGCAGTGAATAATGAACGCGTTTGTGATTGCAATGATAATACGGAGTAGGTTTTTAGTTTAGGTTTTCTTGATTATCTAGAGCTTCCCGACTTCCTAAGAAGTGGATACCCTGGAGTCATGTAGCCGCACCCTCCGCTAAAATGGCTGTGAATTTTTGGACGTGGTTCGTGGGAACCTTCAGAGACGAGCGCCTCAGAATGTCAAGGTTGTAGATATAAAGGCAGCTGTTATGAGCTTATGTTCCTCATTCTAAGTGATTTTCATTTGTATATCAAAAATGTATACTCTATATATAAAATGTAGTAATAGTTTTTTTCGTTGTTTTATAGCTTATTTTTAGTTATAACCAATTTACTGTATGACGTGAAACATTATTGAAAACTGTATTAATAATAATTTACATTTGTTTTTATTTCTTGCCAATAACCGTTGTATTCACGCGTTAAAAGTTTAGTAATATTTACATATTTGCACTTGAGAGTTAGTATAGCTTAGTCTGATTTTTTAAAAATATACTTCAGTTGTAGTTGTATTATGTTGTAGTTAAAAGCAGTATTTCCGAATGCTGTTATGAATTATTTAGTAGAATGTTATTACGATGTATAGACAGGAAATATATAACAAACATATCTACGAGCATTGCCAGACCCTAGTACTTATCTAAAGCTTAGCGCGTTTACGATAGTATAACTGTATATAAAAGATCGCAGTAAGTTAAGGATTTATTTTCATACATTCTCAGCTTGATCGTGTATGGGACTTGTTAGTAAAGTTGACCGTGAATGACTGTTGGAACGAATGTCAAAATTGCAAGTAAATAAGTTAAACGACGAATGAGCTTTTATTTTTAGAATAGCTCCCTTGTTCATAAAAATAGGTATTTAAAGGAATCTGCAAATAAAATAACAGTTCCAATTAAATTTTAATTAAGGTAAAATATACACTGTGTAATGCTAGCACGAAGATCTAACCTACAAACAAGGATGGAATGCAATGTCAAACAATTTCAACTATAGTTTCGTAAATTGCAATCGTAACATCAATATAAATATATCAATACTATATGTTAATTGAGTAAAATTAACAATTCCAAGGCACTGCATCATAGGAATTCGTTGGACGAACTACATTTACAATTTCGCGATTCACAAACACAGAAGCTTAACAATTAAAAATATTCGAGAATTATACTTCTAATACAACATCGATAGTCAAATCTTCCATTGTGATGATTAAAGATAAAAACTTGAAAAAATCAATATGAAATTAAATACAACAGTAGAGCCTAGCTAGGGCTTCGGTTCGCTGCTCACGCGGGGCCGAGAAGTGCGACGAGGGCTCGCTTGTAGTCTCCGGAGGTCTCGCCCTGCTGCCGAGGCGCGTCATGTTAGCGGCGGCCGAGAGATGGCGCGGCGGCACGGTGCGCATGCGGCGGAAGAAACGCGGGCTCATTAGTAAGGTGCAATGCTTCAGGCTACACCGAAATAAGTATCATACCGTCCCTCACTCACCTATTAATGATTGTGAGCGGAACGGCACGAAACGAACCTCGAGTAGGCCTTCTGTGGTAGTTAGGCGTTTGGAGGTTTGGGACTCTTTGACCTCTAATCCTTTAATACGTATTTCGATTACAAAAAAGCAATCAAATCTAAAATCAAACGAATAATGACTATCGCATCGCAGTTCGGAATGAAGTTCCATTTAATAAAATATAGGTACTTATGTACACATTAGTTTTTGCTGCGATTTCTGCACAGAATTTGTACCTCCACTCGCTAAGCGATAGGAAACTTCATTCTAATGAGGATAGAGATGAAGAAAAAAACATGTGACTGATCTTGAAAAAAATAGTTCTAATAATATAGTTTTGGATTTGAAACTACCCTCGCTGCCCGCTTTGGTATTCAATTGGATTGAGGTCGAAGAAGCCACAGGTTTGTGTTTAGTGACAACAATAATATAAATGCATGTTGGTTTTGATCATGCGAATAGCACAAGTATTTCCTAACAATATACCTACCCGTCAATTTAGGAAATATGTGCATACTATTCGCTTTCAGATCGGGATATCATAGAAATAAGATACACGGGTCACTCAAGGGACATAAATATATTTGGAACCAACTCCCCGTGTGTCTTATTTGAATGTCTGTCTGTCTCACGGTAGTTTTATGTCAAAGATAGTTGTAGCATGCTACATTGTTCTAATTGTCATGGAATGTGCTCACCTCCTGTTCCAATCACCAAGTTATTGCATAGAAACGTTAATCTTTGTTTAGAGCAGTAAAAGTAACAATTAACGCTTTTGCAAAATAATTTTGAAGCTGAATAAAATAACCAGCAAGTACTTTCTAATAAAGTAAGCATTACTTTCATGCTATTACTGTGGCTGTGTTCACATTACCGCACTATCAACGTTATTTCCTTTAAAATACACAAAAAAAAAAGTTAATTCTTCCGAGGTGGTGTGAAGACAGCCTTAGTGTGCAAGCTCTGTCAACGCGACCATTATTAATGATTTATCGTGATTAATTGTCATTTAATACAGAAGTTCTCCTTCCTTAACCTTGACATTGGCCCAAGCCTTACGGCCGCCATTTTAAGGAAGAATAGAATAATAACCTTCGTAATATCTCGGAAATGTTCGTATTTGTATGGTATTTGTCATGCTACTTCAGTCACACTCATAGACACCTCAGCATCATTCGGAAGCAATCGTATGCTCACAAAGGGAAACTTTCTACGATGGGAAAGTATTCACTACGTCTGTACTCTATAGTGGCGGATAAGTGTTGCTAACGCTGTCACGTTTGCGTTGATAGCGCGGATAGCTGTCAGCACAGCCTATGTGCTATAAAAGTGCTGTGCGTGGACATAGGGGTTTATAATAAATCGAGTTTTGACAATGTTTGTGTTAAGGGGCCTTACCATGAGTTCAGGTTTTAGCTGTCATTTTTAGGACCTGAGAGTGAGCGAACTTAAATTGAATCGGAATTGAATCGCATTAAGACGTCATGATAAGGCCCCTGTTCTACTCGTAATACAACAAAAAAGATAATCTCGCTGTAACTATAGCGTTCAAGGCCTGATTAAATATGCATATTTTAAGTACATATTTTGACGTGATAACGATAAATCGACGAACACCGGCTGCACGCACGAAAAAGTGTCACGTTCCGCGTGACGTCAGAGCTAGCAGTTTTCATCAATGTTTCTTTATGACGTTACCACACAAAACTATCGTCCGTAAACCGACTTTACAGACAACCAGATTTTTTAGATTCAGTCAGTCAATTTTGCTTTATGACTGGCTTGTAACCAACTAGTCTTCTAAAGCAAACCAGTTTTGTTTATGCAAATAAAATGATCTTATCTTATCTTATCTTAGTTTTAATCTAGACTTCATAAATAGTTAGTTATTCAAATGCCATATTATCTAATACTATTAACCATCTCTTTCTACTCTGCTAAAGCACTCTAATGAACGCGAAAAGCGACAGCGACAATCGCATTTTAAACAAACACAAACATCATCAACACCCAACACCGCCCCAACACACCTTAATATCGCTCTCGAGCGTCTTATCATAGATCCGCTCGTATTCCCGCTTAATGCTCCCGAGGTCTATCTCGGCGCGGCAGGCGATGATACGTATCAGCGCCGCGTCATCGGTCCCGGCGCCCTCGACAGCCGATCGGAGCCGCTGCGCGAACCACGCGGGCGCGTTCTCCACGCACTCAACTGAAAATAACACACACTTTACATACCCTGATCTCAGACTCCAGCGTTTTATCGTACAGCCGTTCGTACTCGCGCACGATCGCGCCGAGGTCTATCTCGGAGCGGGAGACGACGATCCTGATGAGCGTGCGGTCGTCCGTGCCGAGGCCCTGCATCGCGTCGCGCAGGCGCGTCGCGAACCACGCCGCCGGGCTCTGCGTGCACTCCACTGGAAACCGCGGCCCGAGTATTAACATTTAACACCATAGACCAACATCTATCTCACTCTTCCATCCTATACCGTTTGACAGAAAGAAATGGACGCGTTTGCCAGTTCCTATTTTAGTTTCGATTTCGAGCCTCATGTCTCATGTCAAATGAATCATGCCTCATTCAGCTGTCTCTATCACGGCAGACGCAATTTATCAACAAAGGTGTAATAAACTGTAACTACTGTAGTAATAAACTTGAAATGTGCAGCAACACGATACAATTAATTACATTACCAAAATTCACATCACTACCTAAAACAATAGCTTGTAATTGATTTTGCTGTAGTGTCTACATTAGTGGAGCCTTTTATGGTTATAAAGTAATAATTACATAAGGAGAAAACCTATCACATCTACAGTATTCACTGAAAGCTATTAGTCATGCCGGCCATGTTACAATGACCTCTATTTAATATAGGTCAAATACACACCCGACATTGTTAGGTATAAGTATAACTAGTCGCGATGCTATAACTGAGTAGATATCCGATAGTTTCGACTAAAATACTCTTGCCACATCACGCCGCTACATCGCGAATTATTTCGATCTCTTTAAACTTAGGAAATAGATTGAGTAAATTCAAATAAACCTAGCACAAAATTAGACCGCCTCGAAAGTATTTAACAAATAGAATTACGCAAACAACAAGCTAATCGTAAGCAGACAACTCGATCTAATTACATTTTTTTACACCAAAATCTTCGGTACTTACAGAAACAAAATAGATCAGTCATACTGAAGATTACGTTCCGTTGCTACTTACTTATATTATGCGTTCAATGCCTATGTACTTCATTATTTTCACGATTTCACGGGATATGTCTAATCTAAATCGTTATGTTGTATCAACCCGAATGCTGATAGTGTAATGTCGTAATATTTCCAACTATAGCGATTTTAACTCGCATTGAAAGTTACTTAAATATCAGCATTCAGTTCAGTGTAGTCTCAGTTCAGTGAACTTTATTTAATGTCAATATAATGTTTTTGGGCGAATTTTGCGAGTAAAATTTAACCCACTTTCAGTGGACAGATTGACTTGAAATTTAGCAAAAAAAAATAATGAATAAAAAATAATACTTTCAACAAAAACTTATTTGTTCGCAAGTCCTTGGTCAATTCTGGGTATTTCGCCCGAATCAGGTCAATTGGGGTCTTCCTACAATAATGTCGCGAGCACCGCCTAGACAGACTATTAACTGTGACAATGCCATCAACGAAGTCGTTTCATTTGACAATAATTGGTTATTCAGTGGAATTTAGGAGTGCTTCCCTCAAAATTTATTCGTATAATCAAATTGTTTTACTATGTACTATTGTCTACCTTGCCTTTTTTTTTCATTGTGCAGATTGTGGTCTTCAATAAAAAATGTTTGCTTTTGTCACAGAATATATAATAGTACTAACGTACAGAATGGCCACGCTCCGCCCCGCACCTATTCGAGTTACCCCACCCCTCAAGCGCAGTCTGCCGGAAAGCTGCTGGCAACTAGTAGGGCTCGCGACGCGATGTATGTCGGCCGCACGTCACAAGTTCGGGAACCTATCCTACCTACTTCATTTTATAAAACATTAGAAAATTAATGCTTTCTGAAATTATCGCGATTAATACATGAAATAACTACAGAATCATTCGCTTAAGTTTGTTGTCGTACATCTATTGTAATTGAAATTAATAATGCTTAAATACACAGACAGACACATTTTAAGTAAGTTTAAATAAATAGATAACGATTAATTACATATATTTGCACACATCTAAGCCATATCTTTAGTATATTTATGTCATTGGTAGTACTTATAGTACTAGGTTTTTGCGATAGACAGCCCTGTGTATCTTACGCACACATTGACGCGTGTACAGACGACGTCGTGCCTGTGTTCATGTCAGAACGCGGATTTTGTACGTCGTGGCCGCCGTGTGCTTTTGTTTCAATGCACAACATAATAATTTTATTTTTCTTTTATAGCTGTATATTTGTAGGTGGCCAGTTTTAGCAATCGGTTGGCATTCCCCTACTTCGCGGCCGCTACAGTAGTGTACCATTTATTTGACCGACGAGGTTTAGTAACACAATTGGCTCAATCAATTGGTTTGTCAGACGAATTCCAAACCATCCAGGGCACGGGATGTCTCGTTCGCCTTAGTTAACATATTATAACACGTTGAAATAGCAGGGCTCCTTACTCGACTTCAAGTCAATACTAAGTAAATCGACATGAATTTTGAATTAGATATATTTTAACACGATTTTTTAGTTGGCAAATTATAATAGTGGCTAGTATGAATCCTATGAAATACCCTATTTTTTTTTAACGAAATAACTATGAAACCCTATTTAAACCTTTGGATTCCCAGGGGCTCCTCCAGGAGCCAGTGTCAAAATATTCCGAATCACAAAACAAAATGGCTTAAAAACTACCAAAAACCCGGGTTTTTTCGACCAGTGAGAGCGGGCTCTCTGGGGAGCCGGCAGATAACCCTACAGTATTCGGCGTCCTATTGGTAGCTTACTTCAGCACATGGTAAAATGATTCTTATTTCTAATCACAGTTAGTTTTAAATCAAAGTGCAGAAGTACTGGCTCTCTGGGGAGCCGCGGGTTCCAAAACGGTATTTGACGCTGGCTGCCCAGAGAGCCACCAGGTTTCAACGGTTTCTGCGCCATATGTCCTGGGAATCGAAAGGTAAAACTAAAGAGTAAAGAAAGAAAATCTATTTACGTTCTTACCTGATATCCCCGGAGTGAAAAAGACAAAAATAGAAACAAATGAAATGCTGTAATAATGTCGTGATGATAGGCTAGTGACTGACCGATGGCGCTGAGCGCGTCCTTGAGCTCGCCGCCGATCTCGGCCTTGATGGCCTGCTCGATGGTGCGCCCCGCGATGTCCTTGTACGCCTCGAAGATGGCGCGCAGCTGCGCGAAGCTCTCGTGCGCCAGGATCTGCACACATTACGAAATTTTTTTTTCGTCGTGTTATTGAACAAAGTACGAAAAAAATATTTTTTTGCAATATTTAAAAATCTAATCTACCACTTAGTTTCTATGGATGCAACTAGTAATATGCCGAAGTTATCGTAAATAAAATAAAACACGGTGTAGGTATAGTCACTCTAGTCTTTGGGATGCCCTCGCGAGCCTGTCTATGAAACATTCTTCAAAATTGCGGTGGTAAATATGTTTTTTTTTTACGGTTTTGTTAGTGTTGCTCCGCATAAACAGCAAGTTTGCTTTGTTTACTGTGGCATTTTTCGCGACTGTTTTATGAGATAGGGGCCTAGTGGTTTGACCTGTGGCCTCTCAAGCAGAGGGTCGAGGGTTCGAATCCCGGGCTCGCACCTCTGAGTTTCTCGGAATTTATGTGAAAAGAAACCGGACCAATCCCAATAAGGGTTCACTAACGTTTGACCTAAAAATTATTGACAAAATGATCATTTGACAAACATTAAATATCTGATAAACAGTAAAGTTTTTTAAAAACTCATAAAACAAACCTAACCCAACCTAATGTGAGCCACGCATAAAGGTTTTTCGATTTTTAAAAAAGTTCACGGTTTATCAGATATTTAAATTTTGTCAAATGATCATTTTGTAAAATTATGCTTTTGTCAATAATTTTTAGGTCACATGGAAGGACACCCCCAATAAGGCTTAGTTCTTAGTTACCCTTCTGGATTGGAAGGTCAGATGGCAGTCGCTTCTGTAAAAACTAGTGCCTACGCCAAATCTTGGGATTAGGTTGTCAAAGCGGACCCCAGGCTCAGTAGCCGTGGCAAATGCCGGGAAAAACGCTAGGAAGATGATGGTTTTATGAGATAGGGCGGCAAACGAGCAATAACTATGGTAGTTTTTGTGTTACCTTGTTGAATATCTCCTCGTCGGTGCCCCACTTGGCCTCCCCGGCGTCGAACAGCTCCTGCGCGGCTTCCTGCGCGCGCGCCGCGTCCACGCCCGCCTCCTCGTCGCGCGCGCCCTGGTGGGACCGCTATTTAAACACGTGGCAGAGCGCTCATGCCGCCTCGGCGACGACACGGATGGAGGGACTTTTGTACACCATCAAGTTTTTTTTTTAACTTGAACATTTTTAATGTAGCTGACCAATTGTATGCCACCGCACCAGTATCTTTTTGCAAGTCAAATAAGCTATTCTAATTTATTGCGAACGCTACAACTACTTTATTGCGAACTTCTAAAAGTAAACGTCCCCTCATTCTAGGAAGCCTGTGCCTAACAGTGGAACGAATATAGGCTGGAAATGACAAAGAAACTAGTAAAGTCTATTTCTACTTCACAAATGTGACAATTAACTTGTTAGAAACTTTTGTACGTATTTCAGCTAAGTATTTAGTTGGGAATTGTTGTCGAGGCTAGTAAAACTTAGCTTGCTCGACTTTACGAAAAAAAACTTGTATCTTAAGCTTCAACCTACAAAATATGTAATGACATTGATGACGGAAAGTTCTGTATTGTATTGTTAAAAATCGCGAATTAAACAAACGAATACAGACATTTAACACTTGTCCTAATAATTGAACATGACGCAGGCGCTCTAAAACTGCATCTCTCAAACAATTCTTTACTGCTTTGTGAACAGCCGATGCTATTGCAATGTATGTACGTACTTATCATTCATTACTTTGACATTGGCGACATCGCATCGATCGATGGGACGTTAAAAAAAACTCTTAGAGGATCTGATATCCTGGTACTTAAACTCTCCCCCCGTTTTACGCCTGACGCGAGATTAAGAATTTTCACCCATCCCAAAAAGTGCTCAGCGCCGCTAAAGAAGTTTTCGTTTTAAAAAACTCATGATTAGTGTACAAAAGTCTTGAGCGCCCCATTGTAATTGGAACGTTCGCGTATCCATCCCGCGAGCGCCGCCAAGGCCGTACAATTCGGCGCAAGCGACAGTAAAGATTGATGGTGCTTGCCGAGTGCTGACTCATGATCCGTAGCCCCGTCCCCGTACGAGCCACATCACAAATTAAAGAAGCGAGATGAGTAGCGCGTGTGCGGCAATTGTAACCTCGTAAGGCCCAAGATATTTTTAGGACGTCATCGACCCAGTGTACTAAATACATTAAGGCCTTACCTTTCAGTTGCTATAAAATCTGATGACATATTTTGAACTGGACTACGATACCCGCAAATTCAAGGATCGGTTCGTGTTTAAAGCGTATGTACTTTTGGAACGTTGGGCCACTAATTGATAAGTTACGATATTTGCTTGGGCCGGAAGGAAATTTCGCAGTCCTAAAAATAGAACGTTGGGCCTTACGAGAATAAGTATACGCCGGAATCAACATTACATAAATACGGATGGAAAACGGATGACATTAACCTCTCGGATGCCGCGACGCGGATCCACGTCAAATATAAGATAAGGCTATCTTTTTCCATTTTTATTTTAATCTGTGAAATTGTTTTTATTCGAAGCTAATGAGACTGGAAAGCAGTAATTTTTTAATTCCGGCATACAAGAGGTTAAACATTAGCTTTTTCTTCTTTTTCATGCATTTTTTATGAACGAAGACCTGTGGTCGAGTTTTCTTAATTCACTCATAAATATGTTATATGTAAATTAAATATGTAAATTACATATATTATTTTGAAAGTAATTACATATTAAATGTAACGGGGCTTGGCCAAAACGCAGCCAGCTATATCACCAGCACTAATCGTCCATTAAAAGTAGTTAAGTAATAGTAATTACTCTAATTACGGTTAATGGGTAGATAAACACACAAAACTGGCATGTCATGTCTGCCATAATGTTAGAGTGCAACGAAAAAAACGGCACAAGCGATTCCATCAGCAAGTAATTATAGTTAGATGATTATTGACATGTCACATGCGGTATTAATTAAATTGGTGATTAATGATTATACTGAAGCAATTATATTTATAAAATTATGTATTCTAAATTATATCGTCTGGCTCAGAACTAGACTAGATATTAGACTCGTTCTATGTTATATCGTTTTGCAAGAAAAGTCAGCACTATTGAAAAGTTAAATTAAATTGACATCAATAAGTCATTAGATTAACATAATTAAGGCTACTAAGAGCAACGAGTCGGATAACCTCTTCGTATGCCAGAGCGTCGGCTCTCCTTCGGCAGAAGACCGTATGGGGCCGATGCACCCCAGGCAACAACGGCTAACTAATTTATTTCAAAGTTTAGTTGGCAGATTATATTACATACCAAACAATGGCCAAATAAAAACTAGAAGCCATTATTTAAAATTCAATTCACATTATTAATTTAGTACATTCCGACAGAGGTAACCTTGATTGTATAGGATTCCCTCGTTCATTATGACAATGACAGAAGTTACACTCCCAAATTCAAGATTATATCTCGGTTATTCAAAAATATTTTTTAAAATATAGTTTGTTATTTAAACGAACTTTTACGAGAGTAATAAAAAAAACATTAATATTTCCTATTATGTTGCGTCATCTCCCGCTAACTACCATGGCGACCCTGCCACGCTACTGACAGCGCAAATGTATAATGGCATGCTACATACGGTGACGATGAGTGTGAGCAGACGACGGAAGTCGCCGGAAGTCTCCGAGCACATGTGCTCAGCCAGCGGCCGGTTGTACACTAGAACAAGTTGTATTTTTAAAACCTTATAATTCGAAAGGGCTCAGGCTCGTTCTGGCCGTTTCCTAAAATGTCTGCATCTTAAAATGGCCTTCTTCCCATATTGTCAGTTTCCTATGATGTCTACTTCTGAAAGTGTCTCCAAAAATGTCTACTTCTCAAAATGACCTTCTTCCCACATTGTCGCTTTATATAATGTCTACTTCTCATACTGTATGGTGTACCTCAGGGGTGTGTATTGGGGCCTTTATTATTCTTGATTTATATTAACGACCTACCAAAAGCAATCGAATCCCCTATGGTTCTCTTTGCTGACGACAGCACAGTTGTTTTCACTGGCAAATGCTTAGAAACTTATGAAAGTAACATAAATGAATCATTACGAAAAATAGTTGAATGGCTTGCTAACAATAACTTGAAAATAAATTTAGGAAAAACTAAAATAATGACATTTCGACAAAGAACCAATGTACAAAAATTAAACATAACTTATAATGAACAGCAAATTGACCAAACGGAAACTACAAAATTCTTAGGTTTAAGTTTAGATAATAAGTTAACATGGAATGATCAAACTGACACTATATGTAAGAAACTAAATCAATTTTCTTATGCTCTATACAATCTAAGAAAGGTCGTCAGTGAACCAGTAGTGTTAACCGCATACCATGCCTATGTAACATCAACTCTCAGATATGGTATCATATTCTGGGCAAATTCAAGTAATAGAGAAATAGTCTTTAGGGCGCAGAAGAAATGCGTTAGATCTTTATGTGGCATCAACTATCTCGACTCATGTAAACCGCACTTTCAAAGATTACGTTTATTAACTTTCCCTTGTTTATACATATATGAAATTATAATTTTTGTCAAATGTAATCCGGGCCTATTTCAAAGTTTTAACAGTTTACGTCTCAGAAGCAAGAAATGCTCGTTACCTTCTAAAACAGCCTTATTACGAAATAGCGTACTCGGCATGGCTCCTAAAATATACAATAAATTACCTAATGAGCTAATAAAAATAGAAAATTTGGCTGAGTTCAAAAAAGAATTATATGAATTCCTTGCTAAAAAAGCTTTCTATTCAGTAAAGGAATATATAAATAATGTTAATTAGTTAATAAGAACTGCATGTCTTAGTTAACTGACCCTACAATTTGTATGCCGTAAGGCTCAACATAGTGATACAATTATTTTGCAAGAACTTATGTACACCTAGTTACCTACCTGTGTTGAACAAAATAAATGATTTTGATTTTGATTTGATTTTGACTGTCTGTTTCCTAAAACGTCTGCTTTTTAAAATGGCCTTCTTCCCACATTGTCAGTTTCCTATGATGTCAACTTCTGGAAGTGTCTGTTTCTCAATTCGGATCTTTTTATGTATGTATAAATAATATTTATAAAAAGATACATAAGATGAACATATTACGGGAACAAAAAAAGAAAACATTGTGAGAAGCAGACATTGTACGAAACGGTCTTTAGAACACAAATAATGGGCATTATAGGAAGCATACATCGTAGGAATAGGACATTACAAGGACCGGACATTATAGGAAGCAGGTCAATTTTCGAAACGAACATAATAGGAAACGATCATTCTGGGACAGTGGCATAATAGGAAACCATTTGCCGACATTAACGGAAAGAGACATTTCTACGAAGAAGACCAGTTTGAGAAGCAGACATGTTAGGAAACGGACCGGACGAGCATGAGCTTTCGAAAGTACCATTCGAAAGTGGAAAAAATTGTCTATTGTTACAAAACTACAGCTTAATAAAACATTACATTCCGATAGTGAAATAAAGAATGTCTCAGATAAGATAGCAGAAACTTGTCGCACGAGCCAAAGGCGAGATAAACATGCGACTTTCTTAGTCACCGCCCAAGGTGTGTACGAAATTTTACGTCTCTCCTTAGCCAGTAAGTGCAAATTTCCGCTCGCGATAAGACTCTTTATAAACCGCTTCTAATTAGTAAACCGTTTGCTTAATGACTATAGCGCTTAACCCTTCCGAAAAGGCAAGTTAATGAATCCCCTTTCAACTTTTATGCCATTTTTATCTCTTTACTAATGACATATTTATAAGATAGGAACGTCGCATACGACAACTCTTTGTAGCCATGCACAGCATCGTGGCATTTGGTCCGTTGCAAACCAAAGTGATTTGCATGAAAACCTTTTCTAATGACTGTCCCCCTTATTCATAATCGCTCTAGGCTTCTGCTAACTTAACAATCGTTAGTCCTTATCTGTGAAAGGTAAATGTCAAAGTGACAGATAAGGACAAACGATTACTAAGTTAGCAGAAGCCTATAGAGCGTTTATGAATCAGGGGGTTAATATTTTAATTGACAACATTTCAAAAAAAAAGCATTTAAGTTTTTTTCGCGTTTATAATAGCTGGTTAAAAATTAGACTACCCGTGTTTCTCGGTTTTCCTTTGGTTTACTTAAATTCGTCGTTAATAATATATAAAGAAATGGTCATTAAAAAGACCGTATATACAAAGATAGGGATACTGATGTCGTGAACTTAGCATGATATAAAATTAAAAAAGTAACTTTCAAACAGAACTGTCATGTCATGTCACTTGCTTTGTTTATCAACCATTCATTGTCGTTCGTTCACGAATTTGTTATTTTGCGTTTGCTGCTTTGCAATACTGTGCATGCTTTGAGTTTATTACTATATAATGACGACCGGAAGAAAGTATCACCAAGATCCTTTAATAATTTGTATCGTCCCAAGTTGCGGAAACACGGCGTTAATGGAAAAAAATAAGCACTATAAGCACATGAACACAAGATACACAACACAAGATAAATTCGTCGACTTTGGGCAGATTGCGGCTATCCGCTATCACTAATCAGTCAACCACTTTCATGTTATTAAAGCGTCTATCAAACCAATAATTAAATATTACGACATTTACGAGAATTGAAAACGTGTCGTTAGAATCAAGTACCTAATCCGTCGGACTGATAAAAAATGAACATGACATTGACACCATGACAGTTCTATATTTTTTTAAATTCCTACGGTAATAAATGGACTAACGGCACTATGAGTATATCCCTAACATTCACAATCCAACTTTTTTTACTGTTTTTCCTGAATATAAAAAAAACTACTGCATAAAATAATCCAATGAGCAGTGTAAAATCTACAAACGGTATTTTCATTTTACTACCTTAGCAAATTTGAATTGTTGTCAATTGCGTAGAGTCAGAGGGTTGTGAGGGTTGTGAGGGTTGGGAGGGTTGGTGTTGAGGGTTGGGTTGTGCTAGTGTGCAGGAATATTGTGCGCCTCTAGCAGGCAGGATATGGCGCCTATCTGTGTACAGCTCTTTATCAACCTTATTACCCATAACCGCAATAAAGACATTTTGAATTTGTTTTTTTTCACGGCTTCAAGGGACCGTAAATTATTTATTTATTTATTATTTCATTTCCCGAGAAAAAGGGTCTTGACGGCCAGACAGACGGACAAAAAAGTTACATTATAAGGAGAGGTATGGAAGCCTATGTCCTATGATTCCGTCTCTATTTATTACTACGAAGCAGACAGAGACGGACGTCATCATAGATAACTGACACTTAACATAACTGGAACTTAACAGAGAGTGGTGAAACAGGCTTTAAATTGGCCAACGCTTTACAGACAAGCATCATTAACTTCAGACCTATCTGGTGTCTACGGACAGTGGTGATCATTTAACATCAGCTGACCAACTAGGTCGTTTGTCTGGCTTCTCTAACATAAAAAAGACCATTACTAACGTCTCTCGTAAGCGTCGACGATCTCCGCGATCTCCTTCTTGGTGCGGGTGCAGAGTATCTCGACCAGGGTGTTCTCGTCGGTGCCCATGCCCTCCATGCAGTTGTGCAGCTCTTTGCAGAGGTACTCGGCGGGCGGCCGCATCAGCGCCACGATCACGTCCTCGAAGTGACCGCCCAGCTCCGACTTAAGGTCTTCGATGATATCCTGCAGGACGGATTTTATTACCACTGGTTTTGGGGGCGCCATAATATATTGAATGTCACATAATAAAAAAATACAGAAGTAAATACTAATAACTACGAGCGATACTCTCGGCCGACACTTTAAAAAACGATTAAGTGTTAACTAACGTCTTTGAGAGCGCGGTGGTTTGTGCTTGTTTTGTTACTCTTTCACGCAAAAACTAGCCAGCGTATTTGAACGTAATTTAAACACACAGTTTAACTACAACCTGGATACTTTATGTGCAAAAAAATTGCGTTCCCGCGGGATAAAACGAAGTTACGGGAAATGGCTAGTAAATCCTGCTAATATTATAAACGCGAAAGTTTGTGACGATGTGAGTGAGTGTGTATGTTTGTTCCTTCTTCACGCTGAAACGACTGGTTGGATTTGGATCAAATTTAGAACGAAGATAGCTGGTACCCTAGATTAAAACATAGGCTACTTTTTATCATGGAAAATTGCATAGTTTTCGCGACGACGAAGTCGCGGGCAGAAGCTAGTAATACATATAACCGAGCAATATAGGTAAGTACCTATATATAATAGTCATGTGTGTGGCATTTCAACCTTTTTTACAATCACGAAGCAACTTAGTTTAAAATTGTCGAGTCATTAACCGCCTTTCGTGGTAGCCTCTGACATAATAGGCCTCTTACTGCTCTATGGAGCTCTCAAGGCCATCGACGGCGTCCCCGCGTGAATCATAGTTGCAATAATGTTGATTATGAGGACATTGAAGAGAGGTAAAGCGTTTGGAGGACCTACAGAAAGAAGAAGAAAATACAGCCTAGGTACAAAATTTAAAATCAAAGGTTACCAACCTACTGAATTTTCCCGTCGCGATATCGTCTGGTCACTTGGTACGGGGTATGTCTTGGTACATGGCATAATAATAATTACGTTGATTGACATATATTTTTTGCTGGCTACATTTACAGCAAATAGAACCTCAAAGACAAAAAATCAATGCTTAGTTTATTTATACCTCCATGGGCCTTGCCAAGGTTAATATAATATAAAGTAAAAAAACTACTACATAAAAACAAATTCGTCTTTTATGTTTCTAACAATAACAATCAAATTTGATATACTTCTTTCTCTGATAAGTTCATAATTAATGTGCAGTTGAGAACCTTTTAGCGGTATTAGCCAAGCCCTTGTAAACGATGAACAAGATAATTAGCAGCTATAAAATTGCCCTGCGGTGAGTCAGCATTGAATCATGAATGAACTACAACTTGTATAGATAGAGGTTGACTCAAAGGGATAGTGGAAATAAACTGACGAGCAAGAATATAGTGTTATCATCACCATCACCAACTATACTTCCCATGTGGGCTTAGTTAGGATCGGGAACTTCACACACACCATTGTATACGTGCCGGCACGTAAGTCTAGCGATGACGAGTTTAGACTTACGTGCCAGCACTTATATATTGTATTGTCTTGTTCAAATGACATTTTGCACATAATATATAGACAAGAATCTCAGAAGATCCATAACATTGGATATGAATATTATAAACTAATAACAAAACTAATTAAGGTCAACTATTGCAAAACTTGCAAATAGCAATATTTCAAACATACTACTTTGTTAATTTAACAAAACCAAATATATTATACATGTACAAAACCTCAAAGATTATTATTATTATTATTAAAACAACCAGTCCAACACAAGATAAATGATTTATCACATTCGTACATTGTATAGTTTATTCCGATTCCTAAAACAAAGTTCTAGCCTTTTTTCTCGGTCCTTTCAAAATCATGTTGGAGGTTTTACTATATAATTACTTCCGATTATATTATTATCTTCACAAGCTTGAATTCCCCTTACCCTTCCGTACTCATGTGTGAAGGCCTGTGAGATGGCCTGGCGCTGCATGTTGGAGCGGGATGTGAGGATGTCGATGATGGCCTGCTCGTCCGTACCAAAGCCCTTCATGGCAGCTCGGAGAGTTGCTGCATCTTCAGCAGCATTGAAATTCGGCACTCCGACTACAGTTGGCTCGCGCTACAGAAAAAAATATCTATACACAATCGTAAACGCAATTTTACTTCTGGTTTTATTCTTTTTAGGTTTGCTGATGTCAAAAATAATAATATAATGACTCGGAGTTTGTCAAGCACTCCTTTGATACTAAAGAATCTAGTGGTAATCAAGGGTTTGATGAATTTGGCCGCAGAGTCCACTAATGAGGCTGGCATAGTCACATAAGTAGACTTGAGACTCATAGAAAAAAAAATAGAAGCACATAGGATCACTTTGTGTGTCAATGTGTCTCTATATATCACAGCTAATTTGCTCTTAATCTACTACATACTACTACTGTGTAAGTGAAAATAAATTCATTTCAATTTTTTACAAGATTATTATTTGTTCCCATTTAGGGTGAAAAGGTTCTAGTTCCACTGTTAACCAAAAATAAACAAACAAAAATTCTCTGCAACAGATTTTATATTCCCCATGGTTTCAATGGTTGGTTGTTTATATTTATGTTTTGTAATCTCCCTGTACCTAATAGAATTTTTCTTTCTGTAATATTTATTTAGGGTTCCAGTCTAAGTGGTCAAATTCATTAGGACACGCTATTAATCCCTTGAACAGGCGTGTACCAACATATCTGGACACTGGTCGTTGCGCTATATATGATGCTGACTGTAAAAGGAGTACATAAATTACTCGATTTCTCCAAGTAGCTCAAACCCACTGGAATGTGCACAGAATAACCGGAAGACATCCATAACCGCGAAACCCGTTATCGAACTATTTGAAGCTTGACATTGAAGCCGGTTTCATTCTTTTGTTGCTGCCAATTAATCTAAAACGTACAAAAAAAACTATTTCTACTCGCAGTTGTTTACAAGTTTACAGATCGAATTCCCACGTCCTTATTTACTTTGACGTCAACGGGGACCGCCCTAGAACTGCCCTTAGACTAATAAAATTGTTAATCAACACAAATAATACTTACTTGGTAAGACATCTTGCTGCCTGCGGATACAGTGAAGTCACAGATTTAATAGGGCAAGAAATACCTTGCTAACTGTGCCAGTAGAACACTTCACCAAGTTTTAGGAGGATATTACTGACACTTGTGCCGCTTTAGTAAGGGATCCGATGAAGTTTTCAGAACACTTATTTATTTTTGAATTTCTTGATACAGCAGATTACCGCAAGTAGATCGAATAGAAATATAATAATACAGATTACGTGCAAACTACGTGTCGTTCCAATCAAAACTGACGGATTAGAGATGGTGCGTATTTACGTTACCAGGTTTTGATACCAGGTATTTCCTTGCAAGTATACCAACCAGGTACGACCCGAAATACTTGCAAGACTTGAAAGTATATTCCCATTAAAGTATACTGTCCCTTCAAAGTAAGTACTACTACGTCGAACTCGTACGTCAAACGAATCGAATGTATTTTTCTTGGAACTTGTCTCGCTCGTCGTTCGGTGCTATTCGGCTGGGCTCGGGGCGTGCGCCGTGCGATGGCGAAGCAATGTATATCGGTCTCGCCTCGCTCGGTATTTTCAACTTGGTTAGTTTGGAAAGTAAACCTTAATTGTATGAAAAATAGGGTACAATAATGCATTTCGTTCATGTTGCTTGACCTTGAATCATTCAAGTTGTAATTGCATTAAGATTGCATTAAAATTCGTACAGCTTTACTGGAAGGATTACAAGGTACATATTTGCGTGTACGTTCGGCATTTTAAATCTTGCACAGTTTTGAAGTAAAAGTTCTTGTATTTTTGAATTTGTTTGTTTACGTTGTGCTTGCGCTCGATTATCATCGCAAATAATCGCAATTAGTTGTTCTTAAACTGTGTGTGTGTGTGTGTGTGTGTGTTTTAAGTATATTGTGTTGTAATAAATTTATTGTGTTTTGTTTAAATATGGCACCGAAAAAAAGTGTGGCGTGGGACCATTTTATAGATAAAGGGAATAATATTGGGGAGTGCAAAATGTGTAAGGCAAAATTGACATTTAAATCGGGAGTGTCCAATCTGACAAAACATATACAGCAAAAACATCTCACCGTTAATTTAGTAGCCCGGGCGGGTGGCCGTTAATTTGGCGATAAGGAACAGAAGCCTATGCGAACTGTAAAGCAAGTACTTAAACCTCAAAATTTCAAAATGCAAAATTATATCTTGTATTCATACACATAAGGTTCAGATTATGTTTATACGTGAAATAAAATACTTTCAAAGTATTTTACGTCTTGATTGGAATATTTTGAATCTTATCTGTATAACAACAAGGTTTAAACTTGCAAGTCGAATACTTGCTTCCTTGCAACTTGCAAGGAAGCAAGTATTCGAGTCGTCGTTACGTTGGGAAGAAAATACCTTGAAAGTATTTTGATACCTGGTTTCTGCACCTGGTATGAGAAGGTGGACGTACTTTTAAGCCCTGGTACGCGATATAGCAAGTATAACCCATCCCTATGACGGATGACGGACGACGGACGAGGACGACGGGACGGGAGGGACGGATGGATAGGCATGATCCGCAAAAAGTATCGAGACCTAGTACCTAGTATCGATACTTTCGATACCTAGTATTTTAGTACTCGATACTTTTGTTCCAATATTTTACTAGATAGAGTCTGTCTAACGAAAGCTGAACCCACTAGTTATTTCTTCTTCTTCTTTTAATAATATGGCCCCATCGATCGATGCGATGATTTCGCCAATGTCAAAGTAAAAAATACAGTAATCAAAAATCTTGTGACATAAAAATGTCGGCAATGTTGTACGGTAGAACACGGTCAAACGACCCCCTCCCCCCCTGTCGGGCTCTTAGCCAACGGACAATGATATCCCACGGAGACCGCCAGGAAATCATTAACCGAAGCCCAGGGTGCACCGGACCAAGCACTGCTCTTCCCGTCGGACGGATCCAAAAACGAACCGCAGCTCTTGACCACACGCGAAGGTAACCCGACTCGCACCCCCACTAGTTATTTGATTGGCAATATTTTGTCTCTAAGTGTGTCTATCTGATGTGTCATGTTGTATGTCAAATTGACATTTCTCTGAGAAAATTGCAGCTGTGTGAGTGATCCTATGTTACCCTGTCATGATTTTTTGAAATTGCCGCGTTTTTACAGGTTCAGCTTTCGTTACACAGACTCTATCGATACTTTGTAAGGTACTCGATACTTTGTAAAGTACTCGGTACTTGGTAAGGTACTCGATACTTTTACCCTTAGTCGATCATAGTTCCCCAATCTGATAATGCCGCTCCTTCAACTACTCCACGAATTCACCCCCGCCTACTTCACCTAACCTAAGTTGTTATTTTTAAGTAACTTGAACTTAAACTAAAAAATAAATAAAAGAACATTTTCCACTAGCCAGGTACATTATATTATCAAAGTAGATGAACATAAGTATAAAATATATGATTATGAAAGATTAATACATTCTCTGAAAAAATATTTCTTAAATAAAACTACACTGTACATTTTATGGTACCTACTTAACTAAATTAAGAATCCGAAATCTAGGGGCACGGCAGTGCCCCCGCCAAGTCGAGTAATTCAATTTACATCTAATTATAAAGTTTAGCTAACTAAATATCGGCACAGGTTTCGTCAAAAGTAAAATAAACGGTTTGTCGATGGGTTTTATGGTTTTATGATTACCCACATAAATATTATGTATCTACGTGACCTCACACTCCTTTCAATTAAGAATATGACTGGGTCCTCTCAGGCTTACATCTTTTAAGAAAATATCTAACCCTTACATACCTACGCGAATTACAACGCTCACGCTCTTTCGTGCTTTGCCCATCTACTTACTTACTACTAGGTATAATTTATAAGTACTTATCTAAGATTTCCTTTTCTTGTCGAAGCTATGTCTCAGGGTAAAGGGTTAGGGGGAAAGCGAACATGCCAGTCGCCTGATGTAATACTGGCACTCCACTTGGCGTATTTATCCAAATATTTGCGTGTGTGAAGGGGACAGGGCCGTCTTTAAACTATTTGAGGCCCTGGGCACATTAGGATCATGGGGCCCCTATGACCTAAATATCGGTTATCATTTGGTAATCTGGCAGGAACTAGAGGGCCCCATTCGATCGCGGGGCCCTGGGCACGTGCCCATAGTGCCCAGTGGAGAAGAGGGGCCTGGAAGGGGATGCACTATATTGTTTCTAGCGTATGCGACGAAGATGCCAATAGCGTAACGCGAACACGCAACGCCAAGTGGAGTGCCAGTATAAAGCAAACACCGTCGCCCACGGACACCCATAACATAGGAGGGTTACGGGTGCGTTGCCGGCCCTTTAAGAAACGTTTTATTCGCGTCCCATTGTTCGGGTAAACTGATACTTCAATATTAGAATTTAGTATCGTGCCTTCCCGCACACTAATAGCATTTAACAGAAGAGCGAGAGGGACGGATGACACGAGCTTGATGACACCCAGGCCCCTATTTCACCACCTCGACAGTTGTCGGTGACCAGTGACAATTCGAAATGCAATGTGTTAATATGGAGCCAAGCGACGTACTATTACTTATATTCTGGGGGGCTACCACGAAATTCGATTTTCGAAGTTCGTGTCATACCGTCTCTCATACTGAATGTGTATTAGTATGAGCGGAACGGAAACAAACGAACTTCGAAAATCGAATTTCATAGTATAAGACCTGTGCCGTAACTTCGAATTTCTAACTTTAGTAGGAGGGCCAACATTCAAGCGTTTCGACCGCTCGGTTCATGCGTCATTGTCGTCCCACAATTATTATCCTAACAGAACGACAAGCCGCAACAACTTTGGATAAGCTAAATGCAGCATCGATACTGTGTTTCGTTGTCGTAAAAATTTAAGTCTCAGTATCATCTCTTTTAATGGTTTATGCTGAGACGATAATGACGAACAAAAAACCGCCGAAAAAACGCTGAATATTCGCCCAGGAGCTGTAGTCTTGACGTCTTAATAGTAATTAGTTGACGACGCCGCTGTCCTCCCACAAGACGAGTCGATACCCCGGGGCCACGCTGTCCATGTAGGAACCGCTCATGTAGAGGCGCGGGAACACTGCGCCGAGCTGGAAGACCAACAGTAACGTTAACGTTTGGTGGTGTTCAATGAAGAGTATTTGTATTTCTATTGTTTGTTTCTTAGAGGTGTTCACTGCAGGCTTATTACGTAAATCGCTCGCAATCGCGATCGTGTTCATTTTGACAGTTCGTGTATGAATGTGACAGCTAGCTGATTCCGATGCCAATTGTCAGCCCATACATGGATTGTCAAAATGAACACGACGGTGATCTCGAGCAAGTTACGTAATAAGCCTGCTGGCCTTACATTCCGAAATACGATTCTCGAAGTTCGGGTCATTCCATACACGTTAATAGTCATTAACTTGAGAGTAAGAAGCACAGTGTGATACGAACTTCGAAAATCGAATTACAGTGTAGCCCCCCTGCCCTTAAGGCGGGCCGAGGCTTCAGACCAACTATTATAGACAGAGCTGAGATGTACGAGTATCTAACGGCAAGAGTACAGCATACAGGGTCCTTACCATGAAGTCTTAATTCCGACTCAGTTCAGGTTTTAGCTGTCACTTTTAGTATGAATCTGACGAACCTAAACTGAATCGCACTAAGACGTCATGGTAAGGCCCCAGTACGTAGGTAAACCACACCTTGGCGTGTTTACAATATAAACGAAAGATAAACATTCGAGTACATAACCGTGTCCGCCGGTCCTTACTCGTGCTCCACCTGGTTTTCGACCAAGCTCCCAACGGCGGAGCTCCTTTTTCTGGGTATTTGACCTTTGAGTAACTGAAGAAACCAAACCAACCTACCTATTTTTGTATTAAAATATTATTTAGTGATTCAAAATAAAGGCAGATTCTTTCCGGATGAACAAGTTAGATGGACCACGGGTAAGTTTCTGTGGCCGCACGTCTCGCAAGCATTTTATTTGCCCTATCGACAGCGCCTGCGTTTTGTGGCTTATGAAGCTCACATACTACGTGTTTGAAGTGTTGAAAAGTCACGTGCGAGCCACTTCAAACACATAGTATGGGAGCTCAATTTGAAAGGCTTTAGATTTTTAGAATTGTAAAATGTATTAAGTAGTTTACTCCGAATCAGGGGCCTTACCATGACGTCCTAATTCCGACTCAGTTCAAGTTTTAGCTGTCACTTTTAGTATGAATCTGGCAGCGAGCGAACCTAAACTTAATCGCATTAAGACGTCATGGTAAGGCCCCAGTAACGACTAGGAAGCACCGGAAGGCTGAGTTCATATTACAAGCGGCAAGCTAAATCTAATGGCGAATTGTTGGAGAAAATCCTCTATCCCGTAGGAATTTCAGATAATCTGATCTAGTGCACACCTACGTTAATAAGGAGACCTTCAGTTCTTTCACTTCTCTAGAGTTAGGTATAGAATTAGATAAGAGGTGACCTACCGCTACGTCCTTTGATGGCTCCGTCTAAGAGCTCTGCCTCACCAGGCCGTCCATGACGTCGCGGCGACGTCGCATAATATTATATTTACATCTCAGGCTCTAACACAGGGCCCTTACCATGACGTCTTAATTCCGACTCAGTTCAGGTTTTAGCTATCATTTTTAGTATGAATCTGAACTGAATCGCATTAAGACGTCATGGTAAGGCCCCGGTTCGCGACATCCGAGCCTCTCGTGTAAATTTTTGAAACGAAAAACGTCTCGTACGCGTTTGTAAGTCTCAAATACAATGGAAAAATTGACAGCGCCACTAGCGGATCGAAACAGCAACAGCGTCGTGGTGAGGCAGAGCTCTGTTAGTTTTTCACTATGCTGCTCCTTGAAAGTTATAATGCTCGGAGACAGGTAGAAGTTTATTACTTTGACATCGAACATAATAACATGGATAAGCCTTTAAAAATTAAAGTTACAGAATTTTATTTTCACAAAATGTAACAACAAAATTTACACAAATAACTAAAAGTAAACTCTTTCGTCCTAATATTGCTACCTACTTGTCTCCGATCACCTAAGATTACACCAGCAACAGCTAACTCTGCTTTTAAATACCCAATCACTTAAAACTGCTAATTATATTTTGCATCGTTTGAAATAAAAAATAATCTAAAATTCAGACATTTATTTAAAAAAATACATTTAATTTTAGCGCTTTATCACGCAGTCATAGTACAGTCAGCATTCATTTCTATAAATCCACAAATTAACCTAACTTTATACATAGTATCCTGTTTTCAATCACATTTCTAAATTCTTAAACAAAATACACACTAAAATATCGCATCACTTTCATATAGTATTTCGTACAGTAAACTTAAGGCGACTTGAACACAATAATTATAATTATTTACATAATAACTTAGCAAGAACTCCGTCACCTAACCAGACCAAGTCTGCCAACCTGAGGGACGAGGTTATACTTTAGAGCGAGATGGAAATACTTGGAGCTGCGCGTCACTCAGGTCTACTCCCATATCCAAAGTTCATGTCATACATTCTCGCTCACTCTAGTATTAAACACCTTCGAGTGTGAGCGAGAGCGTACGACACAAACTACGAATTTAGTCGACGGCAACAATGGCGTCACATGATATGATTCTGGCACAAAGAGAAGGCATTTACACAGCTTTTTTACAACTTAATATGCACCTATTTGGTGCCATGACAACTCGAATCCAAATTTTAGCTGCATTAAATAATTCTCTCTTATCTCTATACATATTATAATCTAAGAGTCGTATCCACCATAAATCGTTCAATTATGTTATTAAAAAAAAAAACATTGGAGGGATTTCTTAATTCAAATTATTTTAGTTACATAGGAAATTTATTGATTCATGAAACCATTGCATCAGTCAATTGGTCCAGAAAACCACCATTTAATTTGCGGAGGTCCATATTTTTAAACAGCATTCACCTTACTAAACCGCTTTTTTGTTAATTTACCGTTTTTATTTCCCTTAAACATGTTACAGGCCTGTAAAGGGACCCATTATTTTTGTCCGTCAGTGTAATTTAAAATGGATCATCACTTGCCTTGGTCATGGCATCACGCGTGGACAGATTTCATTAATTCATTTTTTGCCCTTTAAGGGCCTCTTAACTAAAAGGCCTAGTGTTTTTCTATAAAGGAGCCCTGTTGAAGTTTTCTCCAATCAAAATGTTTCAATTTAAGGTTTGCTAATAAGGATTTAATTTAGGGGCCCCCTTCGGTAGCTACGCTACGACACCGCTCCTGGCCAAGGACCTGCCTGTAAGATCGTAGCTCTGACACCGTTCACTGAATGGTGGACATGATCGTGCACATTAAACAATAAAAGCTGGTACTCAATCAGGCGTTTAAAAACGCGCGTTTCAAGAACCAAGAGTAAATGGTATGAATTTGTATATTGGATGTGTTAATGTGATCCTGAGTTGCCCTTTGTCAGATGACGCAGTACTATTATATAAATTTTATAAGACACGCCTTTGGCTCCAGAGCCTCGGACTCTGGGCAAGGCAGAGTTTGAAATAGCTGTGGTTTCCCATGAGGCTGACATAGTCACCATTACGCTGACGTAGACATTAGTGCACTCAAGCTTGGTTAAAATTTTAGATAAAAAAAGAACCACGAGAATCGAATTTGGTGACAAATTGTCTAACGCAATCACAAATTATCATTTCTGTCTGTCCGTTATAATGAGGGTAGTAAGAAATGGTGAATGCGATCGCGGGTGCTTGCTCTGACAATATGGGTTCAGCCCGGCTAGCGCGAGAGGGCGCGACTACCCGTCTCTTTCTACAACGACAAGTAAGAAAAATACGGGTAGTCTACCTGCGACATAACTTTCGCGCGCTCTTGTGCTAGCTGCTGGTGTAGACTCAACCAAACTCTCTCAATCGTTTTTCCCAACGCCTTATGTGTACCAGCTAGGCTCTGGACCACGTACAGTAAGTCCCCCCCCCCCCTCCTCCCATCTACCCCTCCCCCGGGAAGGTCGTTGCCCTCACGCGGCTCCGTCGTGGATCGGCACGCGCGCCATCTGCCAATGCCTTCTCTTCATGCCCGGCGTCAAACGCTGCGGACAACGTTTCTGGTCATTCATAAACCTACTGTGTTATTACAAAAAAAGTTAGACAGACGTTGAACGCGTGTCTAAAAATTAATCCATTGATTTAAGGTTGATTTTGCAATAGATTATTTTTTAGACACGTGTTTAACTTTTTTGTAATAACACCGCTAATGTTTCTAAATACTGGATAGAATGGGGGGCACGCCGTCCCTCTCACTCTAATCATCATCTCATTAGTGTGAGCGGAACGGCACGAAACTAACTTCGATTTTTCATAATAAGCCTGCTGGCGTTACTTTGCGGAAGTCCTGGAGAGTGCTGTTATCATTACGCATGTTTTTTCTTTGTCTATCAGAGATTACCAAAAAGTGTTGGACGCATATTTTTTCTTTATTCACGTAATCAAAACATTGCGGAGTAATGTGGATTTGAAATGTCACATAACCTCACGTCTTGGTAAATTTTCTTAGAAGGTGACGTCACGAGCTGACTCCCAAACTTTGACGCGCCTTATCTTTGTCATTTTATATTCGATTGACGAAACAAAAAATATGAGTCCAATATATTTTGATAATCTAACCGACGGACTAAATAGAAATATAGTCCACAACTAGAGAAAAAACGACAAACGAGAAAGGTGTGCGTTATCGATAACGGATATCATTGTATTACTTTTACCAAACATTCTTTACGGCCTTAGTAATGCAGAGGTCGCCCAAAACCAACCCTAAGCGTACTGTCATGCGGAACCAAAAAAGGACCCTAAAATTGCACCTTACTGTCCATAAGATTAAGAATTAATTGTGGAAAAAGCTGAAAGTCCTACAGATTAGAACCAAACCTTTTTTGCGGCATTTTATTTGTAATTGCCTGATACCATATAAAATTAAAAAGAAAGTAGGCTTAGTTTACAGATAAATGTACAAACTCGTCACGGGGTATTCTAAAAAGATTAGCCCCCTTCATAATCGCTCATAATAGGCTTCTGCTAACTTAACAATCGTTTGTCCTTATCTGTGAATAGTAAAAGTCAAAGTGACGGATAAGGACAAGCGATTGCTAACTTAGCAGAAGCCTACAGAGTGTTTATGAATAAGGGGGTAGATGTCTAGCTAGACCCACCACCATGCAACCCACCACCATGCAAATTATGATAATATTGTACTGTACAGTTGGCGTCATATAGTTAGAAGCATTCAAGTCGGTCATTAGTTCAGGGGCCTTACCATGACGTCCTAATTCCGACTCAGTTCAAGTATTAGCTGTCACTTTTAGTATGGATCTGACAGCTTGCGAACCTAAACTGAAACGCATTAAGACGTCATGGTAAGGACCCAGTACACCATAGGATACAGTCTGGTGTGCGGAACTTTTTGGTAACTTTGAATGTTTCATACTATATGACGCTAACTGTACAGTAAGGTAAATGTATTCACGTACAAACGTAGAACCCTGTCGCAATTGGCAGACCGCCGTCACTTTATTGCGATAGTTCTACGGTGGTGCGTAATTTCCCTTACTGTACATGCTTATGGAAATAATCAAATGATAATATTGTACAAGTTACAATGTATCTACTACATGCTAGACTGATTCATACTCATTAGTCAAGCTCTCGTGAGATGATGCATATTAATTAAATATTAAACTAGTAGATTCGTTCCCAACAAGTTTAAAACACGTTTCATTTTTAATTAATATGATTCATACTTTAAAGATAACTCCATAAGGTAGAATTTTGAAGGCAACCGCAAACAGTAAACCGCAAGTAACACTATACTGCAAGAGCGGGCAGATATTTTAGAGTAGGTATTTGAGGCAGCAGTCAAACTTATATAACACTAGCTGTTGCCAGCGACTTCGTCTGCAAAGAATTCGTTTATCGCTATCCCGCGGAAACTACGCAATTTTCCGGGATAAAAAGTAGCCTATGTGCTATTCCAGACAGGCTACTTTTTATCCCGGAAAATTGCGTAGTTTCCGCGGGACTTCTTTCTATCTATGTGCCGAATTTCATCCAGATCCGTTGGGCCGTTCTGGCGTGATTGAGTAACAAACAAACATCCATCCATCCATCCATACTTTCGCATTTATAATATTAGTTAGATTTCCTTTGTGATATCTAAACACAAAAACATAGCATACAAAATCTGGTTGAACGGTATTAAGTAGTGGAAGGTAACCAACCATTTACTAACATACATACAACATTCATGATAATTATTAACGCATTTGCTGCCAGCTGCCAAACCCGAGACTTCTTCAATTGCCTCAGACGCACATGCGCGTTCGGAGGCAGTGAATGCTTAAAAAAATGCAACTCATCCAAAAACATTTTTAGCGAAAAAATCATATGTATTTAAACAATTAATTAATGATTTAGCCCCACTTACCTACCACTACTAACCAACACAATTAACCACTACTAACCTAACCTAACCAGATTTGTTTTTTAGATATCGTATAGGAAGTATCGTACAAGTTTTCGTACTTCCTCTAAAATTCTAAAACAACTGCCAGCTCTTGGACTATATGGTTTCTATGTTTTTGTATGAGGAACGCTTCGGCAAAGCGGCGCTGACGACGCGTTCCAAATATAGACCATACAAACCATAAAAACAATAATATAACTTGCGGTTTACAGTTTGTGGTTGCCTTCGAAATTGTACACTCGAGGACTTTAATTGTTGAGCATACATGGAACGCTGTCATAGTGAAGTAACGCCATGTCGACAAACAAATTTCAATAATATTTTGACATTGACATTTTGCGACAAGGTTCTATCGTGGCTCAACAATTAAAGACCGCCAGTGTACTTTTAATCAAGCAAAGACTACACATCCCTAGTTTTAGTATTAAGTACCTACAAAGAAGAGAGAAAAGTTAGCGATTCTTGGAAAGATCAAGTTTCACACCACTTGTGCACACACAATCGTCAAAACACCACTACACTAGCAACAATGAGTATCACTTAATTATAATACTGATCAACTTAATATTGCTAAAAGTATAACTAATTTATGTACATGTATAATACAGACGTGCGCAATATTTACATTGTTGTAATTCTCCTTGGATTCAGTCAGCTACACTTCTTACTAAGTAAAAAGTTAACTAAAAAACGATCACCTTAGAACCTTCTCTCAATAACCACAACGACATATCAAATGCCTGCCACAGATATTTCCACCCAATTTATTGATAAAAGGTTCCACAGAAGTTGGTTCAGTATCTCCAACAGTTCGTTGGCAACTTTTTGCGCCTTAGCTTCTTGAATCTAAGGATTTTCAAATCCATGCGTCTTCAGTGCAATATTTAGCAAAACAACATGAAGTTACCCGGGTGAAGGTTCAGTTCAGTTATGTTCGGAGTTACATTTAATTTCTAATAGTTTCAAAAGAAATTCCCATGCAAATACAGACCTCGCGCGAGCTTCGAGGTATCCTTAAGCAACGAATCAACAGTGATATCTTTATAGACAAGTCAAACGTCAAGTCCAATACTCGCATAGGGCGAGTGCGGGGTGTGAAGCGGCGCACCCCCCGCTTCCTCAACCCCCGATTCCTCGCCCGCGCGCATTCTGTACCTTCCCCATTAACAGTATGCCCTCAAGATGCTTCATACACGTCCGATAAAATAGACAAAAGAGGGAACCGTTTCATATCAAAGTAGTTACAAAGAATAGTGCCTAAGATGAGGCCCACCGTGATGACCATGTATATTTCTACGACGAGCAACGACAGCGGGTTCTTGTGGCCACTTACCAGACTGTCACTCATATCCACTTTGTCGAACTCCATTTCATGTTCTTCCGATTTCTTGAGCCGAGAATCTGGAAATGACAAGATATGATTTACAACAGCTGCACATTGTGACAACGGCAATGTGAGAAAGTCACAGAAACGTCTATATTAAAGGAGACAATACAAATTAAATAAATCCTAGCACTTTTTCAACGAGGCCGCACAAACGTCGAATTAGTCGAGTCCGTGACAAGATTTACACTTTTACTCGAAAATTTTACTGAATTTGGTTTTACTTCGTTTAACGCAAACGTTTCTACAAACCAACAAAACATAGTTTTTATAAATAAAGACAATAGGCTAAGTAGGTAATTTAATGTTGTTTATGCAGACTTTATTATGTTAATCCAGTCTCGACCGCATCGTTAATCGGCCACGTGCCGTACTGAATAATGAGAAGGTCGCGGTTTTCCTTTGAGACGAGTTGTTATTGTTTTAGTGGCACGAGATATAATAATACTTCCATTTACAGCAGGTAGGAGACAGGTTAAGACTGGAACCCAATATGCGCAGATATTAGTATTTCCAATCGATGTACACACAGCAAAGCTATTCGGTAAGCACCTTTGCATGCACGCGCCGCTTTAAACCTGCTTACCGAATAGCTTTGCTGTGTGTACATGGGAGAAAGTCAGTAAACCTATTGAATAGTTGGTGACAAATTATTTTTACATTCATAATACAACTGACAGGACTATATCGTTAAAATTACCTCGATGTAGGAACTTTCAGCCACAATGTAATAGCCGTGGTCACAAGTATACTAAATTGAAGCTTCGAGGTAAATTTTACAGATACTTTTAAGCGGTCAAGTCCCGGAAGTCATAGTAATAATGTGTGAGATAACATCCCAAATTTATATTGAAAAACAAAAAGGCAATAATGAAATTCTTAAGAACGAGGCTTATTATTGTCTTCATGGATTAGTTATAATTTATAATCGGTCTCGACGTTCTGAGTCAGTTAGTCTTAGAGATCCCCTATCTGCCAACCGCCTTGCTGAGTCAACGAACTGTCGTTGACTTTTTATCAGCAATTTGACCACTGCACTGACAATAAATACACATGCGAGTCAGACATGATTATGTTATGATTATGATACTTGTTTCTTTCTTTCGAAAAGTTTTTTTTTTCAGCATTAAAACTATCAGTTACCCAAGTACTTTAACAAAGTTTTAGATGCTTAAAATATTTAAATTCTAGGAAAACACTACATAATAGAATATTGATGTGTGTTCGCAGGTGTGTGCATTACGATCGAGACAATAAATAGTACTCAAGCTATATTTCCTCTGTGCACATTGATTTTACAAATTGGTGTCAATAGTTTTTATTTCCATTAAATCTTTTCTTTCTTTCCACAGAGGTATCGATAAAGCGAAACTCATAGGAATCATGTTATAGGCGATGCGGCTAGCAACCCATCACTATTTTGATTTTCCTTTCCACCTATACGCCCAAAATCCTGCTACGAGTAAAAGTGGCCTGGTCTTATTTCCTTAGGCTCTGTTTACCCCGTAAAGGATAAAGACGCAGCAGCGTAGCCAGCCATGGGCTCAGGGTGGGGCAGCAGTCTAAAATAATAAATGTAACTAGCAAACTATACCCGCGGTCTTACCCCAGTTAATTTTTTCATACAAGAAGGTTACAGAGCCAGGATGGGCAAGCGCCCCACCCTGCCCCACCGTGGCTACGCCCATGTACAGACGTGATGTATGATGTATGTATCGACAAAGCCCAAACGATAGGCTATAACGTTAATCAGTGCAGATAAGTATAAGTATCAATATGTTGTTTACGTTTACACTTGCATTGTATTAGGTGTAACTGATGCAGCTCATTAAATCTGTAGGCTTATCATCTAACTCGCTCGCGATCGCCATCGTGTTCATTTTGATAGTTCGTGTATGAATGTGATAGCTAGATGATTCCGATGCCAATTGTCAGCCCATACATGAACTGTCAAAATGAACATGATGGCGATTGCGAGCGAGTTAGACAATAAGCCTACTGTAAACACAATCGCGGTCTGCGATAATTCTGGAGTCGTCCATAGATTGCAACATAGTAACTTTAGCTTAGTTTACTCCAATGATATTTCATAGTATAGATATTTATTTATTTATTTATTATAAAATGGCTTAAATCTATCATTACAGGTACCTTAACCTAATGCGATAGACAAGACAGTAAATTAAACAATGGGCGATATGGCAATATGTTACGTTCCTAGTAAATTGCGTTTGAAAATTGCGTTCTCTCTGTCAACTGTCTCATTGACTGTCACGGACTACTCATACTGTGGCTTGTTTGAGGTAAACTGATTGCGACATGAGACAATTGGGTCATTTATGAATCTTCAACTCGGGCGCGGTATGTAACATATCTACTCCCTGTTTATATGTAATATCATTGGTTCTCTTGCAAACGCTTAGCGAAACCTCTATGGTTTGTTTGTATTGACTTGGTTTTTCAGGTTGTTCAAGGGAGACATATTCCTGGTTGTTATTGTTTGTACATTATCATTCAATGTTGTTCTGATGATTTTCTTATGTGTTTCTAATGTTTTAATGTTTATTCGGGCACAAACATTACAATACAACTTATATTATAATTATAACTAGCTGTTGCCTGCGACTTCATATGCAAAGAATTTGTTTATCGCTACCCCGCTGGAATTTTCCTTGATAAAAAGTAGCCTATGTGCTATTCCAGACTTTTCTCTATCTATGTGCCGAAGTTCATCCAGATTCGTTCTGCCGTTCTGGCGTGATTGAGTAACAAACAAACATCCATCCATCCATCCATCCAAACTTTCGCATTTATAATACGTATTAGTTAGATTATTTAAAATCATCAACCAACACCAGTTGCCACAGGTTACATTACAGTCAATTTCAAAAACATCTTTTATAAATGAGTTTTCATAGTTCCAATCAATCCATGTAACATTTCTTCAAACGTCCTGATCACATTGATTGGTAATTAGTGGCTTTCAATTTGGTTCTAAGTTGTTGTCATCATCATCATCATCTCCAGCGTGTATTCGTCCCACTGCTGGGCACAGGCCACCTCACAGAACGAGTTTGGGCTATAGTTCCCACGCGGGCCCAGTGCGGATTGGGAACTTCACACACACCATTGAATTGCTTCGCAGATGTGTGATCCTCCCTCCAACCTCCCGATATTTTCCTTCACCGAAAAGCCATAGTCTATTAAATAAATTTCAGCCAGATCTGTTCAGTCGATCTGACGTAAAAGAGTAGCAAACATCTATAGATACTCAAAAACTTTCGCATTTAAAATATTATTAAGATACGTCTGTCTAGTTTGTACAATATTTAACTCGTCAATATCCACACTTCAATTTACATAATATCATATTATAATTTTATCTGTATAGTAACTCGTATATGTTATGTATATAAAACGAGTTTATCGATGACGAGTCATAAGGACACACTCGCACTGCACACGTTACTATGTAGGTATACACGACATATCATTAAAATGGCAAACACGCCAAGCACTGCCGTTTCGTAGTCAGCACCAAACTACATCCAAATCCATCCAGCCGTTTTAACGTAAAGTAACAAACATACAGACGGACATACTAACAAACGATCGCATTTTTTTATATTGATGAAGTAATGAGAGGACAAAGTTTTTAAGACAGAAAATGTTAGACAAAAATCATCGCTATAGACCGACCGTACATATATATACATATAGTCCTCGCCCCCACGCTCGTTTGATGATACAATAGTACAATTAAAAATGTATGGAATCTACATAATCGGTCTGCACGCGTGCAAGAGGTGTCCATTGGGTATCTCAGTGGACAAATGACGTGACCTCACTTGTCACGCGGTGATACGCTATCTAGGAGTAGACTATCTGTAGTGTACTATGGAGTTAAGGTCATCACTCGAGATCACCTATATTTATACATATATTATCAATCTCGTTTATTTTAATTTAATTAGTGTAGTAACAATGTTATCATAGTCTAAACGCGCAGCCCACAGTGCAATGCTAACCAGTATGTAATCTACAACGCGCGGGTTCGTTTTCTAGCGAGTGTATAGGTACAGAGGGGCAACTCCGAAATCCGATTTTCGAAGTTCGTATCACACCGTCCCTCTCACTCTCAAATTAATAACTATTAGTGAGAGCGGAACAGCACGAAACGAACTTCGAAAATCGGATTTCGGAGTATAGGGCCAGGCATTTGTAGATAATTAAATAAATATCATGAGACAATTGACACCCTATATTGATCTGGAATTGGATCAATTTGCATTTTGGGTAATCAATACTCATACTTAAATAAAATGTTAAAACTTCAAAGGCTCGAAAGCAAACATTCGTATTTTTCATACATAATATCAAACCCTCGAGCTTCATAGTCGGGTTCTCTAACCAGTAGGTTATCCAATCATCTACAGGTATAAGTTAGCATACTGTTTTATACTGTGCTGCACCCAAACAAATGAATCCGTCCGTAAGCTGGTAACACTTATCTTAATTTATAGGTCACGGAATATAGAACTTTTGTCTGAGGTTTTTTCCGCGTTATAAATAAAATACTGCTAGAATGTTTTCTGATTAACTAAGCTCAATCCGGCAGCAGAAGGAAAAATGCTGCATTTCCTACATTTCAATTCTATTGCGGAAAATGTTGGAATATACCTCGCTAATGGGACAACCGTTTAGAACGTTATTATATTTAATAACACGTCTTAATTATAGAAGCCACTTAACTATATAGATGCGATTAACAATTTGTAGGCTAAACGTGACTTTATGATAAAAAATAACGTTCTGGAGTTATAATAGATCATCTGAGCCTCTAGTGTAAGTTTACGCATATAAAAACATTTCGAACGCGTTCACGTAAACGTCTCAATTACTATGGAATAATTGGCAGCGCCACTTGCAGATCACACTGTTCTCATAGTATTTGACATTTTAACGCAAACGTGTCCGAGACGTATTTTGTGGCCGAAAACTTACACTAAGCATACTGAGCGTTGAGAAACTTCGTCGGCGCGACGTAGAGCATTGTGACGTCGATGTCTAGATACTAAGATCGCTACATACTCACCATAGTCGCCATCGCTGGGCATGAGCAGCCAGAAGTGCGGCCGTATCATCCGGCTGAGGCCTGGCGGCATGGTCGCGCGGTCTCGTTCCGCGGCCGAGGCGGCCAGCACCTTGGCCGCGTCCACCAGCAGCGAGGCGCGCCAGGAGGCCGCGTAGATCAGACGCATGCGCGACTGGGCCGCCGTCGAGCACGCCATGGGGTACAGCTGCTGGTGCCGGCGGAGGTTGTAAAAGGATATACCTGAGGAATGATCAAGTGTTAGTTAGTATAAGTATTATAGGTAAGTTAAGCAGAATTGAAGTACCTTCTGTTGTAAATCTATTTTATTCTGAAAAAATGACTTTCTGCCAAGTTTCTTGCGGCGCATTCTTCTTGGCAATGATGGTCTTTCCGAATGCGCTGGTAGATTAAAAAAAAAGACATGTAAAAGAGCCCTTGGCGGCCTATTTGCAAAATAAACTTTAGACTTTAGACTTTTTGAGCATACAGGAAATAACCAAGAGTGGTAATAAGGGCTAAAATTATGACTTTTTCGTCATAAACTAAGTTTCTGCTCCGGTTCGTAAAAAATCTTAGATCTGAGCAAGTTCCATCTAGATCGCTACAATCTCCATCATCTTACTCGCCAATCCTATCGCCAAGCAGTGATTGCGTTGTTCCAGGGTGTAGAGCAAAAGCCAGCTAAAAAAGTGTCCCGAGGTCAGTTTTGTTACTTTTCATACATTAATGTTATTTTTCATACCTTCAAGGTAACAAACCGACACTAATTTTTGTAGGAAAAACTGGGGTTTTATTTTACGCCATTATAATCGATTTATCCTGCGCAGAAATTGATCCACACAAAAATTTCTAAAATGAGAGAAAAAAAACAATTGTACCCTATTTGTGAAATTCCCTAAATATGTAGTTAAAGTATTTATGTAAGCACTTATGCAAAAAAAAATCAATCTGCAGTAGTGTAATTATATCTTTCTAAGGAAAGGGTCTATCTTTAACCAGAAACATTTATAATATATAAAACAATATTTCAATGTTTTAAATCTGCAGATCCACTACAAATATGTTATCAAATCTTATCTTATTCAATTGTATGTGTGAGTTTGCTTTCTCTACATTACTCCATACTCAACGACATGCAATACTCGAAGCAATATAGGTAATTAATACACGTGGAATGTAGAACAGCTTCATTCATACAGCTTTGTATGGTGAGATGGTGACTATGTATATGTATGCAACATAAAATTATTCATAATTGCGCCAACAAATGTTACTTGAAATTGTAATGTTAAAAGTCACGTATGCAAGTCGTCAACACGTCCTAGTTTCTGGGAAAAAATAACAGTCAATTTATGAGGAAAGTAATTTTGTTTTTTTGGTTGGTAGCAAACTGATTTTCATATGCATGAAATGCGGACAGAAAGTATTTTTAGAATATCACGACGACAGTTTCTCAAAAAACCTGAGTGCTGTGACGGCTAGGTACTACGACCCCTATCATGCGGCATTATGAGTGTCTTGTGTCTGCAAGGCGGTAGATTATTTGTTTTTGTGTTTTACTAACGTAGTCAATGAGTATTTCATTATTACTAACCAATCTGCAGGCTTATTACGTAACTCGCTCGCAATCCTCATCGTGTTCATTTTGACAGTTCATGTATGGGCTAACAATTGGCATCGGAATCAGCTAGCTGTCACATTCATACAAGAACTGGCAGTCCGTATTTTATTTCCCGGATGTCTGAATTGGTGGTTAAAAATTTGTCCTTTGACGGAACAACTATTCCTTTCTCAGCTACCGTCAGAAATCTGGGGATTATTATGGACCAGACGCTTTCGTAGTCGGCCCAAGTTGCTGATGTCAGCCGGAAGGTGTTTGCCTCGCTTCACTCGCTCAGGCGATTGCAGAATTTTCTGCCTCTATCGACCATAATTACGCTTGCTCAGTCACTTTTGCTCCCCTTACTGGACTATGGTGACATTAGTTACCTAGATCTTGCTGAGGGGCTGCTTGGCAGGCTTGATCGCCTACAGAATGTGTGTATCCGATACATTTTTGGGCTTCGTAAGTACGATCATGTGTCTCATTACCGCGCTCAGCTGAAATGGTTGCCTATCAGGGACCGCAGGAACATCCATATTCTGTCATTGCTTTTCAATTCTCTCTTTAATCCTTCAGCTCCGATATACCTTTCCGAACGTTTCAGCTACTTGTCTGTTGGCAGTCAACATCGATTGCGATCCAACTCTAATCTCCTTTTGGTCTGTCCTTCTTCCTCTTCCAAAACTTATTACAAATCCTTTACTGTACACTCGACTAGGCTGTGGAATCGCTTACCAACCTCCATCAGGCAATCTCCCTCCATAGTGTCGTTCAGCGAAGGTTTGAAGAAGATGTGGCTCGCACCATCTTCTTAAATTAATGGTAAATATTCCTTTGTTTAGTGTGCTCTTTATTTATTTTATGTATTATATTTTATTGATAGGTATATATTATAGGTAGTATAAAGTAGTTTATTGATGTTTAGGTTTTATGAGTTTATGTATTATATTCGGTAAAGTTATGTATTGTGGCTCTCAGTGTTTGCAATTTTAAACTCACTCGTCCATCCCTAATGTAATACTCCTTTCATCCACTCAAAGGTTGACTGGAAGAGATCCCTTAAAGGGATAAGTCCGCCTTTGTGCATGGACCATTAATAATAAATTAATATAATTTTAAATAAAAAAAAACGGAACGTATTCAGGATAAATAAAATAAATACACCCTAACCCTAATTCATAGTGTCTGTAATCAAACATTACTTAGACTTTATACAGTACGATACATAACACATTATTCGTTATAGTTATAACAGGTCTGTAACTTTGAATGAATATGCAGCATAGTGTCCATCATCACCATCATAATCATCTACTCTGTGGCGTTACCACTACACTAGATAGATAGATAGATAGATTAACACTTTATTTTCTTCCATAACACACATTATGATACATACAGGGCAGAGGTACAATATCAAACACAGAGAACTTAAAAATAAACATAACAGATTCAATGTACCTAACTTAACTAAGTGGACAGTAGATACCATGTGCCATGGAAAAAGAAAGGCGCTGACTCAGCATAAAGCTGCGAAGACCGCAGCGCTGGTATTCTGTCAGAACCACTTAGGAAGGTCTGTGGAAATGGTATATGCATAATAAAATTAAAGAAAAGTTAGAAATCACTACACTAACTGTTCTGTTAGTTTAACTGGTAGGTTTCACGCAGTTTCTCTAATATAGTATTTGGGTAGCGAACAATGATTACGCAATCCGCGACCGCTTCGGCATTAATCGGCATTAACGTGTTTACTACGTTTCATTACTTTGATAATTGAGTTTGTTTACAATTAAGTTATCTAATCAATGCATTTCGGGGCATCAAACAATGGTCATTTAATTTATCTGCTACCTACTTACTAACATTAAATCGTTTCACTGTTTAAGTAAATTGTAAGGATTTAGAAAATACTGCATGCCAAGTTTCTTAGTTTCTTGCGTCGAATTATTTTTGACTCTTGGACTTTTTGAAAACGCAATCATTATCAAAAATAGTTGTTTGAGTTTATTTGAACCTACTTTTTTTTTTTTTTTAATGTGAAATGGAAGGCAAACGAGCAAGTGGGTCACCTGATGGTAAGCGATCACCACTGCCCATAGACACTCGCAACCCCGGAGGGATTGCAGATGCGTTGCCAACCTAGAGGACTTAGATGAAATGCCTCTTGTGCCCGTAATTTCTCCGGCTGCCTTACTCTCCACACCGAAACACAGCAGTGCAAGCACTGCTGCTTAGCGGCAGGATTAGCGAGTGAGTACTTCCGAAGTAACCTTTAAATTTTGATTTTTAACCCCAAGTCAATCTCAAAACAATCCGCTTCACTCTTTTCTGATGTAGGAACTATCATAAGAAGTGGTACAGATGTGGTGTGTGTACCTACACTAACCTATACACTTTATATTGATACCTACATATTGTTGTAGTTTGCTTACTTATAGTAGCATGGAAAGCCTAATAAACCTCAGTTCGTGAACCGCACTTGAGCCTCTCATTTACTCCGACCTCCCGTCCCTACACAGATCTTGGTCTATTTATGAACGAGAATATCATTTTCACTAGTATAAAATAAAGTGACTATCTACTAGTGTTTAGCTAAGTGTTGGTGACTGTACACAACTCCGTTTTTTTTAGGTACATAATAGATAACGATAAGTAGATTATTACGGTTAAACCGATCAAATCAAGAACAGTGTGCAAAAAGCACGCGGCACTGTTTATTAATTGGCACGTCTTTAATCGCCGGATTAAATAATTACGAGGATAATTAGTAATGATTACTTTTCTCTATATTTGAACAGTCAGATTAGGAATTAGACCGGTACTATCTTAATCCGCGCTGAGTATGTTAAAATGTATTAAACATTGCTTTGTCACTGAAAAATATATAGTCAGCACATTACGCATATTATGTACATTTATGAAGTCGTTCAGCTAAGCAAAATTTCTTATTATTTTCGTCAGGACTTTGTGTTGTCAGGCTTTTAATTTTTTTCGACTGTCAGGCACAGACCTCTAAAAATGAATGTTGTAATTGTAAACTTTACACATATTTACCATTGAATTGCTTCGCAGGATAGCAGGAGCATACATGTTTTTCTTCGACGAGTTCTCACACAAATTCCCAACAACTCGAGATCTGTCACCGGTGCCAGTTGTGCACACTGAGCGATTTCTTAATAAAATTATGGCTAACTCTAAAGACATTTCTCGTGAATCACTCAAGACCTTCGAGCTCAATTCCGCATGGTTGGTTTACTCATCTTGCGACTTTCTGTTGACGCTAGAGATCTGTCACCGGTGCCAGTTGTGCACACTGAGCGATTTCTTAATAAAATTATGACTAACTCTAAAGACATTTCTTGTAAATCACTCAAGACCTTCGAGCTCAATTCCGCATGGTTGATACTCACCTTGCGGCTTTCTGTTGACGTAGAACTCGAGCGTGCCCTGCCACATGTCCACCCTGACGCCGACGATGGAGCCCCGACAGAAGCCGGCGGCCTCGCACGCGTGCGCCGCCCCGTGCCGGACCGCCCCGCGGTACGACAGACCGTACGACTGCTCGTCCTCGCCCAACAGCGATGTAAACTTGAACCGGGACTCGGCTATGTTCACTTTCTCAGTGCCGACGCCTACCATCTGCGGACAAGTGGTATTATTAATATATAAAATATTTGTTATTAACATTTTCAGGCTCTTTCTACGAGGGTAATAATACACGGTGTGTAGTCCTCCCATTAATATTATGAATGCAGGCGAACTGAGCCGTTACTTTATAATTCAAAATATGACTTGCCCTATATGTACTCGTAACTCGTATTCCCCAGTGCATTATAAGTATGAGAGTGTATTCAACTGGCATGTAATCTAACTAATATTATAAATGCGAATGTATGGATGGATGGATGGATGGATGGATGGATGGATGTTTGTTTGTTTGTTACTCAATCACGCCAGAACGGCCCAACGGATCTGGATGAAATTTGGCACATACATAGAGAAAAGTCTGGAATAGCACATTACAATTTTAGAAGAAGATTCTCTTAGCCTTTTCATATTCTTCTCATAGATTCTAGACTAAATAAACCACAAAACGATACGAGACGCCGCGGAAGCGTCAATCACATCTGGCCTAGACCCTGGCTATCTAAAACTCTCAACTGTCGAGACATTGAGGCAAACTGCCAAACAACAAAGAGATAAATAGTCCACCATTTTGCCTCGAAAGAATCAATGCCAAAACGACCGAGTAAAACTATAGCGAATAGTCATACTTTATCCGCATATTTCTAGCAAACTGCTACCTCAAACCAAATAAAGTCCTACGAATGGCAAAATTTACGTACAGTTGCACGCCCACAAGCGCAACCATACCAAGGAAACTGGTTGAGACACACACACGCGTGGGCACGCGACAAGGTGTAGTTCAAACAGGCCTCACTTTGCTGCTGCTCACAGGCTGCACTTTGTTATGAGACTACAGGTTTTCACCGCGTCCTTCCCTTTCGGCGTCAGACACTGAAGGTCAAAACAGAATGACTGGATTGTTGTGTAAAGCAAGGGGTGACTGTTGACTGAATGACTGATCAGTGGCATTGAAGAAACCTCAAAAACCTCAGACTACTTTGAATTCAAGTGGACATTGAACGTCTGATACGTCACAGGAGTTAGCGGTTAAAATTTGAAATAATAATGGAAAGTTCATAATCATTTACCTTATTATTTGTTTGTTCGTTTTAAATATGTAATTTATTTAATCTTTAACCACAAATACCACAATACCTATTTCTTTTTCCTCATGTATTGATTGATTGTAGGATTTCTTAAATAAAGCAAAAAAAAAAGTACAACTTGACATAACAATATGTAGGTGTACATAAGAAATACACGACAATAACTAATAGAAATCGGGGTAAAGACAAAATTGTTGTTATGTTCCTGTCCTGCATTACACATCAAAAATGGTCTTCAAAAATTACTCTTTTTTTGTAGTTTTTTATACTCCTACATCGCTATGGTTCCCTAATAGCAATAAACAAATAAACTTTTCAACAAATCGCGACTCTAGCTTTTTAGGTATCTATGATGCGGGTAGCTAAAAATACTCACTATATCAGTCCCATATGTGTCGGTAAGCATTTTGATCTCCCAGTAGTGGTGGTGGTCTCTGTCGAAGGCCGCGTCGCCGCGCACGGCAGCCGTGCCGGTGCTGTAGGTAGGATGGAACGTCACTTGTTTCTGGTGGACGTCGAACTCCACAGAGCTCTGGTTGCTGTCTTCCTGCTGCTGCCAGCGCCACTCGCGCACTGGAACGTGGAAATAGGATTAGCAGATCCACATGTTGCAGGATTTGTAGAATTTCTGAAATTTTTCATGAGTATTGATAAATTCGAATTTAAGCAGTCGGCTTTTTCTGTCTATAAATTTGAAATTTTTGCTTTACAACCCCCAAGTATGAACCTAAGAAAAACCCTTGAAAATCTTTATGCATACCTACATTTAGGTACCATAGAAATGGAAATGAGCACATTTATTGTAAAAGTAATTTGTTATTTGTGAAAGGTTCTTATTCTCTAATTCTCTTAAGAAAACAGACTAATACTAAAACTAAAACTACTACTAATTATTAAGCTTGTTTGGTCTACCATTTTGATTCATGGGCCATCATAGCACCTTAGCATTAATTTACTATGGTAACATAGTAAATTAATTTATTAATTTAAGATAATGCTTATTGAATAATGTAAATGTCACTATGACAAGGTTCTGTGGCAGCCTAGAAATCAAATTGGTAGACTGTATAGATATTCCATTGCACAACAAGTAGCATGAGCTTAATTAACTTGGATAACTTTAGCTTTGTCTCATTAGTATGTAACAGGATAAGGTGAAGTAATTGATCTTACATCTTATCCTCCATTGTAAGAACTGATATTATGGTGTAAGAATTGTTAATCTTGTGTGCAATAATAAATGATTACTATTATGTTACAATCAACTCTTATTAGGTTATAGAACCAGAGCATCTGACTCTGTGGGAAGGGATGCTGCGTGAATGTTGATCTCCGATCCTCTTGAGTCCTCCCATGAGGCTGACATAGTCACCCCTGTGTACTAAAGGCTCTTTAAAATATAAGATTTAAAAAAAAAAATAGATTATAGGAAATACCATCAGCAAACAGTTTATTGTACAAAAATAATGTATAAATATTGTACAAAAATTCAAATCCACTCATGTCCACTCTGACCACTGGGTGAAACTTGCCTTGCATGAACTATTTAACAAACACAGATACAAACAAAAATACTTGACAAAAGCTTGTAAATGCTTGTGTATATTTCCTTACCCTATAGATCGGGTTCCCTAACTCATTCACTTGTACCATGCACCCCCTTTCTAAATAGCACCCCCCCCCCCCCCCATAGTTAATTTTAGGTTACTATTAGAATATTAACACAGAAAGAACACTGTTCAAACATTTCAATATGTGTAAGATATTTTTTGTAATCCTAAACAAGTTGTCATCATACAAATTATAATACTTTGTGACTATTAAAATTTTACTTTTGATTCAAGTTGACAATCCTTCTTACGCAAATTTCTTAATATTGGCATATAAAATAACATTCAATTTAAAATATAAATACTACCAAAAAAAACTAATGATATTTCACACATTTATATCAGGATAGTTGGGCCGAACACTTGAAAAGATTAACAAATTTGACAACATTTCAAAGGATTACCTTGAAATGACATAAAGTGAAATAGACATGGGGGTTAAATAACGTCACGGTGACAAAGTCACCGTGACTCGCCTTCAAAACGTGTCACTGTGACTTTTCACAAAATAACAACGTTACAAAATCACATACGTTCCTTACTGTTCCTTCCTAGCGCCTAGCGCAAGCAGTGACGAGACGCGATGCAGTGACAGTGACTGACTGTGACGTGACTCGGCTCTAATCGGGCTTAGTCGGGAGTGTTCGGATTCGGAACTTCGTGGCGAACATCGGATGATGCCTGCTGGCTGAGAGCGAGTGAGACAGCGATAAAATTATGAATGCTTGCACACTCATCCATGTCAAAGAGTTGTTTTAATGAAGCATACTCGTAAAAAAGTAAGTATGTATAACTCTTTATTGCACCTACATAAAACACATGAAAAAGATGAACACCGTCCATAATGATGATGATGATGGTTATGACGATGGTGATGATGATTATGACGATGATGATTATGATGATGATTATGATGATGATAATGGCTATGATGATGATGATGATGACATGATGATGATTGTGATGATGATTATTATGATGCTGGCTATGATGATGATTATGATGATGATGATGACGATGATGATTGTGATGATTATGATGATGATTATGATGGCTATGATGATGATGATGATGATGATGATGATGACATGATGATTGTGATGATGATTTTGATGATTATGATGACTATGAACTATATATATTTTTTTTTATTATGATGATGATGATTGTGATGATTATGATGACTATGAACTAATTTCCTAAATGTATTTATTTTTTACTTATAATGTGCGACAGTTCTAAGCCTGTAAAAGTGTAAAGGTTATTTTGGATCAACTACTTGTGTGATAACGGTGACAAAATCACGTCATAATAGCACTGCGACAATATCATATGGTGATATGAGTAACCGGCGTGACAAAATCACGATGAAATAACAGTGTGACAAAAATAACGTTGACACAAATATCATGCAGTGACACGAGTAACAGGCGTGACAAAGTCACGGTGACTTTTCACTGTGACTTTTTTGGAACGAGATCGTCAGTCACTGATATCAAAAAGTAACGCTTTTCCCCATGTCTAAAGTGAAAGCAACTGTATGATTGTATTTGTTCTATGTTTATTTTGCACAGTAGAGTTTACATACATACATACATACATACATACTGTTGACACAGATGAATAAATATTTAATTTAAAAATTTATTATAAGTTGTTAGTTTTGAGACACTGTTACTGAACGTACCTTCGACATCTTCTCCACAAGAACAATCGTTCACCTGGTCTTGCTGTTGCTGCTGCTGCCATGGCATGGGATCCCGGATGCTAAAACACTCACAGTAAGGCTTTGCGAACCGATTGTCAGGAACTTTGGATTTCGACGGTCCAAGCAACATATTGACTATGACTGGCATATCATATACACACAAAACAATATTTTATTTTACGTGGTTGAAACACAGCACAGATTCACAATACGGTATGAACGACACGATAACATGACACGAATCGAGTTAACGAGTGGCCAACCAAAAACTACTGTTACTGGCAACAATGACAGCACATATTTATACACTTTGTGAATAATCGTTCAGAAACAAAGTTAACAAAACGTCAATTTTTTTATTAAAATGCAAAATAATGTTTTTTTTGCGATATCATTATACCTACACACATTAATATAAGATCAGTTTTATTACTTCAATATAAATCTATGATTTGATCTAGTAGTAAGCTTAACAACTAATAAAATTAATGTTTACTTTCCATATCGTACATATCCTATTTCTGAACGTAGTGCAAAGTGGGAGAAGAAAATTCCGGAAGTTTCGAGTGTTTTCTTACCATGGCGGGAAATATCACAATTTTTGTTATCCATATTATCCATAATGCTGAAATATACTAAAATACAAAAGTTCTAGATCTATTCAAATCAATGGATTCGCTAGATTACGTTAAAATTTACAAAGAACTTTCCTATGTAAGTTTAGGGTACACGTCAAGAAATGTATTTCTAATTAACTAAAATTACGATGTATCTTATATAATATTATTCGTAACATTAGAAGCCCTTCTTCGCCGAGCCATTACTTTTCATTGGCTCCTTTACTTTATTGCCTTGTAGTTAGGCAGATAGAAATAGGTTGCTATGCTAATTGCTGCGTTTTCAAAAGTTCTGAAAGAAAAGTTTTGTTTTCCCTCCATATCCCTGCATGTTGGTAGTCCTGCTTGTTTTGCCGCGCATCCCGCCCCGCTTCGGCCCCGCCCACAAATGGCTGTCAAGAGTCAAGTGCGGAAAAAATGCATTTATACAAGTTAAAAAATGTTTATTGAATATAGAGTTATTGATCGAATGCGTTAAACTAGTGTACATATATTTTGTTTACAATAGGTATACTAAATACATAGTGCGTGTAAATATGAGCTAGTGAATACGTGATTTAAAATAAATTTTAAAAAATGTAAGTAATTTTACGCGTCAGTTAAAAATAATCATAATTGCTATTTTATTTAGATGTTTGACTACACATAGTTTTTATATTTTAACAAACAGCATAGTTGCATTTAAAGTTACTTTGTTAGTTGTATTGATTTATTATTCCGTGGTTAAACGTTTGTTTAATATTTCTTATCAATTAACTGATAACACTTACTGAACAAATTGCTCAAACTGCAGCACAGTACTTACCACGACCTTACTCAAGAAGTCATACAAAAACTGTAATGTGAACTTTAAAATTCCACAATCTGATTTAATATTTCATGAAAGTTCCTGTGCCTGAATTCCTGTACAAGTTTCAAGTCTCTTGTTCTTGGTTGGTTGCATGTTACTTTGCTTCTGTTTTTTTTTTTTTAAACTCAGTTTTAATGTGTGAAGCGTGAAGCTATTATACCTTAACTTTGTTCCCATAATCACTATCTGGAACAGGTCATAGCGAAATCTGACACAGATAGAATAAGATTCAATAGAGTTGTGATAATGTCTTTAAAATTATGATAATCTGAATAGGATATTTTACAGTTAACTTAAAATTTTTCCTTTTCAATTTTTTACTTGCATTTTTGTCAAAGTGGTATTTTCGTAACGACCTGTCCAACCAGCTATGATAATCACTGCATGCTGAATTAATCACCCATTTCAATAGTTAGCAGGCGGTCAGAAAGTTGATCAGAAGGTTGGCAGAAAGATACAGACTTCTCTTTCCATCCTTTTTTTAAAAAGCTATGACAACAGGCCTAACTATTCAAATGGATAATTTATAATCTAATTTCAATGGTTTAGTTCTTTTGGTTTCCTTAATATTATGTACATTGATATTGGCAGTGCCATTGATTGTATTGTTCAACTATCTTGATGTAGAAAGCTGCAATAAGTTTTGGACTATTAAATAATCACAGCACAGTTGAATGTTGTTTTATCTGGGATTTTATTATGTATAAGCGGCTTTACAGTCCATACCATCTATTTAAATGTACTATAGTAGGTAGTGTATAAAAATGTGTTCACAAGTGAATTTAATAAAATAAGATGAAGCTCCAACTTAAAAAATGTGAATGTTCCAAGCTGGTCCTTTCAAGCTGATCTAGGAGCATAGAAAAAACATAGAATGTACCAATTTTTTTCTTCCCATGCAGATAGTAATACACCATTGAGGGAATGGGTGAATATTTTAGGAATCATGTTATAGGCGATGCGGCTAGCAACCCACTATTTTGATACCCCATTCCACCTATATGCCCACAATCATGTTAAATGTGGCCTTTAGGTCTTGTTACCTTAGGCCCTGTCTACCCATAAGTGATAAAAACGTTATTTATGTATGTATGTTAGTGAATCCCATAAACAACTTGATATTTTATTTATTTCAATACATCAGTCGTGCCGTTCCCTAAATCGTGTAATAATAGATGTAAGTTTATGAAGTAGTAGCTTCGTGTTCAGACAATCTGGTCGGCCTGCAATGTCCTTGGCGAAGCTTTGAGCTGCGAAGGTGCGAGGCACAGCTCCAATGCATTTCTGGATAGATAAACGCAGCCAGTGCGCTTACACCGGCCGCCACCGCGTGCCCTCATCGTTATCAGCTGGTGAGTCAACTTATACACTTTTACAACTTCCGTTCAATGTTTAAGTCAGAAATAATTACTGGCGCAGGCATTTAATTTTGGCCTTTAAAGCTGACATTTGCAATGGTTCTACCATGGAATTCCACTTGTTCCTTTGTCTTTCTTGTTGTATAAAAAAAGGTTTTTTTTTTTTCAAGTATGGCCAAGTATATTTTATGCCACCCATCAGTTAAAAATAATAAATAATTTATTTAAGATAATAGTATAGTCAGCGTCAAATAGTTTGAAGCATCCAAGTCGGCCAAATAGTTCGGCACACCAAATATACCTACGTGCCGGCACGTAAGCCTAGCGATGACAAGTCACGTGGAGGGGATCTGCGCACCCACGGATACCGTATTTTATACTTCTGCGCATACACGATCAGCGCTAGACTTCCGTGCCGGCACTTATACCATAGAAATAGGTAATATGTATAATTATAGGATCGTAGGATTTCAAAACGATCAGATTCGCTGCGATACGCATCATACTTATTGTTATGGATCGCAATATGCGCGGATCACACGATAATATTGACCGGCTAATCTTGCTACACATGTAACGATATATACTCATATTCATACTCATTTATTCGTAATAATTATAGTTATTACATATCATAGCGATTAATCTGCGCAAAACGATTTGCACAGATTTATCGATCGTGTCTATGATAAATCGTAACGATAATCTGCAGATTTATTTGGGCCCATAACCACTTGAAGAGCAATAACAGTAGTATATGTTGCAGTACTTAATTTATTTAAAAAAATAATATAATTTAGTTTGCAGCATGACAGACATCTCTTCTTGAAGTAAATTGACAATTAAATAAACCAAAGACAACAGCTACGATATATCGTTACATGTGTAGCGAGCATTATCCAGGGATGGGGAAATGGCGGCCTGCGGGCCGGGTCCGGCCCGCAAAGGAATTCAATCCAACCCGCCGACGTTCCTTAGAAATCGTCCAAGCGTATAACGTTCAAATGTACGATTCAAAAATCAAAACGAAACGTATTCCGGTAGAACTTCTGGCCCTTGAGATAATTTTAACTTTATGGGTCGCCATGTAAATTTTTGGCCACCGCCGGTGTGATCGACGGCAGTGTCTGTGCGCAGGCGTGGGGCGCGGGCGCGGGCGCGTGTGCGTGGGCGCGCGCAAGGGCATGGCGGCGCCCGTGCACCGCTTCGCGGCCGTGGACTGCCCGCCGCGCCGCCCGCCGCGCACGCACCGCCACTACGGGTACGCTCACACACTATACACTGACTCAGTTATCTATGATGACGTCTCTGTCTGTTTCGTAGTAATAAAAAGGGACGGAATCATAGATAACTGACAGTTAAGGAATGGTGAAACAGGCCCTAAGCCTACAGAATAATGCTACATTACTGTAGCGGGCGCGAAGGAGGGAATTGCCGGCCGAGTAGTTATATTATATATAGGCCGAATGTTAACGAGGCCATCTAGAGATACGAGGCCGACAATATCTGTTCGTGGTCGAGGCTTGTTATTGCTTTTCTCTAACATGCAATGAAATAAATTAAAAACCTCATAAGAAACTGCTTCCCTTCTCGCGTAGATCGTAATAGCCCTTCGAGAGCCGTCATGTTATGCGATGCGGCTAATAACCCATCACTATGTTGATTTAAATTTCCACCTATCCGCCCACAATCAGGCTTAACGTCTAACCTTTAGGCTTAGACCTTTAGGTCTTGTTGCCCAAGACGTGATTTATGTATGTAGGTATGCATTGTGGAACTAGGTAGCATTTTTGTTTTTCCACCGCCTATACCTACTAGTTTGAATTCGCGTAGGCCTCCACCGATGCCCCCGGTCCACTCGTCGCGGCGTCAGAACGACGAGCCCTCCCTCTACGTGGAGATACCTCCGGAGCCCCCGCAGCCCACGATTGCCAGCCTCGCGGCGGCCCGGAGCGTCACGCCCGACACTCTGCTCCGCACCGCAGCCCTAGGGCTCCATTCCTCGCCTATGATGGCGCCGCATCTCAAGTTCGGGATGCTCGTCTCCTTCGCGCTGGCGACCGTCTTCTTGGCCGGCGCTAAATACTATTTTGATCGGCAGGTGAGTGCAATAATCAATCATGTAACAGACCCTTATTTAGAAACTGGAAATAGTGATCAATTAAGTGGAATGAAGTTACACCTACTGTACACTCGTAGGTATATTATAAAAGTGTTCTTCGTCCGCTAGGTTGCGGATACCGTTTATAAACTTCTTTGAACTTAAATTTAGCCTCGTTCGTAAATTCTTTACGACGATGCAGTTAAATTAAGATCGGTTCCTCCAATCTAAAGCAGACGTCAGGTTACAGCTCCGACTTTCTAACCGAGGTCACCTTTATTTTTAAGCACGGTTGGTTGCCTATGACAGTAACTCCGACTGTTTTGAAAGCTCATTCGAAAGACGCCGAGTTCGTCAACTTTGAAGGTGGCCTCGCTACGCTCGGTCGGAACGTCGAAGCTACGATGTGGCGGATGCTTAGACGCGTCGTGTTGCAGGTGATCCGCGACAGCTCGCACAGCGCCGGCGGCGAGGTGAACGTGGTGGTGGCGGCCGTGTCCATGGCGTGCGTGTGCGGCGTGGGCTGCGCGCTGTCCATGTGCCGCGCCAAGCCCGCGCCGCTGCAGCCGCCCGAGCGCGTGTCCAGCACCGCGCGCCGCGCGCCGCCCCGCCCGCACCCCGCGCCCGCCGTCAGTATATACACACACACACTACACGCACACTGCCGCGCCAAGCCCGCGCCGCTGCAGCCGCCCGAGCGCGTGTCCAGCACCGCGCGCCGCGCGCCGCCCCGCCCGCACCCCGCGCCCGCCGTCAGTATATACACACACACACTACACGCACACTGCCGCGCCAAGCCCGCGCCGCTGCAGCCGCCCGAGCGCGTGTCCAGCACCGCGCGCCGCGCGCCGCCCCGCCCGCACCCCGCGCCCGCCGTCAGTATATACACACACACACTACACGCACACTGCCGCGCCAAGCCCGCGCCGCTGCAGCCGCCCGAGCGCGTGTCCAGCACCGCGCGCCGCGCGCCGCCCCGCCCGCACCCCGCGCCCGCCGTCAGTATATACACACACACACTACACGCACACTGCCGCGCCAAGCCCGCGCCGCTGCAGCCGCCCGAGCGCGTGTCCAGCACCGCGCGCCGCGCGCCGCCCCGCCCGCACCCCGCGCCCGCCGTCAGTATATACACACACACACTACACGCACACTGCCGCGCCAAGCCCGCGCCGCTGCAGCCGCCCGAGCGCGTGTCCAGCACCGCGCGCCGCGCGCCGCCCCGCCCGCACCCCGCGCCCGCCGTCAGTATATACACACACACACTACACGCACACTGCCGCGCCAAGCCCGCGCCGCTGCAGCCGCCCGAGCGCGTGTCCAGCACCGCGCGCCGCGCGCCGCCCCGCCCGCACCCCGCGCCCGCCGTCAGTATATACACACACACACTACACGCACACTGCCGCGCCAAGCCCGCGCCGCTGCAGCCGCCCGAGCGCGTGTCCAGCACCGCGCGCCGCGCGCCGCCCCGCCCGCACCCCGCGCCCGCCGTCAGTATATACACACACACACTACACGCACACTGCCGCGCCAAGCCCGCGCCGCTGCAGCCGCCCGAGCGCGTGTCCAGCACCGCGCGCCGCGCGCCGCCCCGCCCGCACCCCGCGCCCGCCGTCAGTATATACACACACACACTACACGCACACTGCCGCGCCAAGCCCGCGCCGCTGCAGCCGCCCGAGCGCGTGTCCAGCACCGCGCGCCGCGCGCCGCCCCGCCCGCACCCCGCGCCCGCCGTCAGTATATACACACACACACTACACGCACACTGCCGCGCCAAGCCCGCGCCGCTGCAGCCGCCCGAGCGCGTGTCCAGCACCGCGCGCCGCGCGCCGCCCCGCCCGCACCCCGCGCCCGCCGTCAGTATATACACACACACACTACACGCACACTGCCGCGCCAAGCCCGCGCCGCTGCAGCCGCCCGAGCGCGTGTCCAGCACCGCGCGCCGCGCGCCGCCCCGCCCGCACCCCGCGCCCGCCGTCAGTATGTACACACACCTCCCGCTCGTGTTGCAGCCTCTGGCCGAGTCCGCCGACGAGGTGTCGCTGAGCGCGCTGCTGGAGCGGCCTGCGCGCGCGGCGGGCAGCGAGGCGCCGCCCCCGTACCACATCGCGGTGCTGCTGCCGCCGCGCTCGCCGCCGCCGCCCGCCTACAGCGCGCTCAGGTAGCTCACCGAGCCCGCCACCGAGTACATCATATAGAGAGGATCGAGCTCCACATAGTCACGTATACCCCTGGATACAAAGTCATAACTATTTTTTTTAGACTACCGAATGTCTTGATTCGCTCCTGGAAAAACTAAAAAATCATATTAGCTAAGAAGTTAACGATTTAGACCTTTTCAGAAGACCTTCTTCAGGAGTGAGTGCGTATAAGCCTCATGCACAAGAGCTTAAACAATATTATCGCTGAACTAAAGTTGTTATAAATACTGAAACGGGCTTTATCAAACCCAAAACATGTTTGAAAAAACACAGTATAATGTTACGACAGGAAAACGACAAATTTACCTTTTCTTAGGCCCGAGCTCTTCGATGATTGAATAAAACTACGATTAGTGTTTCATTGCAGTGTCTCAGTAAAACCATTCCTGCGTGCTATAAATCGTTTCAGTATTTTAACACCATTAAATGTTCACACAGCTCTAGAACATTGACATTCTCCGTCTTTTTTCCAAAGGTCTAGCTAATATGAGTAAATAATAATTGAGAAACGATACGTCACTTTGAAAATGACGATGCAACTTGATAAAAACCATGCAGTACCGTACACAAAAAAAATAGAACTCAACTTTGAAATATCCTAAAACATGACCAGGGGGACTACTCCGGAAATCGAAACTCTTATCATACTGTCCTTCTCAACTCGTATTAATTACTATTAATATGAACGAAAAGGCATGATAAGAAGTTCGAATTCTAACTTTGGAGAATAAGACCAGTTAGTTGACTGGGGCGTAAACTCTGTATAATGTACTTGATGACGTGCAGAAAGTTAGTGATATTCAATAAATATCACCGCATCAATATTTACTTCTAAACACACTGAGAAGTGGGGCGGGCTGGATCAAATCTTTAAAAATGCGGAAAAAATGATTTCATGTTTTAATATTAACGCAAATACTGCTTACCACTGCCGGAGAAGTCTATTGCGTTTAATATAAAGGCAACCAAATGGAACAAGAAGGCCACTAGAACCTTTTCACAATCAACGTCGGAGTACTTTGACACTGACAGACACAATTAACAAGCCGATCACTATTGCGATAAGGTAGCCCAGCGACAGTAGCCCAGGGTTCTATTTGGTTGACAAAAAAATAATAATTTAGCATCTGTTCCGGTTAAGTGGCAGTTATACGATCAGCCCCGCCCGTATGTTTAGCCAAATGAAGAGCTTAGTTGATAAATGATCTTTTTCTCGCATTAGTTATTTATCTATTTCATTTGTAATTGTCTCCGCGAACATGCACGTGAATAAAAAATGTTCTAAATGTGTATTCACATTACGTGTTATGCTTGCTGTGGAGAAAATAATAGTTAAAGAAGAAAACTACAGAATAGCGATGTAACGTCTCGTTTTATCTCGTCTTAAACTATTTTAAAAAGAGCCACGGCCACTTGTTTTTAGTGCTATGAAGTATATCCCACCTTTTATTTTAAGTTCTTAATCAATGGAATATTAGGTCAGTGTGTGAGATTACAATCGTCGCCGCCATTCGAGACTGAAATGTTGGCCATTTCGAATAGTTACACACGCACTACCCGGTTCAAGTTAAATACGTTATTTTTAATCTCTTCTATTATTATGTTAGTAATTTAGAACATGCAAGGAAAAAAATTGGTTTCACATAGCATGCGTGTTGGTTATGCCGACTGTTAAAAATTATACTTTATCCCTAGGGATAGGGGGAACAAGATAGTGATGGGTTAGCCGCATCGCTTATAACATGATTACCAAGATTTTCGCCCTCGATGGGTTTTTGCTATCTTCGCGAGATGAGAAACAGCTATGTTCTGTGCTTTTTCTTTGCTCCCAGACCAGGGTGATGGGAACATTGAAATTTCATATACAAATCGGGCATGTTAATTGTTTACTGTATTTTTCTCACTGAGCTAACCGTTGATGCGTGTGTACCAAGTTTAGTAACTAAAATTAATTTCAGTCTTACTTCCAAATCGATGTTATTGTAAATACGGTTCAGCTTTATTCTACTCCCGACCAGAAAAGTATTTTTGAGATTGGAATCTTTAAAATTATGTCCTGTGCAATTTGACAGAATTACTAGGAAAACTATTAATATCCTCCTACGTTCACTACTCTGACCACAGTCGAGTCCAAACGTCAGGGGTCTTACCATGACGTCCTGACTCAGTTCAAGTTTTAGCTGTCACTTTTAGTATGAATCTGACAGCGAGCGAACCTAAACTGAATCGCATTAAGACCTCATAGTAAGCTATGTGCCTGCTATGTGGCAGCCACTTCTGATTTCTATTGGTTCCGAAATCAAGTTCGGCAGTGTTCGCGCCAAGTTTGAGCAACAGGATTGAGGATTGCTAACATTTCCTTCGTATTTTCCTGGTCGGAGTTGGAAATCTTTATTTTTCCGCTTCTGCTAGAATAAACTAAGCACGCACATAAGGGCGACTCATTCGAAAGCTCTATGCTTTAGCCAAATGCTATTATAAATCTTGACTTAAGAATTGCACAAAATAAAGTGAAGGGCTCGTGTTATTAATGTAATTGCGAGATCGATCATTTATACTGCACATACAAAACTGCCTGCAATTTTATTAATAAAAATATTTCGTCCACGCCCTGAAAACAGCTCTCAAAGAATTTGGGAATTGTTTTACTTGCACACTTTCGAGCGGCAGTTTATATCATGAGTATAAATCGATCGATATTCGAGATGGAAGAGCATCTGAAAGTCCTTTTTTGTTCTTTTGGTCGGACTATACCGAGGTTGCATTAAAAACCCTGAATATGCCATTTATCACCTTAATCTAATTCGATAGGGATAATTTTGACTCCTCCATGGTGTTCATTGGACGAAGGATAGGTGTTTTAAATGTCATGATTAGTTTTATAATAAAATTTGTATTTTATGCGGAGAGCATAATTTTAAAACCCCATAAATAAGTGTTATAGGCTAGTCCGTGTACTTACGTGTATAGATTACGTCGTTCTGTGTACTTATACATTGGTTAGAGCTACCTATAAATTGACCGAATTACTATTTTCCGGTGTAACGTTTGTCCGAATTTTGCTAGCCAGAAAACGAATTTAGACGAAACTTTTTCAAGACATTTTCGAAACATGACTTATATACCTAATACCAAAATAAAATCTGGGTAATGAACATTCGGTAAAACGTTACACTTGGCAATAGTAATTAAGTCAAATTATAATAGGTGACAATTGTTTAGTGATAGAGCAATGGGGTAGTTGTCCATTTGTATATGGATGATATGGTCCAAGTATATTTTGTGGTGTAAATAAATAAATTGTATTTATTTTTCGGTAAACTTGTTGAAAGCTTGCTGGGTTTGGAGGAATGTTTAAAATTAATTGTAGACACTTTTATTCCGGTCTACTTACCTTTTCATTGCCACTTTCGCATTGTCAAATGTTGATCTTACCTCACTGAGACCTTGTCATAGTAAGAATGGCAAGTGAATGTTAATATATCGTTTCACAGGCCACAAATGAATAACCGGCCATAGTAAAATAAAGAGCTATTTCCACGCATTTGCGTATGATTAAGATCTACAGTACATTATGACTTAGCATTTGAAAAGGAACTTGAAATAGGTACCTACTTACGAGTATGCCTATTATAACATATGTTTTATTTATCAGTTTGTCTTCAATTTTAAATTCCGCCATTTTTGCCTACACAGGGATATTGGGCAATTCCCATTTCTGTGGAACTGAGAAAACTACCTATTCAATATTAATTAAGATTAAATAGATGTACATATTCTCTCTTCAATACCATGTCGGGATTTATTAGTCTAGATTCACTGTTTTTAGGGTTCCGTACCCAAAGGGTAAAAACGGAAACCCTATTCGTGTGGCTCCGCTATCCGTCCGTCCGTCTGTCACCAGGCTGTATCTCATGAACCGTGATAGCTAGACTATACTTGGATTATCCATAATCTGGAATCCTGATCCAATTCTAGTAACATCAAATTTCGGGTGTGAAATATTTAATATATTAGGTTAAGTAGGTCCAATGGCCTATTTGTAAACAAATGAAATGTCTTAGTTCCATGGAACGCATGGGAATTATCCTGGATTTGTCAGGGACCAGAGGGAGTGTATAATTGTGTTTATGTTTTAATTACTATTCTTAATATGGATGTGTTCCAAAAATGTACGTTATAAAAATGAGTTTGTGCAAGAAGTCTGAAGACCCGAACCGTTTTACGTGTTAATGTGATATGAATGCAATGGATTGTCGTTCATTAAACCGCTTGAATTCTGAATATTAATAAGTCAAAACCAAATAATTGAGGTTACATCGTTTTGTACAGCCTATCAAAAGTTTAATGCAAAAAAGTGCAGCTCTTGAAGTCGACTTTACTGGAGATAATCTAGTGGAAATCAATGAAATTATCAATAAAATTTGGTACAGTCAGCGTCATATAGTTTGAAGCATCCGAGCCGGTCAAATAGTTCGGCACACCATTTAAATTATACGGTCGGTGTGACGAACTTTTTGGTCACCTTGGTCACGCTGACTGTATGTGTATGTAGACCCTGATGACGATACAATAATTAAGTACTATTAACAAAAAACTTTTTTATCCGCACTGGGCCCGCGTGGGAACTATAGCCCAAGCCCTGTCATTCTGAGAGAAGGCCTGTGCCCAGCAGTGGGACGGATATACGCTGGAGAGAGAACAAAAAACTTCATGTCTCGATTATCTCTAATTTTATAATTTAATTGTTGTGTACTCGAAACGTAGTACATGATCTCGCTTGTTGAAATGCTCATATATGATTGTCTACCGATACTATAGTCTAGGCTCGATGGTAGCTAGGTGTGTGTCTATATTTATGGATAGATTTAATGGAGATAATATTATAAAGTGTACATAAGATGGAGAAACGGTGACGCGACTTAACGGTAGGGCCGGTGGCGGGAACACTTCTGTGTAATAATGTGCAGTCAATGGCAAATAAATGAGGTCGCAATCGCATTAACATACCTAGTACAAGTTACTTAGTTTACCCATAGTACAAGTTACATGTTTAGCACAAGGTCAATTGGTGTAATTGCTCCATATTTATTTAATGGCGATGCAAAATTCAGGAATGAAACTGGTCCTCTAGTAATTCCTTGGTCCTTCCAATTGACTGTGCTCTATTTTAATATGAATCAATTGTGAATTTGCATCGATCTCTAATAGAAAAGTTGACGTCCAACCAGAAACCGAACAAAATCAAAATCTCTCATTGTGTAGGCCAAGCAGAGGCCAAGTAAATGCTTTGCCGTTTTTTTTTTATGACAGTTCCTACATCAAAATAAAACAAAGGTTGCCACATAGCATTGCCATTACAATAGTCGCTTCGTGGTGGTGAAGGAAACCCTTGGTCGATTATACAAAAACTACGCAATATATTAAAATCATCTCCGCTTAATTTGCTGTTGACTGCATCGTAATTGTACTGGACATACAATAACCACGCCGCCGCCAAGGTTTAGATGTTATAAATACAATGTAAAATTGCGTCTACAATTCAATAATTGAATTTTATTCTTTGAGTCACTTTCGGGTCACGTTTCTTTATTCCACGATAATTATAAGCAAAGTTCCCACTGAAGATCCCTTCCATATGCTTTAATCGAGGAGGAATCTAATGCTAGTCCTGTCAGCGGGTCGTGGCAGTTCTGACAATCCGGATCATCAATATTTGTTAATTTCTAAAATATCCACCATTTTGGGACCCCCAAACAATTTTCAGTCGTCGGTCGTGGTCCACCTGCCTAGTTCACCTGGGTGGACCACGGTCACTTTTTCTTGCCGGTGGTCCACCTGGTTTTTGACGGAGCTCCGTCCAAGGGCGAAGCCCTTATTTCTGTGTATTTTTGCCCTTCGGCCAAATGAAGATACCTAACTAACCTAACCTACCTATTTTTGTATTAAAATAATAATCAGTGATTCGAAATAATGGCAGCATACACATGGAATTAATTAGAGGTGGACCATGGCCCATAGTCATTTGCCCGTGGACCCCGTGGTTCACCTAGGTGTACTGAGGTGAACCATCGGCAAGAAAAAGTGCCCGTGGTCCACCCAGGTGAACTAGGCAGGTGGACCACGGTCGATGACCTTAAATTTTGGTACAGAGCCGATCTAAGGCAAGCTACGCCACTGGCTCGTGTTTGTTTTCTTAAAATCATGGCTAAATTTCGGTAGGACTGTTAACAAGCAGAGCATGAAATTGCTGTTATTTGCTTTCAAAGGATCACTAGAATTGTATTATAGCTGGTGAGGTGGTATCCTCGAAACGAATGGGTTTGTAATAATGCCTAATGTTTGTAATATTTTTCTGCTGTGGCTTGCCACGTCCCGCTGGCCAGACTTATTTATTTTTGTGTAGGGTATATAGCGCGGTAAGTAACATCTAGTCATGTTAGATCTATGTGATGTTTCCTTTGAATTTCACATTTGTTGGCTGTTGATACATTATTTTTTATATGTAAACCTTTTATAGAAGGTACTGATCGGTTCGTCTTTTGTAACAGACGCTTGACTATAATAAAATATTTTAATTGTGATACGTAGTTTCAATCAAAACACACATTCAAGCTCATTTATATATTTATCATTCAATAACATTAAGTACGTTGGTGATATCGATAAATAAATAGTATTAATCTAAATTACACTAAAATTAACGTAGATATAATAAAATCATAATCACATCACATTAATTACATATAGCCATTGCACAGGTTTCACATTCAAAAAGATATCTAAAAAAACATTGACATTGGTAACAGAATACTAGTTTTTTTCAAAGAGCTTTCATGTCGCTGGAAATATGACAAAAATCTTGCCACAAAAACACAGTTCATCATACATGTACATAAAAATATCCAAATTCACTATAAGAGAATAGAGAAGCCTTGAAAACTATTGACAATTGACAAAGTTACGAGTATAATTGGATAACACTAAACAATAAAATTGCTGTACAGTCACCTTCAAATAGTATCAAACACCCAAAGTGACCAAAAAGCTCGACACACCATACTAATTCTATGGTGACTATTTGTGTTCTATTTGGCCGACTTGGATGCTTCAAACTATATGACGCTGACTACAGTCAAGGGCATAAATATATATACGTTACCAAGACATCAATAACATCTATACACCTATATGCCACAATAAGGTGGGTGACACATATATTTGACATGATGGCAGTATCTATATTTATGCCCTCTAGTGTACACTACGCCACTAGTGGCTGCCGCTGCAACCAGTCGCTGTCCCTGGGGACCAAGAGACCGTCACATTAGACCAGGGAGGTTACCACAGTCGCTTAATGCATGCCAAGTTCTATTCAGCGTAAGGATCACAGTTATGCAGCCAGAGGGCTGACTGGTCAAACCCAATAAGCAGAAATAATTGACAGTTGAAAAAAGAACACAATATAAACGTATCTATAATTTCAACATTCCTATGGAATGTTAAGTCGACTTATCGGATTTGACCACGCAGCCCTTGAATTGGTTCTGTCCCTTGCGTTGAATACGGTTTGACCTGAGGCTCAAGCAGAGGGACGCGGGTTCGAATCCCAGGCTCGCACCTCTTGAGTTTTTCGGAATTCATGTGCGAAATTACATTTGGAATTTACCATGAGCTTTTCGATGATGGAAAATATCATGAGGAAACCGGACCAATCCCAATGAGGCTTAGTTACCCTTCTGGATTGGAAAGTCAGATTGGCAGTCGCTTCTGCAAAAAACGTCATCGTGCCTACGCCAAATCTTGGGATTAGGTTGTCAAAGCGGACCCCAGGCTCACTGAGCCGTGGCAAATGCCGGGAAAAACGCTAGGAAGATGATGATAACCGCCTAGGGATGGTCAAGATAGTCGTGGGCTTGTACGCGGCGAGTTTAGATAATTTAAGCTTAACTTATCGGGATGCTGTGCTCGACCCACACAATATGCACTGATCATCACACCTGCAACTTGTGGCGGTCAATAGTGGCATAATGTTCTAAAATAGAGCTTTTAATTAATGATTAAAATAAAGAGAAATCAACATTTACATCAGCTCGTTCCAAATTCGACATCGCACCAAAGCATGACTAGCTAGGCGTCATAATAATAAATGCTAAGATTGATAATAAATTATAATAACAATAAAACAATCACAAGAATCATAAGTGTCATTGACTAAAAACGAAATGCAAGTTGTTGAAATCACAAGATCTTTACGTTATCATATATTATGTAAGTAAGCTATTTAAATTATATAAGTATTTACAAAATCAAAACAATATTTATTTAATTAATGAATTTCAACATGTTGAGGGTTACAACTTAATGATAGTGATGTGACATTAAAAAATCAACATTAGATTCCTTCATACGTGCTGTAGAGTCTGCGAACTCGTATAAGCCATTCGGGTTTGTATTGCTGTCTCACTCAATCTTATGGGCTTGATACTTGAATCGGCCGATTGTACCCGATACCCGAACGGCATACTAAGGGCTCACGGACTGTTACGATGCACACTTAGTTCTTTTTCTTTTACCCTACTTACTTTTTTTAGAAGAAGCACTTTGGCGTTAACAAATGCAATGAAATTCCTAAATAATCAAGTGCAATAAAATCACAAAATAATCGCTGTCATAAGTTCCATTAGAGAAAAAAGGGAATAATAAGACCTTAGCTAGACTTTAGAATACCAGCATATCAGATCTGCGTAAATGCTTAAAGAACATCAAATATCTGATGGCTACTGTACGTGTGTAATTAATACTCCTTTTTAGTGCCTGTTTTATTTGGACGCACTTATTCGTTCACGGTACTCTGAAATAATATAAGAACATAGCGGCAGTGACCACCAACAATCTAATATCGCTTTAAAAATTAATCAACGAAGTTTATGTTCTTTCTGTTTCATGTAAAAATTTCTTTTAATTACAGTACGCCAGGGCCCTGTTTTATAAAGTTACAGGCTACAGGTTACAAGTCTACAGGCGACAGTCGCCTGTAATGCACTGTGTACAATTACAGGTGTTTTATAAAGACACACGGAAAGCTACATTTGTAATACGGCATTGTAAATCTCGATTACAAGTAATTTGTACAGGTGTGATGGACATCACTAATTAAAAAAAAAGTGGCTGTTATAAATGACAAATACAAAGAGGTTTCTTTGCTATTCTATTACATATATTATAATAATATATAGTAAAAAATATATTCGGCCGCCATTAAGGGAGAATAGAATAGAAATAAGAATTTGATGGGCACAACATATTATCCTACGAACTTGATAAATACAAATAAAATATACGTAAATTTGCGATTGCGATTACGATTCGAATAAGCTCCCAATTTCTTGCAGAATGTACTCCATTTGCGTAGAGTTCATTCTGAACCTTTCATTAAATTGGAAAGGTGTTTCAAAGTCGACATTTTATTCTTGGGCGAAACACCCTAGGTCGACGCTGTCGTGGACTCTCTTCGTCCGAGTCTGAGTTAAAGGGCCAATATTCAAGCGTTCCGACCGCTCGGTTCATGCGTCATTGTCGTCCCACGATTATTATCCTAACAGAAGGACAAGCTGCAACAACTTTGGATAAAGCTAAATGCAGCATCGATACTGTGTTTCGTTGTTATAAAAAGTTAAGTCTCAGCATCTTCTCTATTAATGGTATATGCTGAGACGATAATGACGAAAAATCGCTGAATATTCGCCCTCGACGATTTAAACTTTCGCGATTTTTACCCATTATTATAAGATAATTAGGGAGTGGACCGGAATCAACAGTGCAGAGCAACTGTTCCGGATGGCTCAAGATAGAGAGAAGTTTTCAGAGCTAACGGCCAGCCTCCAGTAATGGAGTGGCACTTTCAGAAGAAGAAGATAAGATAAACGGGACTTAATCACGTAAATAAAGTGTATTTTTGTAAATACCTCGACGTTTCGGACGCGACTTTGCATCCATGGTCTCGAGAGGTCGTATTTTTAACCGACTTCAAAAAAAAGGAGGAGGTTCTCAATTCGGTTGTATTTTTTTTATTTACGTGTTTAAGTCCCGTTTTTCTTATAATAACGAGTTAGACGAGTCCTTCATAAGCGGATCATTCCTTAAATTGAAGATCTCCACCTGTAGCCCTTGTTACCAGTCTCAAGACGTATGTAAGTTTTCGTTACAATTGTACCAATCTACAGTTGTATTTTACAATATTTTTATAAAACGCTTGTTCGATTATGCATTTAAAACTAATAAAGGTCCACGTTTTTGTCTATGATCAGCCTACAGGCGCCTGTACCTGTAGCATGTAAAATTGTTACACAGTACTTTTATAAAACGCAAATTGTAAAAAACAGGACAAATGTTGCCAATAAACGCCTGTAGAATTGTAACCTGTAGCTTTATAAAATAGGGCCCAGGTGGTAAACAATTGATTATTTTTTGTTTTTCGTCTCATCTTTCGCTTACTGTATATTAATAATTAACATTGTGCTATTAAATCAATTGGAAATTCATTTCTCGTTAAAAATAAACTCTACAACAAGACTATAATAATCTCACTATTTGCTAATCGTAAGGTCTTACCCAATAGGTCCACATTACAAAAGCTGCCTCTACATGTATAAAACATGAGACTTTACAGATATGGAGGTGAGATGTGCCAGGTACACAACACGTATTGACTGATATTTTTTTCATTTATTTTTATTTTGGTCGAGTCAGTCAGTCGGCTATAGTATACATAGATCATGTTAGCAATGATTGCAATTAAGAAAAGAACGTACTTATTAACAACTTTAAAGGTTCAGGTAAGTAGAAATAGCTCTTACGACTCCCGTCACTAGTGTTGTTTGGTGTTTAAAAATCGTGTCACTATGCAGTGAAAACCGTGCGTTATCATTATCAGATAAATATATCGGTTATAACTATTATACGGGGGCTTACCATGACGTCTTACTTCCGACTCATTTCAGGTTTTGGCTGTCATTTTTAGTATGGATCTGACAGCGACCGGACCTAAACTGAATCGCATTAAGATCTCATGGTAAGGCCCCTCATACGGTTCACAAGAGCTGGCACGAACCGATTGAACGAAAGCATATGTCACTTTTTACTGCGAGTGGCACTGAGTGCCGTTCTTAATAATAATAAATCGTTTCTTCTCAGATAACTATTTAAGGATCCATAGACAGATCTTAAACAGGAGCCTCCTGATGTTTCGTAAACAACCACACCATAATACGTATTCAAATATTCAAACATAATTATAAATTATAATCTGCACATAATCATAGCCGTTTATTGAATCGACTTGTATTTAACTAACAGGGAATATGCCTTAAAAAAAATATAACAGCTCTTTACAAAATATGAAAATATAGTAAAAAAGATGACAAAGAGTGAAATTAATAGTAAAATTGGTCAAGAAACATGGAAAATATAAGAGTTTTAAACTACTGATTAGTCAGCGATTAGAGAGAGAGATCCGATATGACATGTGACGTCATTTGTCATAACGCCCATATAAACTCCATATTAAAAGTCCGTTTTTCTAGAAAGAGATGGAAACAAATCTTTAATAGCTTATATCTCGGTTATTTTTATAGTTATTTGAAACAATTATTTTCGTATTGTTAATTGGCTAAGTAAAGTTTTTGGAAGAGGTGCAAATTATATTTTTATTCGACAGTCCACGTCTTAATAATCGAGGAACTGCAGCTCTTTTATTTTTATTCCCTCTTGTTAGTTAGAAATATTTTTTTAAGTGGTCGATTTGACATTTGTGAAATTTAATGGATGACCAGCTACGCGTGCCTAGAACTAGCTTGTAATAAAAAAATAACTACGTCAACCGTACGTCAACTGTCACTTTTGAGTCAAAAGTGACAGTTGACGTACGGTTGACGTAGTTTTTTGAGTCAAAAGTGACAGTTGACGTACGGTTGACGTAGTTTTTTTTTATTACAAGCTAGTTCTAGGCACGCGTAGCTGGTCATCCATTAAATTTCACAAATGTCAAATCGACCACTTAAAAAAATATTTCTAATTAACAAGAGGGAATAAAAATAAAAGAGCTGCAGGTCCTTGATTATTAAGACGTGGACTGTCGAATAAAAATATAATTTGCACCTCTTCCAAAAACTTTACTTAGCCAATTACATAAACGAGCCTCTATAGAAAGCCATGAAAAAAATCATGAATATTCCCTATTTGTGATGCACATATAGATTTCATTCATTCATTCAATCCATTCGCGTAAGCTCTAGCGAATTGATTTGTTATCCTGTCAACAAATTATTTTAATAAATACTTATCAAATGATTATGTACCGAGGACTGACTCGAACCGCCTCTCGATAAACAAAGCTAGCCGAAGTCGCCGTTGGTGTTCACACTCGTTGTATTTCGAACAGTTTCACGTCGGTGTCGTACCAGATAGGTGGGTCCACGTTACTGCGAAAAAAAAAACCATTTTCTCAAACATGCAATGAAATATCGATCTTATGTTCTATATATTAGGCTGCGTAGTGTCACGATTCAGCTGCGACTAGACGAGAGGTGGATTTCATACAACGTTGCAGGCAAAGGCGGTTTTTTAATTTTCGTATAACACATATTTCAAATACAGCAACTTGGCATTCAGCCATTGAAAAAAACTATGAGCAATATTTGCTTTCTGGCGTTATGACATTCTGTCACTATCTTTGTTAAAAAAATAAATAAACGAGGTTTGTTATAATTTTGCAGTTTTATTTTGTCTACTTTATTTTTAGTGTCTCTGGGATAAAAACCACGATTTCTTGGAGGTTTGTAATTTATTTCATTGCATGTTAGAGAAAAGTTACCTCGGCGGGAAAAGGGGTTGCCAGCCTCAAATATTTAGCCTCGCTTACACTCGGCCATCTATCTAGTATATGTTTTCGGCCAGCAACTCTTAGTTCCCGGCCTCTGTAGACGCACATACCGTATGTAGATGACGCCCCACATGTAGGTGCGGAACCAGGCGGCGGTGCCGGCGTTGGCCTGGTACTTGCGGATCAGGATGGGGTGCGGCACTGGCAGCAGCCCCACCAGCGTGCCGTGCTGCAGGAACCGCAGGATCTCCGACTCGTCCGTCAGGCCCCTGCAATACAAATACTGATAAATACACCTACAGATTAACTAAGATGACAGCCTACTGAAACTTACAGTTTTTGAAGTGAAAACTACTTTAGCCTTGAGTACTTTTGGGATGGGTAAAAAAAGTTAAACTCTCGTCAGTCAGATCTTACGCGTGTCACGCTGCAAACAATTAGTCGCATCTCGACATTTCGAACTTTCGCGCCACAGTCTAATTGACGTCTCTCTAGCCGAACTTCACTAACAGTTCGGCCAACCGTCAAAAGATGGCGCTGTTCTAAGTATGGAATCTGATACAACGTACGCGCACTAGAGGGCGCCTAAGTCGTTCTCCGCGTAATCTATATTTTAATTAAACAATTAGATTATCTTATTCATTTAATTCCTAACAACAAATACACTATTATAACACATTTTTTTACAAACACAGTAACACATAAAAAATAGATTACACCTTTACCTTTCTACCTGACTGGCGTTGGTTGGTTGATTCGAAACTTAACGGAAACGGTCCCGCCCAAGGGCGGAGCTTTTTCAAAATCTGAAGGAACCATTATTCCTGGATAAAACCAGAGGTTCCGGCCAAAATCGGCCACTTTTCGAATCTCCAACAACTGCCCGGCTCTCTCTACTGGTAAGCATTTTCTGATCACTTTAACTCTAAATTGTGTATAGCTCCGTGTATGTAATTATTTAAATAATTTAAATAAATTATTTAAATTCTTAAAAATTAATAACTCTGTTACTCTGCAGCAGAGATACTCAGTTGGAATTGTCTCTGTAGTAATTAAATTTAATCTCTATTCCTTTTAGCTGTTACTTGAAAGTTTGTAAGCTCTACCGCCGCTAATCTCGCACTTGAGTTCGAATCCTAACGGCCGTGTCGACCGTTGGATTACAAAAAAACTAGCTTTATATAACTTAGATTCTATAGCTTTTGCCTGCTGTAATTCCGTATAATAGCTTCTAGCCTGGCAGAACGCTACAACCTGAGCATTGTTCTTATACCGACCATTTTCACAGGGCGGCACTGCACCCCGCAAGAAAAGCAATACTAACTAAATCAGCGGTACCGCTACTGCCATCCCTAATTTCGACGGCCCGCTACCGCTGAACACCACTGCCTTCACCAATTCAAGGCTGTCCCATTCCTGGAGCTTCCACCAAGGCGCAGTCTACCGAACCCTGCTGCCGCTACACCGAGCGTGACGCTGCCACCCAGTCACCGGACCGACAGATTCCCGAGGGAAGTGGAGGCATTGGATGGTGTAGAAATCTTAATTTAAAAGTCCGAATTTAGACCCAAGAGAACTTACTCATTCCTGAGAGATCTTTTGCTCATTTACTTAAATAAATTGTCGCGTATAGCCTACGGTTTCTAGTTTCTCTTTTTAATAAATGTATTAAGACATACATTGTTTTCTTCAATAACCACTAGGCTATCCCACTGTGACACGCGTCACGTCACCGTAAGACGGACGGAGTGTTGGGCGTAATAATACGTACGTTGATTTCGTCTGTCACACGTAAGCTAGTTTGGCCTAGTGGTATAAGGTGACCGCGGTTCAAATCTCGTGTAGAAAAGTTTTTTTTTCTTTTGCGTGTGTGGAGTTGTCACTTCTGCCGGCACTCCCGGAGTGCGACCCCTTTGTTTTTTTTTGTTACGTGTGTAACCTCTTTCAGGGAGTATACTCACTTGTCGATGCAGATCTTCTCGACCTGCGGCACGAGCACCTGCAGCAGCCGCATGATGGTCTGCAGCGGCAGCTTGCCGCGCCAGCCCGATACCCACTCCGCGCTGGCGCGCCAGCCCTCGCCCGTGGGGCTCCGCGCGCCGCCTACAGGCTTGATGCTGTCCCTCTGTACACAAACATCCCGTTAACTCAATCTGAGTGCCAGTTAAAAAAAAAGATTTATTCAATAGTTTGTTTTATAAAACGAGTTGTTTTCGTGAATTGTCAAATCATTTCATCCAATTTACGACTCTTATGTCAGCCAGGGATGGTTCGTTTTTGCATATCGTCAACATATTTTTGATTTTGCAACATATCAGATATATATGCGGCTCGCCTATCATCCGATGATTATGCTTTCACTGCAAATTGATATCTATACTGATAAGGTACGACGATGTTTTTGCCGGCTACAAAGCATCACTTATTTTTACCGCGGTAGTTCGCCAAATTTTAGAGCCCAATAGACGATCAGATATTTTAGCAGCCCTGTTCACCGTCATATATTTATAGTGGTTACTATTTGGGGAGTGGCACAATAGAGATCTCTCTCCAGGCAGCACGTCTAGCACGACAGCGCACAAAAGTCGCGTCGCGCGCGAGATAGATTGCCCGCCTTTTTCTTACTGTTCGTTCTAGAAAGAGACGGGTAATCTATCTCGCGCGCGACGCGACTCTTGTGCGCTGTCGTGCTAGCCGGGCTGATGTTATGCCTAGTGTCGCTACATACGTGCGCGGGCGCGGGCGCGGCGTCGCCGTCCTCTATGGGCCGGCAGTCGGCGCCGTCGCCGCCGCCGCGCGCGTCGTCCAGCAGCTGCTGCGTGCTCGGGTGCGCCGACTCGCGCTCCGTCATCGCCGCGATCGCTGCAAACAAGTGCCACGACCGTTACTGACGAAGTTGTATCGAGGCAACCAGTTAAAGTCAAAGTTAATCTAAGAAGAATACAGGGTGTTTGGTAGCTAGGTGCAGTGCTTTAAGGGGGTGATAGCCGAGGTATTTTTGAGCATTTTTAGCCATATGTCTTAGCCGAAATTCAGTTTTTTTTTTTTTTTAAATAAAATCAAAAATAGTTTATTTAACTGAAAGAATTTATTTTAAATTGAAAATTTAGAAATTTTATAAAATACTCAGAATTTGTTAGTCATAAGTCAAATATTGCCCCAATGAGCGTTAATTTGTAAACAAAATCTTTTATTTCTGATAGTTTAATGTGTATTGGACCGAATGAACTAATTTTTAATTGTCTTTCTTGCCACAGAAACAAAATGGAGGCATTCGAAATTACTAAAAATGTCTTATTTTGGAATAGAGGTTATTTTTCTGTGCCATAAATAAAAACTATGCGTTAAATTGTTGGTTATATAATTAATGGCTATAGTGAGTTGGTGCAGGGGCACTGACCGGGCGTCTCGGGCAGCGTGGCGTTGAGCGTGCCGGGCTCCGCGGGCTGCGCGGGCCGCGAGCCCTCCATGGCCAGCTCCGCCACGGACTCCGCGCTCGTCGACCTGACAAACACACATCCGATCATTCCACCATCTTTACCACCGTCAGCCGAAGTGTAACATCTGTCGGCAGCTCAAACAATATGGCGGCACTTGATATCAACATTGACAAAAAATAAAGGCTACATTTTGCTAAATTTTTCGATACTTGGGGGGGACAGCATTCCAGCATTCTCATCTCGTGCGGCAGGTTGGCCAGCGCGTGCAACACTGTAGTAGTCAGTAACCTGGGCAGCTTGTAGTCGTGCGCGGGCCGCGAGGCCTGCAGGCTGCGCGCGATGGCGGCGTGCTCGTGCGGCAGGTTGGCCAGCGCGTGGAACACGCCTCGCTTCCGGATTATCGTGTACACCAGGTTAGAGTTGCCTGTTGACACACCACACGCTATTGGAACGACTCTTGACTAAACATACTAATACCTAATTAAGGTTTTGAGAAACAATGATATAATCCTTTTAGTAGATAAAAATGAGGGTAGTTGTGCGCCGATGTCAGCTGCGCCGAGTAGCCGCGCGAGCAGAGCGTTGGCGCGCACTGTTCGTTTCGGTGCCGCCGGGGCGAGCGCTCCCTGATGAAGGGCTTCGAAATAGTCCGAAACATTTGTCGGAGCAATTCTTCAGCTTTTATACGTGAGTTATCCGTTGTGTTGTAATTACAAGACATTATACTTAATTATCTTTGCCAGAAAATAGAAAAATCTATTCTGGTGCATCACTATTAGCAATGTCAACGGAACTGTCATGGGGATCATCCGCCGCGATGAGTATAGTCAAGCGAGACTGACCGTCGAACTGGTACTGTATGATGTTGTTGAACATCTCGAGCAGGAAGAAGACCAGGTGGTGGTGGTGCGGCGCCGAAAACAGGAACCACGGCGTGCTGAACGCCTCCAGCAGGTGCAGCAGCTTCGACGAGGACACCATCGACAGCGTCTTCAGGTACGGGGACACTGGCGCCACACCAACATTACCATTACGTTAACGACTATTAAACAGGCAGTGCATTATCGTAGTTACGAATGTAGACGGATGCTGGACGAGTAGTGTTAGAACGAGCGCAAGCGAGGCAGTCTATTATAAGAGCAATAAATATACTTTTGTTAAAACATTATGAGGAAGTTAAAAAAAAATGAAATTATTTCCATACAATTTATATTTGGGTCGTCATTCATAGGTCGAAAAAATTTTAGGCATGGGAAATTGAGATAATTTTGTTGGAAATAAAATAACCTAAAAATTTCATTTTAAATACAAGGTTCTTTGCTGACTGTACTTGCATTTTCATCCGTCCTTCATGATATGTGTATCAAATTTCAAGTCAATTAGACCAACCGTTGAAGAGTTCCCCCCTGCGGAGACTGTCCTGGCTGGACCACCAGAATTCTACTACCAGATTATTGTATTCTCATCTGACTTACACAAGTATGCAAAATTTCAGCTCAATCGGATGAATATATGTATCTCCTTCAAAATTGTGTCGCAAGATTCCACGCAGACAAACATACATACATACTTACGTTGCAAGTTAATACAAAGCTTGTGATGGAAGGTCTTTTCATTCTTAACTGTTTCTATTTGGTAAAAAAAAACGAACCTCAAAACGTCTCATTTTTGTTATTTTATAAATATTTCATCGTAAATAAAGCAACTGGAGATAAAATATCAGCAAAATTGTGAGCAAAATATTGCCTCAAGTTTATTTGATAACATAATACACCTTATTCTTTACAAACAATTGTACATTGAGGTTAGGATTTTATTTACCAAATAGGACAGTTAACAATGAAAGGGTACACGTTTTTTTTTTTAAATGCCCGTATATGATCAAGGCTCAAGTCCTGCAGGCTTATTACGTAACTCGCTCGCGATCACCATCGTCTTCATTTTGACAGTTCGTGCATGGGCTGACAATTGGCATCGGAATCAGCTAGCTGTCACATTCATACAAGAACTGTCAATATGAACACGACGGCGATTGCGAGCGAATTACGTAATAAATAAGCTGTAGCTAAGCCTTGTAAGTGGGACTCTACCGTTAACGAGTATGGTGAGCAAACAGTCGAACAGCGGCTGCAGCCGCTGATGGCCCGTGGTGATGATCTTGTGGAACACCAGCACGAGCAGGTCGGCGTGGCTGCCCGTGAACACCGGCACGTCCATCGGCACGGTCGCCGTGTACGGCTTGTTGAGCCGCACGCCGAAGTTGCGCTCGCCGGACAACAACAGCAGGATGAACACACCGATGTGCATTAGGCCCACGCGCGCTGCCATACAATACACACACACACATAGGAGAGTGGGGCTGAAAGTGCCGATTGTCAAAATAATTGTTGTGATAGAAAATTTAGCTATGAAAATAGTGTAAATATTGTGTGGCTTGTGCATATATTTAAAGAATAATTACTGATGTTTCTGAATAGTGATATTGATTTGTGCATCGTTAAACAGTTTTCCTACTAAAACATTTTTCATGGGCATCGATCGGAACGGAACAACTAACCCCGCTACGGGGCTGGTTGTTCCGTCGTTTCAAAAACTAAACTTATCCTTCAAAAATTAAATCTTAGTTCACACACGCTGAAAGAGTTTTTTATAGTCCCTCAAAATATGTGATTATTTTTTATGTACTATCGACAGTTATCAAAAAAAATCAAAGGCAAATTTTTTTTTCCGTGTAAGTTGTTCCGTCGATTTCGTTTTTTCTTCCCTAACCACTATTCTACCATAATGGAAGCAACTGAAACGGCTCCTACAACGACATAGTGCCGTAACGTTACACGACAAACATTACACAAATCGCTCGGTTTTTTACTTGCGTTTCTATTCTCATGGGAACAACTTACCCCCGGCACTTTCAGCCCCGCTCTCTAAATCATATTATAGATGGACTGCTTAGAGGTCATCCATAAAGTACTTCACACGTATTTCATGAATTTTTGACCCCCTCCTCCCCCTCCTTGTCACAGATACTTTGTGAGACCACGCCCCCCTCCCTAGTGTGACGTTACATTATTTTGCAATTTTACATCTAGTAAATTATTCAATAAAAACAGCAGTTACCGTAATTAGTTTTATTGTCATTTAAGTTTTTCGTTAATAGTTCAAATTTGGCATTCTAACATTTTATTAGATGTACCTATTGGATTTTGAAATATGACGTCACGAAACTTAGGACCCCTCCCATCCCTTGTAAAAAAATACACACATACATAAATGAAATCAAAATCAAATCAAAATATTTTATTCGCAGTAATGTGGTTACAGGGATCGTCCATAAGTAAAATCACGTCTTTATCCCTTACGGGGTAGACAGAGCCTAAGGTAACGAGATCTAAAGGCCACGTTTAGCATAATTGTGGGCGTAGGATGAAAAATAAAAAAATAGAATGAACAAAATGTATGTGGACTCACACTGGTCGGCTCGCGAGTCGTTCAGGTGGAACAGTATCGGCACCAGCACCTCCAACACGTCGCTGCTCTTCAGTACGTAGTACATAAATTTCTGAAACCATGATTACGACTCATATTATCCTACTAATATTATAAATGCGAAAGTTTGTGATGATGTGATGATGTGAGTGAGTGTGTTTGTTCCTTCTTTACGCTGAAACGACTGGATGGATTTGGATCAAATTTGAAAAGGAGACAGCTGGTACCCTAGATTAAAACATAGGTTCGATGGTGGTCGTTATTACAACAGCAGATAACGTAATGCATTATTTGCACGAAACGAACAACACATTATCGAATCGTCAACTATCCTGTTATCATTATTCGTTGTCTGTTGTCAACGTTGTCATTAGCTGTTGCTGTTTGTTGTCAGTCAGTAGGTACAATAACAAACAAGGTAACAGAGCGTTGTTTTGCTTTTGTTCCTGTACGTTTTTATTACGCCGCGATCGTGCGCGTTGTATCGTAACATTCGTAACGTAACAAAATAAGTATAAAAATTATTTAATAATAAGTTCATTATCGTTTTGTAAAACAGCAATATAACAGGATAACAGACATGCTCCTGATGACTCCTGCAAACGGCCGTCTGCAGGGGGCACCAGGACCGCTCACGTTATCCAAGAGCTAGCTCGAGGCCCCCGCCGCCCCTACTGGCCGAGAGGCGAGCTGGCGTAAACGCTCCCCGAACTCCCACGTCGAGGTGAACTGTCTACTGTTAAGTAGATACGAGTCTGCGAACTGGCTGGTTTGTCGGTGCGATTGGAATCCATTCATCGAACACTCGTTCGATGATTTTGAATCTTTTGTTTGGGATTTCGATCGCAGATCTCTTGGAACCGGGCTTGCCGATGCATCCCGACTGTTTGTAATATTCATCTAAATCATTGACGTACAATAAACAACTAGACTCCCAATCACAAAAACTGTCGGAAGCAAAAGCCTGCACGACGCGTCTATTGTGCAAAGTTTTGGTTCAGTCGTGTTTCGACCGCGCTTCGATAACAATGTACATGTCTCTATCGCACCGTAATCTCAAACGCTTGAGAATAAGAGGCAGAAAGGTTTCCGGCGCGTGGCGTCGTGTCGTTATTTCTCACGATCGTATGCAATTGACATTAAACATTACTGCCACGAAATAAGGTGTTAATTTGAACGAATATGTTAATGTTCAACATGAAACTACCGTGAGACTCACACATAATTACAACACAACAGATAACTCATGTTCGGTGCAACTGCAACTTACACATGCATGACGTCAAGCGCCCGCGGTCAATCGCGGTGCATTGAATTGAACTAATTAGTACATTATTAGAGATCGTCACGATCGGGTGTATTCATTAACATTTTATTAATCCTTCTTGTACATTAACATTTAAGAGTTCTTTTGTAAACCATTATATTTCTACTGAGTGAACATAAACAAACTATTTCATTTAACTGCCAACACCATCGTGATCGTGAACCCCGCACCCCCTACATTTTGGTCCTTCGAACAAGGAATTTCGCGCGTCGGTAACTTAAAAGAGCGTATCGGCGGGTGACGTGTATTGAACTATCTGAACATTAGTGGAGTGCGAGTGTGAGGATTCCGGTGATACCCGGAAGAGCAACATTGGGTTAGCAGCGCAGGATCCAGTAAGCGGGTACAGCAGAAACATTTGGAGATTCAAGTAAGATCTGTCCTTTTTATAACTTAAACTAACAACATGGTGAATGTGGAGAATCAGTATCCTTTAGCAGAAGAGATTAAGAAAAGTTTGACCAATTTCAAAAAAGATGGAGCTGAGAGGAAAGCGAGTGAAGAATATTTTAAGAGGCAGTGGAATAAGTTGGAAGAGTTGTGGAGTGAATTCCAGTTTAATCACGATCGTTTGTGTATGGAAGTAAGCCAAGCAGATCCTTATTTCATCAACAGGTGCTATGACAATACAAAAGAGATTTACGTTAATCTAAAACAGTTAATCAACGAGAGTTACCAACAGTTAAAAGAAAATCTGGCAAGCAAGGAGTCAAGCAATGAACAAATGGCGGGAGACCAAGAGGACGAGAAACAACAATCAAGAACATATCAACAAGGAGGAGTGAGTGGTCAGGGGTCACAACAAAGAGGGGATGAAGATCGTCACCGAAGTCAAGGAGTGTTTAGTAAAACAGACGAAGCACTTCGTAAACAAGAGGCAAACTTCAGAGCTTTTGAAAGGACAGTAACCAACATCAACATAGAAACTATTACAGACAAGTGGGAGTTCGAAGATGCACTGAAAACATTGGAGACAAGATGGAGAGCTATTGACATGCTGCATCTGGAGATCGATTGCGAGTTGAACGGCAAGAATCTAGCGTACGAAGCAAGCTTTGCTAAGTATGAAACACGATTTAACATCCTGAAAAAGAACATTAACAAAAAGATGTGGGCAGTGTCGCACAGGGAAAAAACAACTCCAACCCTAGAGACCCCTATATTCAGCGGGAATTACAATCAATGGACGTCTTTCAAAGATTTGTTCTATGAAGCTATTCACAACAACTCAACACTGTCTAACGCCCAGAAAATGCAATTTTTGAAATCCAAAGTCAGAGGGGAGGCGGAGAGATTAATTCAACACTTGGCCATAACTTCCGATAATTATTTAACGTGTTGGGAAATTCCTCAGCATCGTTATGATAACAAAAAATTGATATTTACTTCCCACATGAACATTTTATTTGGCTTGCCTAACATTCATCAGTATTCGGTGTCTCTTATTAAACAACTGCATGACGGAGCGACAGAGACGCTTAATGCTATAAAGAATCTAGGGGTGGATACGACAACATGGGACCCTATTCTAGTACATGTCTTGTGCCAGAAATTAGATGCCGAAACATACTCTGACTACCTAGAATCATTGAAGAACTCAAGGGAGTTGCCGATTTTACAGGAGCTGTTAGATTTCCTAGAAAGTAAATTCACAACCCTGGAAACAACATCCCGTCGAAAACAAGAAGCTGCAAGTCACAGAAAAACTATCCCACCCGTAACTAATTATAAAAAATCATACAACAATTTTAACAACTATAAAAGCCATGGCTACGGAAACTCGACAAGTGCGAAATCAGGTCAATCGTCCGGTTTCAAATGTCCGTTGTGTAAACATGACCACGGAATATACAATTGCAAATTCTTTCTACAAATGCCGAATGACAAAAAGTTAGTTACAATAAACAGATTAGAACTTTGCCAAAACTGCTTATTTTCACACAACGGTAAAGCGTGCAATTCTACGAAAAAATGTCGCAATTGCCAAGCCTCACATAACACATTATTACACGAGGCGCTAGAAAGGTCAGCGACCGGCCCATCAAGACCATTGCAAGCTAAGGAAAGAGTTGGAAGCACAACACACGTGTCTCAACAACAAGAAAAAAGCTCAGAGATACTGTTAGCAACAGCACAACTTAAGGTATGGGGAGCTGATGGTAAATGCCATATCATGCGAGCGTTAATTGATCAGGGCTCTCAAATTTCATTGATTTCGGAACACGCGGCCCAACTACTACGTATTAAAAGGGAACAATGTAAAGGCGTCATCTATGGAGTCGGACAGAGACAAAACAACTGTAAGGGAAAGATGAACATAACATGCGGATCTATCTACTCAGACTATAAATTCAACTCAGAAGTAATAATAATGGCCAACCTTATAAAGAACCTTCCTAATAAAACATTCGCAAAACCGTCGTGGTCCAACATTCAAAACATTAACCTAGCCGATCCTGAGTTTTACATCAGCCGGCCAGTGGATTTACTGTTAGGAGCAGACATTTATCCCAACATTCTTTTAGACGGAATTCTAAAAGGCGACGACGTAAAACAGCCCATAGCGCAAAGAACCCAACTGGGCTGGTTACTATGTGGAGGTGTGGAGACATTCCAATGTAACGTAGTCATAAACAACATTGAAGATTTTCAACAATTTTGGGAAGTAGAAGAAATAGCTGAACAAGCTGATTTGTCGACTGAAGAAATACAATGCGTGAAACATTATCAAGACACAACGATACGTAAAGAAGAAGGGAAGTACGAAGTACGGCTACCCATGAAACCAAATTTTGAGGAAAGTCTGGGAACATCCAAACAAAAAGCGATCGCACAATTTCGAAACCAGGAAAGAAAACTACAAACACAAAAAACATTAGGAGCAGCTTACAAAACATTCATGCAAGAATACCTAGACTTACAACATATGGAGCGTGCTGATGACGTTACAAACTCAGAGTGCTACTTACCACACCACGTAGTAGAACGAGCTGAGTCAACAACAACAAAGTATAGAGTGGTATTCAATGCGTCGTCTAAAACATCTACAGGATGTTCACTAAATGACCTTACGCACAAGGGTCCAAACTTGCAACAAGATCTGCAGTCCTTATTATTAAAGTGGAGACAATATCCTTTCGCGTACACTGCGGACATCGAAAAAATGTACAGACAGATTTTAATACATAAGGATGACGCGAACTTACATAAAATTATATGGAGAGAATCTCCTGAACATCCTATACAGTCCTTCAAATTGATAACTGTAACATACGGTACAAAAGCCGCCCCATTTTTAGCAATGATGACGCTAAGAAGATTGGCGGCGGACGAACGGGACAACTTCCCAGAAGTGTCAAGGATACTAGAAGAGTCCTTTTATATGGACGATCTAGTCCATGGCTCTTACACCCTGGAACAAGCCAACAAAACAATTAGTAACCTAATGTCACTACTAAAAACAGCAGGATTTAATTTAAGGAAATGGTCCTCAAACAATCAGATGATATTGGATAACACAACCCAAAGTCAACAAGATAAAAATACAATGTTCAATTTTAAAACAGAAGAAACCTCCAAGACACTTGGTTTATGTTGGAACCCAAAACAGGACAAATTCACGTTTAGATGCGAAATGACGAAGCAGCCAAGACTAACAAAACGAATACTCCTTTCCGAAATATCTAAAATATTCGACCCATTGGGATGGCTAGCACCGGTAGTTACCAAGTTGAAATTGTTATTTCAAACCGTATGGAGAACGAACATAAAATGGGACGAAGAAGTGCCACAGGATATTTCCAAAGAATGGAATAAAGTACAAGCAGAACTCAACCAAATAAATGAATTTGAAATTCCCAGATGGTTAAACAGCCAAGAAGGAGATGTAATAGAATTACATGGATTTTGTGACGCATCTATGGTAGCCTATGCAGGAGTAGTGTACGCCCGGATCAAAAATCAGCCGACGACAGTCCTTGTAGCCGCAAAAACAAAGCTGGTCCCACTCAAAAAGACTTTAACATTACCAAGAAAAGAATTAAGTGGAGCCTATTTACTAGCACAACTAATGAACAAAATTAAACAATCATTACATAATCATAGACTAGAAACGTACGGATGGACAGACTCAAAAATAGTGTTGGGATGGCTGCAAGGCGAACAAAGGGCTTCCAAAGCCCTTTGTAGCAAACAGAGTCAAACAAGTAACAGAAATCATGCCAAAATCACAGTGGAACTACGTTAACACGAGTGACAACCCTAGTGACGCAGCTAGCCGTGGAATATACGCGTCACAGCTCCTAAAAGAACAATCGTTGTGGAAAAATGGACCAGCCTGGTTAACCACATTTCAACCTGAAAACATAAAACCAAAAACATTCGTAACAGAACAGGAGAAAAAACTGAGTCAAGTAAACATCGTGCAACAAACCAACAACGGCGAAAACATTATTAACGAGCTATTAATTAAACACAGCTCATTCAACAAAATTATGCGAATCGTCGCATGGATACAAAGAGCAATGACACCTAAACAGAAACATCGAGCAAGCTATCTCACGTTACATGAACTACGGAAAGCAAAGTTGACAATAATCAAACATGTACAGAAATGCAACTTTGAAGCGGAATTAGAATATTTACGCAAACATAAACACGTACACCAGAAAAGCAAATTATTAAATCTAAATCCGTTTATTGACGAACAAGGCATCTTACGCGTCGGTGGACGATTAAAACAAGCAATCATGAGCGCTGAAATGAAACATCCCAAGATCATTCCCAGCGATTCGCCGTTGGCTAACTTGTTGATAAATCAAGCTCATGAACTGACTCTACATGGCGGCGCCCGCCTTACATCGGCCACCCTGAGGCAAGAATATTGGATAACTGGTGGAAACAATAAAGTGAAGAAAGAACTGAGAAAGTGCGTAACATGCCGAAAACATGAAGGAAAAAGACAGCAACAGCTAATGGGGGATCTCCCAGCAGCGCGGACAAACCCTGCAAAACCCTTCTATCACACAGGGGTGGATTATACTGGATTCTTAGACATCAAAGCCAGTAAAGAACGAGGAGCAAAAACATTAAAGGGCTACGTGGCTGTCTTCATTTGCATGGTTACCAAAGCTGTGCATCTGGAGTTAGTATCAGAGCTGACGAGTTCAGCCTTTCTAGCAGCATTAAAGAGGATGGCTGCTAGAAGAGGAGCGCCGAGGCATATGTACAGCGACCAGGGGACCAACTTTATCGGCAGTAACAGAGCATTACAAGAAGAATATCAACAACTGCAACATATCTTCCATGACAGCCTTTTAACAGACATAGCAGAACTGAACATTGAGTGGCATTTCTACGCTCCAGCCTGGCCTACAGCAGGAGGTCTATGGGAACGAGCCGTACGTAGTTTAAAACATCATTTAAAACGAGTCATAGGAGAACAGAAGTTAACCTTTGAAGAGTACACCACCCTCCTAACACAAATCGAAGCCTGCCTCAACTCGCGTCCTCTGTGTGCGCTAACAGAAAACATCGAAGACCTCGACTTTTTAACCCCAGCACATTTTTTGACAGGAAGAGCCGGACTAACAATTATCGAAACGGGCGAAGACGCACGTACCAGGTGGCACTTAATGCAAAAACTATTCCATGATATATGGAAAAGATGGAAAACAGAATACCTAACTCAGCTAACATCAAGAAAGAAGTGGCTGAGCCCTCAACAAAATATTGTATTGGATGACGTAGTAGTTATCCACGATGATCACCTCCCCCCTGGAAAGTGGGCCCTCGGAAGAGTAATCGAGGTCCACCCCGGCAGTGATAACTACGTAAGAGTAGTGACCTTAAAAACAAAAAATGGAATAATAAAAAGACCCGTGACCAAGTTGTCTATCCTACCCCTTGAAAGCAAAAACAAGCAAGAAAAAATCGAAACGCCTAAAGAAAAAGAGCAGAATAAAAAATATACACCCCGCAAAAACACATCGAACTTTATATCGCTAGCCATGATGTTTATCTACTTCATGACCATTTTAACACCAGGACATGGTTTAAAAGTTACAAATTTAAACGACCAACAAGCCTTGTATTTCGACAAAATCAACAACATGCAGATAATAAGAGACGAATGGAAGATCATTGCATATTACGATATGAACCCGTATTGGGAAGGCATCACTTCATATGAGAAATACTATAAACATCTAGATAGTATTTGTAACACGATAACACAACTGTCCCACTGCAATATAATTATGTTGCAACTAAGTCACTCGTACAGTGAACTTGAACATAATAACAGAGTTATGCTGAATCAACAATCAAACACTCGACCCCGCGTGGCCCGTGGTATTATCAATGGTGTCGGTTATCTGGCGAACGCCTTGTTCGGAGTATTGGACGACAAGTTCGCGGAACAATATCATAAGGACATTGCACTTGTACGGGAGAACCAGAAACATTTAGCTCTATTATGGAAAAATCAGACATCCATAGTAGAAGCAGAGTATAATGTACTACAGCGAACAGAAAAAACAATGCAATCTCAGCACAAAATGATTAACCAACATCTGATTAAGTTAGACGTAGCAACCCGCAACTTGGCTAAACAAATTCATGAAATCGAGTATATGTCAGAATTTACACTGACAGCTATGGCCACTAACAACATTCTAAACCATCTGAAAAACATTCAAGATACTTTGCTGAACACGATGAGTACAATTTACAATGGAAAAATCAATACCCACTTAATAAACCCCGAACAATTACAACATCAACTAAGTATAATCTCCGGGTTAATAGATAAAGAACTTACCCTTCCCATAGACAATGTGCAAACAGGTATGAGAGATATCTATCACCTATTAAGTGTCAAAGCGGTGATAACAAAACAATTCGCTATATTTGAAATAACAATCCCATTACTCAGTCGGGACAACTACGAACTTTACAACCTTCTTCCTGTACCTCATCAGCTAAATCAGAACATGATAACAGTAACACCAATCGAAGACTACGTTGCAATGAACCTACAAAAAGAATCTTATCTACCTTTATCCTCAAGAGACCTCGAACACTGTGTGCTACGAGACGCTTCAACATACCTGTGTCAGCTTAAATCACCCATCTACCACATTAAGTCAGACAACGACCTGTGCGTACAAGATGAAACAAAGCCAGAGCAGTGTAAAACGAACAAAGCCGCCTGCAGAAACAAGTGGACAAAGCTAGCTAACATCAACCAATACTTATACTTCTGCTGCGGTCACTGTCAACTGCGACTAATATGTGGAGATGAAGTCACCGCACATCAGTTGTCCAGATCTAACATCGTGAACATTCAAGAAGGTTGCCTAATTAAAATGAATAATGGAACAATTTACACACACAAACAACAGACGACTAAATTTAACATAAAAGCAGATTATGAAGTCCCAGAGATAGCTTCAATTAACCGAGTGATGAACATTACTTTTGATAAAATACCTATGACAACTATAAGCGATGAAGAGAACAAGCTGTCACTAAAAGAGATAAAAGAAAACATTAAAATCATGAAAGAGACTGAACCCTTGGTAAACAACATTTCAGTTCATGACATCCACCACTACAGTCTTATATATAGTATATTGAGTATAATCGGAGTAACAGCAGTAATCCTGGCGTTCCGGCGCGTGTGCCGCCCGGCGCAAGCAGCAGCCGCCCCGGTGACAGCAGACACGACCACTCTGGCGATAGAGCTACAGCCCGTGGATCATTCGAGAGCAAGCAACCGTCAACAGTGTAGTGCGCGTGTATCGAACGAGTGTATCTATACCGAACGGGGCACAACCCCAGTGCTAAGAAGAGTTTCTTTTAATAACAATGTTTAGCATTCATAAAAGTTTTTTAGAGACTTTAACATTAATCCTATTGTTTATTATTTTGTATCATCTTACCTCAAACATTTATATTTTTACTTATTAAAATTACATTTTGTCCTTGCCCCCGGCAAGATGTTCGGTGCAACTGCACCTTACACATGCATGACGTCAAGCGCCCGCGGTCAATCGCGGTGCATTGAATTGAACTAATTAGTACATTATTAGAGATCGTCGCGATCGGGTGTATTCATTAACATTTTATTAATCCTTCTTGTACATTAACATTTAAGAGTTCTTTTGTAAACCATTATATTTCTACTGAGTGAACATAAACAAACTATTTCATTTAACTGCCAACACCATGGTGATCGTGAACCCCGCACCCCCTACAACTCACGTATAAAAGCCGAAGAATTGCTCCGACAAATTGATTCTTCGGCTTTTATACGTGAGTTATCCGTTGTGTTGTAATTATGTTAATGTTATCTGTGTAAGTTGATGTATGGACACACGCAACACATAGACAACGCCGCTCGGACGTTTCTTGAGGCACTTTTGTTTGCGATTGGGAGTCTAGCTATTTATTGAAGTCAATGATCTAAATAAATGAAAGTATTTATGAAATTTATGGAATTTTCATCAAGTAAACTTGGCCTTCGGCTTCTCAGTTTTTATAGGTCTATTTCTTTAAACTCGAATCCCCGAACTAGATAAAATGTCTCTTAAAAACCAGCTCTACAGTACCCTGCCTACCCTGCCGACCCCACTGACCTTGTTGTAATCGCACATCTTCCAGAACAGCACGAGCAGCTCCTGGTGCAACGAGACCCTTTTGGCGGAGTTGGGCAGGTAGGTCTGCGCCAGCGGGTTGTTGAGCAGCCGCGTCACGCCGCGCAGCACGAACGCGAAGTCCTCGTCGCGGTGGATGCGCGACAGGTAGTTGATGAACAGGTTGTCCGGCAGGCTCTGACGACAGGACGATACATAACCCACTTCAGACTACTCTTATACTCCATTCATGATAACATTAATTTAGAGCATTAATCGTTAAAAATTAATCTGATTAATTAATAGACTAAAATGCTGTCGCTGGATTAATTTATCATGACTAAAAAAAAAACGAAAGTCTTACGACTAAAATTAATCAATCGTCATTTTCAATTGTTAATCGCGATTAAATAGCTTAATCTTAGTCGTTAGTCGATCACATTTTGCCCATCTCTGCTCTCTGCTACACAGAAAGGTCGTTAGTGTCAAGTGTGCGTGTAAACATAATATTATACACTTTACACAAAGGGGCAATTCAAGTATTACGTAAGCAGATTTTTTGCAATTATTCACCCCCCCTTCCCCTTGTTAACAAAAGTAAGTGTTATATATATTTGCATGCGGGTACAACTCTTACTCTGTCATTTGTATTTAATAAACAGTGTGTGTATAACCACCAGCTGTTTCACTCGTCTCTCTACCGATATCCATCATTGGCGACGATCTACCCACATCAAGAAAATAAAAAAATGGGAACGACGCATTACGGAATTTTGCCCATTTTTGATCACAATTTGCAAGCCTGGAAGACTTATAAAGCACGGTTAACCCAGTGGTTTCTGGCAAATGACGTGAATGAAACTTCGGATGCGGCAGGAGTCAAACGACGAGCGATACTTCTAAGCACACTCAGCGATGGTACTTACAAGCTTGCGGCGGATCTGGCATTGCCGAAGGATTTGCAACAAGTACCATACGAAGACATACTGAAGTTACTGGAGGGTCATTTCGTCCCAAAGGTTGTTGGGTTCGGCGAACGGTATAAATTTTACACTGCAGTCCAACAACAAGGCGAATCGCATGCGCAATGGGCTGCAAGGTTGCGGGGTCTGACAGCAGAATGCGACTTCTTAAATGTTGAGGAAGCGCTACGTGACAGGTTTCTGATGGGTCTGCTGGCAGGGCCCGAACGCGACAAGCTGTTTTCACTGAACATCAAGGAGCTCACGTTGGCAAAGGCGGTCGAAGACGCAACTGCGGTGCGCTGTGCGCGGGACAACGCGGCAGCAGCAGCGACGCAGGCACTGGGGGCCTCCCAGGAACCGGTGTTCAAGATCGTACAAAGAGTCAGCAGTGAACAAAAGGAACGTGAAAAATGTGCAGTGTGCGGGTATTTCAACCACAAAACTTCAGACTGCCGGTTTACAAATTATAAATGTAAAAAATGTCAAGTAAAAGGCCATTTGAAACGTATGTGTAAAAGCGTAAAATTCATCGAGGCAAACGCCGTGAACGAGGGGGATGACGGTAAGTTGTTTAATATTCGTTCTGTGAATGGAGAACCTATGTCGGAATGGGTAACAATTCTAGGTGTGTCCATCAAGTTTGAGATCGACAGCGGGTCAGCGATCACTGCTATGTCTGAACAAACGTTTATGAAACATTTTAGTAAAGTGTCACTGATTAGGTCTAACAAAAAACTCGTATCTTATACAGGCGACCACATAGAATGTATCGGCAGGGTGCCGTTGCCAGTGACCTACGCCGACCGCACTCAGCAGATCGATGTGTACATTATTCGTAACGGCGGTCCACCTATTTTAGGTCGCGATTTTATTAGTCTATTCAAATTAGAGATTACCAGTAGTATTCAATACTGCACCCAGGATCAGAATGAGTATGAGAAATTACAAAAGCGTTATCCGTCCGTCTTTTCAGATAAATTGGGCCTCTTTACTAAATATAAAGTAGAATTGCAGTTAAAACAAGATGCGAAACCGGTTTTTTTTAAAGCACGGTCGATAGCGTTCGCGCTAAAAGATAAGGTAGACAGAGAACTCGACCGGCTAGTTAACTTAGGAGTATTAAAGCCGGTTGAATATTCTGAGTTCGCATCACCAATTGTGCCGGTACTAAAAAACAACGGATCAGTACGTATTTGTGCAGATTATTCGGTGACCATTAATAAACAACTAGTTGTAGAACAATATCCATTACCAACTATTAAAGAATTATTTTCAAAATTACACGGCGGCCAACATTTCACGAAGTTGGACCTTTCGTCAGCTTATACGCAACTAGAATTAAAACCAGAATCACAAAATATGACCTGCATAAATACGCATCGCGGATTGTTTAACTATACTCGGCTGGTGTTCGGGTTAGCGAGCGCGCCGGCAATATTTCAACGCGCGATCGACAGTTTATTTACCGGGATGGACGGTATTCTGTGTTTACTAGATGACATTTTAATAACGGGTAAAGATAAAGATGAACATTTACAACGATTAAACGCAGTGTTACAAAGGCTACAAAGTGCGGGTCTCACTTTGCAGAAAGAAAAATGTGTGTTTTTCCAAAATCAAGTGAATTATCTAGGTTATGTTATTGATAAACACGGACTACATAAATCACCGGATAAAGTGAAAGCGATTTTGGAAGCACCTATACCGACAAATGTAAGTAATTTACAATCATTTCTAGGGCTGATAAATTATTATCGTAATTTTGTTCAAGGAGCATCCACCATCCTTAGCCCCATGTATAATTTATTGAAAAAGGGGGAAAAGTGGTGTTGGACCGATAAACACAATGAAGCTTTTCGGAAAATAAAAGAATGCCTAGCGTCAGACCAGGTTTTAGCGCATTATGACCCAAATGCAAAGTTAATTTTAACGGTTGACGCGTCGCCCTACGGCCTAGGCTGCATTTTATCACAGGTACAGGCAGACGGCTGCGAAAGACCTATCTCTTTTGCGTCACGTACGTTAAATGCGGCGGAAAAACAGTATCCACAAATTCAAAAAGAGGCGACTGCTATCATTTTCGGCGTAAGAAGGTACCATCAATTCCTTTATGGTAGATCAGATCCATTTATTTTACGCACCGACCACAAACCCCTCATTTCTATTTTCGGCCCTCACAAAGGTATTCCAGAGGTGTCCGCTAACCGTCTACAGAGGTATGCGATATTTTTGAGTGCGTATAATTATAAAATAGAATTCGTTCGTAGTCCAGTAAACAGTGCCGATTATTTGTCACGTGCTTGTTTACCCGTGCAGGAGTACGACGGGGAGGCAAAGGGGGGCCTAACAGATGATCGAGCGTCATATATCAATTTTGTTATAGAAGGCAGCCTACCTATAACAACCGAGGAATTACGCAATGAGACGAATAATGATACGATTCTTAGAAAAGTTGTTTCTTATACTTGTAACGGGTGGCCAAGGAAAGTTAAAGAGGAAAATATTAGGCCTTATTTTCAGTGCAGGTTTCAGCTGGCATACGAAAACGGTGTTTTAATGAGAGGGCATAAAGTTGTTATTCCCTCGACTTTGCATGCGAGAACGTTAAAGGAATTACACAACTCTCATTTGGGCATTGTAAAAGCTAAAGCAGAGGCTCGGTCGAAATTTTGGTTCCCAAATGTAGATAAAGAAATTGAAAAGATGATCGGTTCATGTGAAATTTGCATTAAATTGCGGCCAACGCCTCCCCGCGCGCCTCTTAGGCCGTGGAAGTTTCCTTCTAAGCCTTTTAGTAGGATTCATTTGGATTTTTTAGGTCCAATTAATAATAGCACATATTTAGTGATCGTGGATGCTCACACCAAATGGGTGGAGGCCTATAACATGAAAGGGGGTACTAGCTCTTCTATGGTGATAGGAAAATTGAATGAATTTATGGCTAGGTTTGGGTTGCCCAAAATAATAGGCAGTGACAACGGATGCGCTTTTACTTCTCAAGAGTTTAAACATTTCTGCGTGTTAAATGGGATCACTCACGTGACCTCACCTGCTTATTACCCAGCTAGTAACGGCCAGGCCGAATCATTCGTTAAAATAATTAAGAAGGGCATAAAATCTTGCTTAATGGATAGTTGTAGATTTAAAGATTGTGACAACAAATTACAAAAATATCTCTTCGACTATAGAAATTCAATACATTCTACTACGGGTTGCTCTCCAGCACAACTAGTCTTTGGTCGAAAACTTAGGACACGCCTAGATTTAATTGATCCATTGACTCCATCACCCTCGTCCACGGAACTGGCCCAATACGTAAAGAAAAAACAGTGTTTACAGAGTGACTCATACAGTGGTAAAAATCAAACGTCTTTTGAAATAAATGATAAAGTATTGTATAAGAAGAACTTCAACAATAATAAATATACATGGTGTAAAGGAATAATAATTAACAAAGTTGGAGAAGTCATTTATATGGTAAAAGATTGTGAAAACTTGCAGTTTTATAAAAAGCATAAAAATCAACTTGTTAAATATAAGGGATGTGAAAAAGTACGTTCAACACCAGAGAATTATTTAACTGATTGGTCCCATTCTCCTGCCTCTGGACTATCATCAGTACAGGAGGAAGGTCAGGAGACGGACAATGGAAGGGAGAGTGATCAAGAGAGCGAGACATATGAAAGCGATGAATCAAGAGCAGATCAAACATCTCAAAACGAGGAATTAAGAGTCGCATCGCCTGCAGCCGCTACCGCAGATCACTCACCGTTGCATGAAGAATTTCTGGACGCTCAAACTGAAGAACCATTAGTGGAGGAGACTATGGAACGATCAGAGGCGTCCACTAGAAATAGATCTAAGCGGATACGACCGCCTGTTAATTATAAGCAATATTTTTAGGTTCATATTTTCTGTACTAGTTTAAACTAAGGGGAGGATTGTTATATATATTTGCATGCGGGTACAACTCTTACTCTGTCATTTGTATTTAATAAACAGTGTGTGTATAACCACCAGCTGTTTCACTCGTCTCTCTACCGATATCCATCAGTAAGCAAACCTCTTCTCCCTCCCTCCCGTGCTTACGTAATCATTGGTACCGATATGGATTTTTCTTTTAATGTATTAAGAAAAGTAAATAATAACTGCTGACGTATCGAAAACACGTCATCAAAAATAAGCAAAGCAAGGACGTAATACTTGAACGCCCCCAAAGAAGCGACCGGTCACAATGGCTTACCTCGTCGCTCTCGTCGGTGGCATTGCTGGTGTCGTGATCTAGCGTCACGATGAGAATTTGTAGAGCTACCTGCAAGTACACAAACAATTGGGTAATTCAATATAGGGTATTATTGGCCCGCGATCAGAATGGCACTGAAAGATGAGTTATTTCATATAAATTTTGACAAAAGTATATGGGATAACTGTCAGTTCCATCGCTATTCTGATTGCTGTTTACACTCGGTTTCAATAAGGAAGGGTTGTATGTGACATTAACATTGACAAATCTAGAGGTGAGGCTACTTTGTGACACCTTTCACATAAAACGATTATCGATTATATTTTAGTACTAATAACAATCGATTCCATAAAAATAACGACTGTATATTTATTTTGCTGTCAAAACTTTCGTGAACACTAACATTTACATTTTATGGATCTGTCACACAACCCTTGCTTATTGAAACCGACCGTAGTTATGCAGTAAGGGCATACTTTTTATGAGTTCCAAAATGATTTATTAAGGGCCTGTCTCGCCACTCTCTGTTTAGTTCCAGTTATCTCAAGTGTCAGTTATCTATGATGAAGTCTCTGTCTGTTTCGTAGTAATAGGTAGAGACGGAATCATATATAAATATAACTGACACTTAACAGAGTGGTGAAACAGGCCCATATCGTATTTAATTTAGATACAAGAAAATTCCTATAAGCCATTGAGAGTTGGTTCGCGGGCGTTACCTCTACGAGCGGCTCGAGCGTGTCGTGGAACAGCAGGTGGTTGTAGGGCAGCCCGAGCCCCACCGGGTCGTACGAGCACACCGTGTTCAGCAGCGACGTGAACAGCGGCAGCGCGTGCCGGTTCTCACCGCTCGTCAGGTACCTGCCCAACAAGGTCACAACACTGTTTTTGAAACCATATCTTTTGGATTCCCAGCGGCTCCCCAAGGGGCCAGTGTCAAAACATTCCGAATCCCAAACAAAATGGCGGAAAAACTACCAAAAACCCGGGATTTTTCCTAGCAGTGAGAGCGGGCTCTCTGGGGAGCCAGCGGATAACCATAGAGTATTTGGCGTCCTATTGGTAGCTTACTTCATTGACTTGTCATTTCTGTACAGCACATGGTAAAACGATTCTTATTTCTAATCACAGTTAGGTTTAAATCAGAGTGCGGAAGTACTGGCTCTCTGGGGAGCCGCGGGTTCCAACGGTATTTGACGCTGGCTACCCAGAGAGCCACCAGGTATCAACGTTTTCTCGCCATATGTCCTGGGAATCGAAAGGATATCATTCCCACTCCCACCAAGTTGTACATCTGTGTATTACTACGACTATACGAAAATTTTCAACTAGTTGACTTTATTAGAAGGGTTATTTTGCAAACACACCGCAAGTGCTCTTTTAAGTTAGTTTTTTAAAACTACAAGCGCGCTTTTGGAAAGTCATGAATATGGAGCTATTTCTGCAGCGACTCTAGCTCGAATTAATCTACATAAAATGCAACGACGTATTTTAATAATTATAGTGACATCGACAAGACCAAATACACACATATAAAACAAAATTCGAAAAAGAATATAAAAACAATAAAAAACTATAAAAAAGGTTGGCTACCGCCAACAACTAACTTGGCGCCACGTCATCTGTGCTATGTAGCGCTCATTTTTATGCAATCAACCATAAGTCCGATGCTGTGTCGCGCTGTGTGTCACTCACGCGATCCACTTGTTGTGGTGCGCGGAGTGCTGCGGCGGGCGGTACACGGTCTCGCTGAAGGCGGTGAGCAGCAGCCGCAGCAGCTCGGTGCGCGCGGCCTCGTGCTGTGTCGCGCTGTGTCGCGCTGTGTGTCACTCACGCGATCCACTTGTTGTGGTGCGCGGAGTGCTGCGGCGGGCGGTACACGGTCTCGCTGAAGGCGGTGAGCAGCAGCCGCAGCAGCTCGGTGCGCGCGGCCTCGTGCTGTGTCGCGCTGTGTCGCGCTGTGTGTCACTCACGCGATCCACTTGTTGTGGTGCGCGGAGTGCTGCGGCGGGCGGTACACGGTCTCGCTGAAGGCGGTGAGCAGCAGCCGCAGCAGCTCGGTGCGCGCGGCCTCGTGCTGTGTCGCGCTGTGTCGCGCTGTGTGTCACTCACGCGATCCACTTGTTGTGGTGCGCGGAGTGCTGCGGCGGGCGGTACACGGTCTCGCTGAAGGCGGTGAGCAGCAGCCGCAGCAGCTCGGTGCGCGCGGCCTCGTGCTGTGTCGCGCTGTGTCGCGCTGTGTGTCACTCACGCGATCCACTTGTTGTGGTGCGCGGAGTGCTGCGGCGGGCGGTACACGGTCTCGCTGAAGGCGGTGAGCAGCAGCCGCAGCAGCTCGGTGCGCGCGGCCTCGTGCTGTGTCGCGCTGTGTCGCGCTGTGTGTCACTCACGCGATCCACTTGTTGTGGTGCGCGGAGTGCTGCGGCGGGCGGTACACGGTCTCGCTGAAGGCGGTGAGCAGCAGCCGCAGCAGCTCGGTGCGCGCGGCCTCGTGCTGTGTCGCGCTGTGTCGCGCTGTGTGTCACTCACGCGATCCACTTGTTGTGGTGCGCGGAGTGCTGCGGCGGGCGGTACACGGTCTCGCTGAAGGCGGTGAGCAGCAGCCGCAGCAGCTCGGTGCGCGCGGCCTCGTGCTGTGTCGCGCTGTGTCGCGCTGTGTGTCACTCACGCGATCCACTTGTTGTGGTGCGCGGAGTGCTGCGGCGGGCGGTACACGGTCTCGCTGAAGGCGGTGAGCAGCAGCCGCAGCAGCTCGGTGCGCGCGGCCTCGTGCTGTGTCGCGCTGTGTCGCGCTGTGTGTCACTCACGCGATCCACTTGTTGTGGTGCGCGGAGTGCTGCGGCGGGCGGTACACGGTCTCGCTGAAGGCGGTGAGCAGCAGCCGCAGCAGCTCGGTGCGCGCGGCCTCGTGCTGTGTCGCGCTGTGTCGCGCTGTGTGTCACTCACGCGATCCACTTGTTGTGGTGCGCGGAGTGCTGCGGCGGGCGGTACACGGTCTCGCTGAAGGCGGTGAGCAGCAGCCGCAGCAGCTCGGTGCGCGCGGCCTCGTGCTGTGTCGCGCTGTGTCGCGCTGTGTGTCACTCACGCGATCCACTTGTTGTGGTGCGCGGAGTGCTGCGGCGGGCGGTACACGGTCTCGCTGAAGGCGGTGAGCAGCAGCCGCAGCAGCTCGGTGCGCGCGGCCTCGTGCTGTGTCGCGCTGTGTCGCGCTGTGTGTCACTCACGCGATCCACTTGTTGTGGTGCGCGGAGTGCTGCGGCGGGCGGTACACGGTCTCGCTGAAGGCGGTGAGCAGCAGCCGCAGCAGCTCGGTGCGCGCGGCCTCGTGCTGTGTCGCGCTGTGTCGCGCTGTGTGTCACTCACGCGATCCACTTGTTGTGGTGCGCGGAGTGCTGCGGCGGGCGGTACACGGTCTCGCTGAAGGCGGTGAGCAGCAGCCGCAGCAGCTCGGTGCGCGCGGCCTCGTGCTGTGTCGCGCTGTGTCGCGCTGTGTGTCACTCACGCGATCCACTTGTTGTGGTGCGCGGAGTGCTGCGGCGGGCGGTACACGGTCTCGCTGAAGGCGGTGAGCAGCAGCCGCAGCAGCTCGGTGCGCGCGGCCTCGTGCTGTGTCGCGCTGTGTCGCGCTGTGTGTCACTCACGCGATCCACTTGTTGTGGTGCGCGGAGTGCTGCGGCGGGCGGTACACGGTCTCGCTGAAGGCGGTGAGCAGCAGCCGCAGCAGCTCGGTGCGCGCGGCCTCGTGCTGTGTCGCGCTGTGTCGCGCTGTGTGTCACTCACGCGATCCACTTGTTGTGGTGCGCGGAGTGCTGCGGCGGGCGGTACACGGTCTCGCTGAAGGCGGTGAGCAGCAGCCGCAGCAGCTCGGTGCGCGCGGCCTCGTGCTGTGTCGCGCTGTGTCGCGCTGTGTGTCACTCACGCGATCCACTTGTTGTGGTGCGCGGAGTGCTGCGGCGGGCGGTACACGGTCTCGCTGAAGGCGGTGAGCAGCAGCCGCAGCAGCTCGGTGCGCGCGGCCTCGTGCTGGGCGGCGCGCGGCGGCGCCCGAGCGAACCCCACGCCGCCCGCCCAGATGTACTCGCAGCTGTCCAGGGAAGACAGCTCCTCGGCGCGCTCCTGATACACAGACAACCTAAATTAACGCGAGACTGAGACCTCAAATCTACGTCGCTGTGTAAAACTATTCTCAAAATAAAGCAAAGATTTCGCACTACATCAACTTACGGCTCGGCCACGACATCGGGCGGCGGCGGCAGCGGCGAGCGGAGCCCGTAGGAGAGAACGAGATAGCACGCTCGGACCTTTAGTTCTCACCTATGGGCGCCGCTCGATGCCGCCGCCGCCCGATGTCGTGGCCGAGCCGTTATTATTGTAACTTTGGGAGGTCGCATACGGCAAATTTATGATCGATTTTTGAGCGATACAGTAGCGCGTTCCATGAACGTGCGACCGCATCACAGCGCGTGGCCCCACGTCGCATTTACAACGCGCGACCGAAGCCATGCCGTCGCGCTATTTCATTATTGTATTGATTCAGCATTAATACTAACGCGCGACTGTCTCAAAAAACAATAATTTTACAAGTAGGTATCAAGATAAACAGATGTACCGAGGAAAACTTATCCCTTAAAGGGATATCACTTCCAGTATAGTATATGTGGAGTGGGGAATGCTACATCGCGTCAAGAATTGTGCATTTCGACTGTATCGATACCTTATCGCGACTAGCGATGCTGTATCGCGATAATAGCGCCGCCGAATCGTGTATACAATATATATGCGATAGTGTTTGAAGAAAGACAGCATTCAAGAGCGTCGCCAGCTGATGACCCATTGGGTAGAAGTATTAGTATTGAGTCTATCGATATCTAGGTCAAACAGCATGACGGCACTTGAACATTGACAAGAAATAAAGGCTACATTATTTCCCTTGGCGTGGCGACACCCTTGACCGTGTCGCTACTGAATCGCTGCAAAAAGTCGCTGTATGCTTATGGATGTAAAACAAGGTTGCGCTATCGATAAATTAAAGTTTTAGTATTGTTGGATTAGTTTACTTCTCATAAAGAACGTAGCTGCAGTGCCCAGGGTTATGGACTCGTAATCGGTGGGTATATTGTGAGCAGTCGAGTCTCAATGCGTGGGTGCTCGTATGTGATAAGCAAAATACGATACATCCGTATAAGGTTACCCAATACCAACTTATCATTTATAAAATACTAGCTTCTGCCCGCGACTTCGACCGCGTAGAATTAGCAATTGATATGTTTATCGCTATCCCGCGGGAACTATAAATTTTTCCGGGATAAAAAGTAGCCTATGTCTTAATCTAGGGTACCAGCTATCTTCGTTCCAAATTTTATCCAAATCTGTCCAGTTATTTTAGCATTAAGAAGGAACAAACATACACACTCACATGTACAACTTTTACCAAAAACCCATAAATAGAAGGTCGCTTCAGGGTGCGACCACACCGCCGCTTAAAAAACGGTGACGTTACGGAATCGCAACAAAATGTATGAAGAAACTGTGGGAAAATGTGACGCCTACGACACGTCACTGCGTTTACGCGGCGGTGTGGTCGCACCTTTATTAAACTTCGCAAGGCAAGCGTCAAAACGTTTTACAGTTAACTTAAAAAAAAACTCCATTAACTGTTGAGTATTTAATACTATCTGCAAAAGAGTGGATACAAACGGACGCCGCAAATGTTAACCCAAGTAGCAAAATTTACTCTTGTAGGTATTCTAAGATTATGTCTTATAAAACTCCTATATACCAATGTAAAACCACATTTGGGCGCACTTTATAGGAGGATTTAGTCTTACAGTCTACGTATTATTATCCTATGAAGTGCACTTTACTCTTACAATGGGATTTCTACTCGTGCTTGTAGGATTAAATGATCCTATATAGCTCCTACTAATGCATTATGTAAGCTCATTTAGTCCTACAGCGATCTATTGTATGGTGCTGTAGGAGTATTTAGTCCTACAGCGATCTGTTGTATCGTGCTGTAGGAGTATTTAGTCCTACAGCGATCTGTTGTTATGGTGCTGTAGGAGTATTTAATCTTACAGCGATGAATTTAATGCCCTACTAAGAGTCGCGTGCCCTTTTTCCTGTTAGTGTCGCGTGTTATTAATGGTATGCTAGTTTGTGGAGTGAAACAATTAAAATACTATTAGCAAAATGTAAGTAACTTTTGACTCATTAAATTTACAAAGGTGTGTTTTTATGTGCATGTATTAGTTACGTACAAGAAATCAACTTGGTAAATTAATTTTATCGATAATGTTCTTGATTTTATACAATATATTTTCATGCCCCCTAATTTAATTGTAATATTTATAGTAATTTATTATTTAAATAAATGATTTTTACAAAACATACTTAATCAGAACTATTATCAGTATTAAGCTCTTGGATAGTGCTTTTATAGGAATACACAAAATGGCTGTGATGACTGCGCAACGGAGATTCTTATAACAGAATGCATAAGACAATTCAAAGTAAAAACATACTTATAAAGTTGTTACAGCTTGCCGATATAGTGCAAGTAATCTTACAGAAACAAGGATTAAGTCAAATCGATCCTACAACGAGTCATCCTATATCTACTGTTTCTATGATATTTGTAAGACTAAAACACCTATTGGAGCATTAAGCATGATACTAATAGGGGTAAACGTCTTACAAAATGCGCTTATAGGATCAAAATCACATACTCTAATAAAAGCATTATAAAATGCATTTAAAAGACTATGTGTCTAACAAGAGTCGTATAAAGTTATCCTATAAACGTTCTGTAGTCTATGTAATAGGAGTAAAGTATCTTATAGCTAAAATCGTCTTATAAGATGCAGATATAAAATTATTACTCTTAATCAGGAGCTTTATAATACAACTATAAGAATTTTCCTACAGCAGATTGGAAAACACTTTTATATAACTGATATAAGAGGTATTAGTCTTACTATAGGAGTACTTTGCTACTTGGGAATTTATTTTAGAGAAATTTGCTATCTAGGGTCTGGACAAATAATATTCTCGAGCGAACATTTTTTTTAATTAATTTTAAATAGCCTATTTTAGTGTCCCACTGCTGGGCAAAGGCCTCTCCGGTTTCCTTCCACCGGTTCCTGTCTTGTTTTTCGAGTTTAAATCCCTTTCCTTTGTCTCATATAACATTCAACCCCGCCTCTGCATGACGAGCAGAAAGATTAAGAGCAGATAAGATAGCTTGCGTTATCAATTACAATCAATACTCACCGGACCGGAGCGTTTCGTGCTCGCTACCGTGAAGTCCGGGCAGAAGAGGAGATCCTGAAACCAAAGTTACTATGACACTCAAGAAACTTAACAAAATTAGATCACTAATAAACAAGCATCGACTCTAGTAGTGGCGCTAAAGAATAGTAAAATAACTGTAACTTTAATCTAATTAAATTTTGAGTGGTGAAATAAAGAATGTCTCGCAGGAACTTGTCGCACGAGCCAAAAGCGAGGGCGATAAACATGAGACCTGGGGTTTTCTTTATCAGCGCCCGAGGTGTGTGCTCAATTTTACGTCTTCACCTGGCCAGAAAGTGGAGTTTCCGCTCGTGTAGCAGGTGGTAAATTGCTACTAACGGCTCGGGGCGACGTAAAAACATTTACATAGTTAATTGCCCATGAATGTACTTAAAATAGTAGATTGATCAACAAGGCCGAAATAGCACCTACATCGGACACCGTGTACAATTTATGACAGCAAGCTGAATTAGATACATGGGTGGTGTCACTGGTTACTCACACAGACGGCGTTGATGAGGGACTGTGCGAGCGGGACAGACTCGTGCTCGGCGGCGGCCGGCAGCGACGACCAGAAGAAGTTCTGCCACTCGGGCTCCTCCAGCATGTAGGGGAGCACCCGCGTCAGCAGCCGCGCGCAGTTCAGAGCTGACACAATCATAATCATTAAAACAACTATGATGACGTATTTGTTTTTTGTAATGATAAATAGAGATGGATATATAACTGAATGGGTCCCTTTTTGTCCCACAATTTTCGTCAGTCATAATAATCGCTAGTCATAATTTTTTTGGTCATAACACAACACATGAAATCATTTTTTTTTTCTTCAAGAATATTGTGAAAGTCATCAACATGTATACTTCATTTCATTTAGAATGAGAAACCACAATAACATTATACTGCGGCTGGACAACTATTTCTTACCTAGCAAACAGTACAGTGCAATACGAAATATTATAAACCGGATGTGAACCGCGATTACCTTTATTGATTTTTACCTTTATCGGGAGCTCAATAAAGGTAATCGCGGTTCACATCCCGTTTATAATATTTCGAATGAACTTAACCGTGAATCATTAAAAACTCTTATAGTACAGTGCAATAGTTTGGCAGCCGCAAAATAAAATTGTTTTAATGCCACTTTATTTGCGTGGCGTCAATTGTTACTGTAGTGCAAATCGTAAAGAGATTACAGTTCACGAGCCGCAATATAACATTATTGTAGTTTCTCATCCTAAATTAAATGAAGTATAGTCGGTTAGGTTAGTTTACTATCAAATCTGAAAAAGATATTTACTGTTTCAGAAATAAAATGCTTTATGACTAACAAAAATATTATAACAAACCATACATTCGGAACTTCAATTTTATGGGACAAAATATATGAAATATCAGGAACTTAACAGACTGGTGAAACAGGCCCTTAGGGTAAGGCCTCGGTGGACGCTCGAGATCCCTTTCTACTCATCACAATTTTTTTATAGTAAAATATGATGGAGGCCTTTGCCAAATGTGGCAAACAGACAGAGGGGACCACAATTTAATTAATTGATTAAATAAATAAATATAAAATTAACAGATATCATGAATTGATTATATGTAACTATTTATACTGTTTGAATAAAGGCAATTTTTTTTATTATTATTATTATTAAAATATGACGGAGAAAAAGTTTGAAGCCTCTCCAAGCTATTTCTACACCATGCAGACAAAAGTAATAGATAAGTAAAAACAATTAAAAAACTATGCTTCTTTATATATTCAACGATAGATCAGAAGAAAAAAAAAAATAAGTAATTTTGAAATAACTTCAGTACCTATCTAAGTTTTCATTCTTTAATACACCAAACTCTTTAAATCAACCAAAACTATAAGCAGTTATCACAATATAAATTAAATATTTACCAATCTGCTGTTCCCTTTGTGTCCGGCAGCTATTGTCAACAGTCTTTACAAGTTTTTCAACAGCTTTGTATACAAGAGTGGCTAGGTTGCTAGGGGACTCCTCGCGCAGCGCGCGGATCTCGGCCCCCGGCACCAGCGCGAACACATCCTGCACGTTGGTCACACTCTCCGACCAGAACTGGTCCCAGAAACTGTCGTCACCAGCATCAATGGGCTGTAAATAAACCATTAAATTTAATACCAATGATGTAAACTAGCCATTTAAATGCCTTTGTCCGTGAAAAAATAACTGTTAATCAATCTGTGTTACATGCAGTTCAATGAATTTATTTAATTGTGCGAACGATTGATTCATCAATAAAAACACCAATTTAACGCGTAGGTGTACGAATTACTGGTAATGATCTCACTTGTGTTTTAGAAGTCAATTGCACTACAGCTTTCCGAAAGTTGAGTTTTGTGTCAGCGTTCCCCATTTTCAAAGTTTAAATTAATTGTTTCGATACATTAAATCCATTTCCATACGCACAGGGAAAACAAATTGACGAAATCTGACAGGACAGAATAATGACAGCGAGCGAGAGAGAGAGACGTGTCAGATAAATTTGTATTTCTAAAATTGTTTCAGTCGTAGGTTTAAACGCTGCTGGACTTACTTTTTTTTTTCTTGTAACACTAGTTTTCATATCTTTTATCTACCTCTATTCTATCTTGTCCATGACAGACAGAAGAAAAAAATATTTGAAGCCCGAAAAATGGCTGCTGCAAGTCTCGTCCGAAGTGCTTTTAGCGGATTATTACGAAAATCCGCCACCTACAAAACTCCGGTAGTATGCCGGCTTTCAACCGTCGCCCTGCAACAAAAATACCAGACAGTGAAAATCGCCGTAAACACATACAATAATAAGTCTTTGCAAGATGGGGTAAGGATTTTATCAATCAATACAATTTGTTTTTGCAGAATTCAAAGTAATTCTTCAAGACGTAGATATCTGTTACTTGTTTATTTCCTTAATTTACATGCATGCAAGGCTCTACTGTTAAATTATTATTGATTCAAGTTCGCTTTATAACCTCAATTGTCATATTGCATAACAAATGTGTATAGTGCTCCTATAACTGTTTAGGTGCAATCTCAGCGTATACAGGCATACTCTTCAGGAGCCCAGTCCAAACCCTCGACGAATGAGATCAAGGAGCGAGTACTGAAAGTGTGCAAGGCTTACGACAAATTGACTAGTGTTCAGGTACATACTCATTGTTTGTTAAATCTTGTTTCAGAGTCAGAAAATGGGCGTCCGTCACTACAGTGCAGGACCCCCGCTCTCCCTTGAACTAATAGAATCTAGAGTGCTTCTAGTACTCAAACTTTATGACAAAATTTGTGCTGAGAAGGTAGCAGAATGCTCTTAACTTTGTTCACTAATATTTAATGTTAAAATTCTAATCTTTTTCTCATTTTTCAGCTGACGGTAGATTCCCATTTCATGACCGACTTGGGACTGGATTCCTTGGATCATGTGGAAGTGATCATGGCTATGGAGGATGAATTTGGGTTTGAAATACCTGATGGAGACGCGGAGAGACTGGTCAGGCCCAAGGATATTATCCAATATGTTGCAGACAAAGAAGATATTTATGAATAAATAAAATTATTTTCAAAACCTCAATTATTTTGGACCAAATGTATTCACCATTTGAATTGAGATACTAACAATGAAATGTTTCTTCAGTTGGTCTAAAATCTTCAGGATTGGAATAGTTTAGTTTTGAATTATTTGTTAATCAACTAAGATCATAATGGCTGTACATGTGCATCTATCCATGGAGATGTAAAAAGTGTAAATTCTGTTTTTATTATATGCCTGTTAGAATTAGATCATTTGCTTTTCATTTGGGCTAAGGTATGGCTGTACCTTTCAAATAAACCTCTAGATGATAAGCTACTTGTATTATTTACTAAGTTTTTACCTGGAGGTTTGTCTGCACAGAATTGTTAATGCAACTATAAAATTAGGTCCATTGTAAACAAGTACTAGCACGTCTAGCTCATAAGAGGCGCGTCGCGCGCGAGATATTGTACTTTGCCCGTTAATAATTAGAGCTATAGTGTCGCCTATTCTCATCCAAATCGGTGTAGCCGTTTACGCGTCACTACACTGAATCACATTACTACTACTTTATAATCTGATAAGTATGTACAATAATGCAGAATTAAACTCCATTCTGACTAGTCCACCTATACCTACTATCCTTACCTGACCTAGATTCTTGAATTTTGCTCGATAGAACTGCACATATTGAACCTAGGTCGGGTCACGACCTGGATTCATCAGGTGCCCTACACAAAAATATTTGGTACTTGAATGTGTAGTTATACAATACTATGTCCATGATAACCCACCGACCGCGTGACTAAAAGGAGAGGGTTATTTCCTCCTTTCGTTACTAATTGACGTGAGAATCAAGAATATAGAATACTGGAATATTAGTAATTTTCATTAATCACGCATCTATCTATTTACTTATTTGAGTAATCTCGTTCGATAATTATACAATTTTTCATCAATAGATGCATACCGCAGGGCAGGAGCAAATCATTAAAATAAAAGATGACAACACATCGACAATCTATGTGCAACTGTGTCGTGTTCAAACATTGATTGATACATTTTTATGCAAACTGTACCGGCGCCGCCGGCGGACCGGAAATCAATACCGCTAAGGCTATACGTGGACAAAGCGAGCACCCAATATATATTTTGACGAGGGTACACTCCATGGCAAACATATGTATACATACCGATTTTAGGTCTCGTCCCACTGTTATGAAAATTCTCACTAGAGACAATAATAGTACATTACAGACCTAGGGCGGTAAATTCGTAATCGTCCCAGATCGCAGGTGTTTGTGGCCCGAACCGAAGATGAGGGCCTTAAATATGCGATCTGGGGCTTTACGAATTACCGCCCGTGGTTTGTATAAAGTTTTACGTCTTGCCTTGGCCAGGAAGTGGGATTTTCTGTCCGCGAAGCGGGCGTAAAATCCCATTTACGGCCAAGGGTGATGTAAAATTAGTTTAGGTTCGTTTGTAATCTTCAAATGCCTGAACCGAATAGAAATAAAAGGCTATGGGTCCAACTTATGGCAGGTGAGAATCACCATTCATGGAAGGATTGTAGATGCGTTGCAAGCCTAGAAGACTAAACTATAATATATGGCAAAACGTAAAATTAAAACTTCATTTTAGAATCATAATATTTTATACAACTTTTATTGACGAAATATTACAGAGATAACCTTTGTTTATAAATAATAAAGGAAAGAAACAATTTAACACAGTATTCTAAGCATGCGCATGCGCAACATTTATATTGACAAAGCTCTCCGACTTCGCTCACAGACACACAGCGCTACACTCCTGACATAATATTAAATTAGACTATTTACAGTACTCGTACAACTATACCCTTAGTTTGCCAGCCTCAAAATATAGTTCCATTTGATATTTTTTCCTAGTAAGACTATATTTTGTACAACGGCTTGATATCTGAGAATTAAATAGACAACTATGGCGAACAGTTTTTTTTGTCATCCACAATGTTCTCTTCCTACAACACATAACATAACACTAACAATAAGTAGTAAAAAAATAATGACATCCATCTAAGTAATCGAACGCAGCGACCACTCCACACAATCCGCATAGTGAATTTAATATAAATTCATCATGCCATGCGAGCCCGAGCCGTAACATCTGCAAGTTCAACCGAGACTCGAGTAATTAAACTAATTAAGAAGAAAACATTGTGGCCTGCAACGTAACACTACAAACGGGCAGTCGGCAAACCGAGCGAAACACTAAACTCAGACTCTGCGTCAATCACAACGGACTCTGTTCAAAAACATGAGAACAAAAATCAATATTTACGATTTTTACAAATAAATAAACACTGGGCTGGATCGCGATTCAAAACAATAGATTTATACGCTCCGAGATACGAGCTCGTCAGTCCTTTCGAGCTGAAAGCGTTCACAGACTTCTCTCAGTTTGCCGACGTCTCAAAATGAAGCCACGACGTGGATCGTCATCGGAGCCGTGTCAGCAGCCGGCGTCGCGGCGCGCGCGCTACCTGAGCCGCGCGCGCGGGCCGGCGCCGGCCGAGCGCAGGCGTCGCGCCGCCGCTGGGTCCACGCGCGCCACGCGCACCACCGGCTGCAGCCAGCTGCCCAGATTGTTCAGGACCCGCTTCTTCTTCTTTCCTTTCTCCTCTCTCTCGTCGCTCTCCGACACCGAGGACGACGCTTTCGCTTCGCCGGCCTTCGGCTTGTCCTTCTCGTCCTCGAGCAGCACCTTCACGTCGAGCCGGAGCGGTCTGTCGTCCGAGTTGGATCGGTCGTCGGTCTCCGGCCGGTCGGTCTCGGCGGTCTCGTCCTGCGACTCCTCGTCGGACTCGAGCCGGTCGTCGGCGGACTTCGCGTCGGCCGAGTCGGCGTCGTCGGAAAGCGCGCCCGCGTCGGCCGTGTCGGCGGAGGCGGCCGAGGAGCGGTCGAGGCTGGTCTCGGTGCGCGCGTCGGAGCTGTCGGCGCGCGCGCCCTTGCGGCGCTTCCTCTTGCTCGGCCAGCCGGTGCGGTTCTTCTTTTTGACGCGGCCGCGGCGCGCGGCGCGGCGCTGCGCGTCGGCCTCGCGGATGTGCCGGCGGATGGTGTCGCAGCGGTCGCAGTCGGACACGAGCCCGAGCACGTCCGGCGGCGCCGCGGCCGGCGGCAGCGCGGCGCCCGGCTCCGGCGCGTCGAAGTCCGCGTCCTCGTAGACCTCGCTCAGGAACTGGCGCAGGCGCTCGCCGGCCTCGCCGGGCGGCGCGGGCGGCGCGGGCGCGGCGCAGCGCTCGCTGGCGGTGTCGTCGGAGGCGGAGGACTTGGCGTCCTCGTGCGCGCGGTGCGGGCGGCGCGAGCCCAGGATGGCGCGGGTGGAGGCGTGCTCGCGGGGGGAGTGGCGCGGCGCGGCGGCGGGGGGGAGGCGCGGGAGGGGGGCGCGCGCGCTGAGGCCGCGCGTGGCGGGGCGGGGGGAGCAGCCCGCGGGCCGGCCCTCGCGCCGCGGCAGCGCGCTCAGCGGACAGCAGTTCGGCTTCAGCGGGGGCAGCGGACCCATCTCGTATGGTAACTTTGGCGACGTGGAATATAGAGCTGAAACGGAAAAAGAGTCACCTTTTAGTGTCATACTTTTATCGAGTGAGAGAAACTGATTCGACTCGTAACAGATGTTACATGAATGTTATGTGTCGATACGACTTCTGTGGGGCTCGACTCACCGAAACGACGCGGAACGTTTTTGACCGTTACTCCGTCTCGGTCCTGCCGCTGGAAGGTCTCGAACCAGGGCTCGCTGCGCGGCACGCACTCGAACGCGAACTCCAACTGCTCCACCGCCGGCGTGTACTTCAGCCGGCCGTCCTCCCACTTCATACATTTTTCTACGGGTTCTTCTCTCAAGGGGGAGACGACTTCGGGTTCGGGAGGCGGCGGCGCCGGCATCTCCGGTTCCGGTTCGGGCTTCGCCTCGGGCTCGGGTTCGGGCTCGTGCTTCGTCTCGGGCTCCGGCGTGGGCGGACGAGGGGGCGCGCGCCGCGTCCGCCGTACGACAGGCGCGACTTTTCGTTTCCGCCGGCGCTTATCGTCGAGCCAGCTGTCCTCCTCCGAAGACTCCTCTTTAAGCGCGAGCGGCCGCGCGTGCCTCCGGCGCTCGAGCGCGGGCGCGGGCTGCGGCGGCGTCTTGCGGCGCGGCTCCTCGTCCTCCGACTCGGAAGACGTCGAGCTGGTCGAGCTGGCGCGCTTCGGGAACATGAACTGCTCCGCCTCGTCGCTCAGCACCGACAGCTCGGAGCGGCGGACCTTCCTGAACTTGACGACGAGCGGTTTCGCTCCGTTGACGGTCGGAGAGGAGTCCTTCCGTTTGGGCACGAAGCCGCCGCTGGAGCGCAGCTTGGTGCTGACGCCGACCACCTTGTAGTACTGGCGGTCCTCGGCCGCGTCGGCGGTCTTCCGGCAGCGCGTGTTGCGGCGGCGCTCGTCCGACAGCGCGCCGTTGCGCGGCGCGCGCGGCTTGGGCTCGGCGTCGCCGTTGCACATGTTGCGCAGCGAGCGCCGCTCGCCGCTGAGCGCGGGCAGCAGCGCGCCGGGCAGCAGGCCGCCGGCGCTGATGAGCGTGTCGAGCGCCAGGAAGTTGCTGGCGTCGCGCACGAAGGCGGCGTGCCGCGGCGAGCGCGCGTGCGCGGCGAGGTCGCCGAACTCGGCGCCGCAAGCCTCGCAGTACCCGCCGCGCGGCTCCTTGTCCTCTTTCTCTTTTATCCGCGGACGGTTCTTCCTTGTCATGCTGAAAACGAAGCGACACGGTCAGGCGATTGTGACTGATGAAATACCCTGGTGGACGGGGTTGGACCACGATACGGATACGACTTTGAATCGCGCGTCAGCGGGAGGGCGACTTACTCGCGATCTTGCGTGGTATTTTGGTGATTGTTATCGCCCGCCCCTCGGTGTATGGTCGATTCCTTTTTCTGTCTCTTGTCCTTTGGCGGGTTGGGCTCTAGCGATATCTCAGGCCACGCATCGAACTCTTTGTACAGAGGCCTGCACGGTCTGAAACAGAATGAAACCTTAAAGGTGCTTTGCAACATTTTGATTTAAAAAAAAAAGAGGAATTGTTTGTATAACTTTGGTTCATACTTGTCCAAAAACTCTATCTTGATAAAATGTTTACTGAAGAGCCTGACATTCGATTTACGCGGAGCCGTGCAGAATGTGTCAAACAGTTTATCCAATAGAGTTATAGCCTGAAAGATTAATAAATAAGCTGTAAATATATATAGGAACGAGAAATAAGGAAGCGGTTAGTATAAATGAAAAATAATACAACAATAGCATACTAAAATAATCGAACACATGCTAAGGTTTTCTGAAGTAAAAGAGGACACAATCATACAAACTAAATATAAAAAAAAAACTAATCTAATATAACTGCCCTGCCCAAAGTCTCAGTGCTCAAATTGTGCCTCAATACCAGAGTACCCATGCTATCTACGCTGCATCCACACCAAGATAGATGAGTAGGTTTGCCCTATCACATATTTTTTGACACAGACGGATTATTTCAAAACATGTCAGATACACCTCTATCAAAATCAATCGAGCATTGCTCGAATAGAACAAGAGCTAGTACACATTAGGCGTTTCGCGCGCGCTTCGGTAGAGCGGGTTTAAGTACAAAAAGGTCCGTCACGAGCGTCACGTGTCAGCTGTCGTCCTATGTACCTTGTCGACGGTGAGCAGCACGTAGTTGTGTTGGGGCGTGCGGCGGGCCCGCTCCAGCATGGCATCTGCGCGCGCGCGGGCCGGCTCACGCCGCCATCGCGCCCCGCGCCCGCGCACCACGTGCGTCACGCGCGGCGACAGGAACGCCTCCTGCTGCTGCAGGACCGACCACAACCATGTACACGCGGCAACCAACCTGACTATACTGACTAGCGCGTCGCCAGGGGGAAGGGGATCGAAACGTGTACCATTTATTTTTTGTACATTTACCGATATACGCTACGCTTACACTAGCCCCCCACGGATAAAGAATATTTTAGTGAGTAGTTTTTCTTTGTAATTTTGGATTTTCATTTCCATGATAGTTTGGGAGCAAAAAAACATAGAATGTACCAGTTGTTTCTCTTCCCGCGCAGATAGTAATAGCCCATCAATGGAATGGGCGAATATCTTAGGAATCATGGTATAGCCTAGCGGCTAGTGAACTTAACTATGAAGCTCGGTGTCCCTGGCTTGATCCCCGCTTGGGCAGATATTAAGTATGTAAAATACAAATGTTTGTTCTTGAGTTTTGAAGGTCATGTATTTACCCACATTACAAACTTTGCTTAGTGTAAGATTAGGTCAATTAATTGGTGTCAATTGCCTTGTAAATATACCAATCATTACATTTCCTTTAATTTTAAAAAAACAGAGTCAAGCATTATGTGGCATTATACATAAATCATTATTGTGTAATGACAGAAGTATGTGTGTGTGTTCCTCACAGTACCTAAATTAATAATATTGGCTGAGTAGTCAATACCTCTCTACTAGTAATACATTGCAAATTACTGACAAGCAAAGTTGGTTACTCTTCACACAATTTTGTACAAGTGATTTTACTTTTGCTCATCAATGTTTAACGAAAATGTATTTATTGGTTTGGTTAAAGTTGTAGTTTAGAGGTCATTAATTCATAATAATAATAATATTTGATGTGGTGAACCTGCGCTTATCCCCTCCAAGTTTTACTTATTTGCCGCCTACTATACTGTGGTTTATTAACTGACCCTTCTTCTTGAATATCTTGATATAATTATCATGACAAGGTGCTCAAATGGCCAGTTAAGAGCATAAAATTCAGTAATTTAAGTTAAGAATTTCACCATATTGGAATGTTTTTCTAATTAGAGCTTAGAGTACAAACCAAAACTTAAGTGCTCCTTTTTGCATACACATTTAAATGTTACTTTTGTGCTTTAATGTCTGAGACATATCAACATTAACAAGAATAAATTAACTTTTTTACACTTTCCAAAGGACATTAGAGTAACAACAATGATACAAAATAAAGTGTTATAAGCTGCTCATTAAATTCCATTACCTAAACCTAACCTATAAATACACAGAAATATTGCCTGATTGAACAAACCCTAACTACAAGCCTTCCTCTTCTTCCTATTTTACTACCTAGTTCTAAAATCTGATTAATACAATGGAAATTTGTTAAAGAATTATCATAATTGTACTTCAAATCAGTAACTTTAAGGGTTCAAGGGCTATCATTAATATTTTGGTAAATTTCAAATGCATGTGCAAGAATCAGAGAATAATAAGCTGGATGGATTTTTTATTCATGCTGCACTTTCATATTCATTTACTGTATGCACTTTTATGCTGTTTAAGAATGTATAAACACAAACATTCAGACATAATAAAATCTAGTGAGAAAAACATGACTTAGTTATTGCATTAGCCATAGTAGGTAGTTATTTTTATTTATACACTACACTTTTTTCTTGACAAAAATATTTTTTGAATTGGCACTAGTGTTGCTAGAGAGAAAAATAATAATTGCAAATTAATTACTATTAACTAGCAACTCTAATAAGAATTGCTGTCACTGTCATTTTAATACAAAAAAAACCTACACAGTGCATTTTACTAATAAATTGCAATAGTAAGCAGTAAGCAAAAAAAGTCGACCTAGTAAGTGCAATGTCGCAATGCCCCCTTTACAGTTAAACGCTGATTTAGGTATAAGAAGTGAACAGATTCAGGAAGTAAATATCAAGTAGAAGTGGCTACAAGTAGGTAGAGTGGATGAGGTAACGGCGCGGTGTCGCGGTGGCGGGCCGCCGGGCGCCGGCCGCCGCGCCGACATAATACGCGGCGCACTTTTCCTTGAAATACGGTCAGCAAGCGTAGCGCGTCGCCGGCTCCCGCCCTTCGTTCGCTCCAACCGTCCCGCGCAAAAAAATAACATGCCCGCCACCAGCACACCAAACTCACCCTTACAACTCACGTCTTAAGAACCACAACCCCTTGAGACGGCAAAAGTAATATCAACTGTCAAAAATTAAGCATACACACGCGTTACCGATAGGAAACAATTCTTTTGAACCGCTTTTAAAATGGACAGAGTGCACCGAGAGCGTGAGGTGGCGGCGCGCGGCCTCGGCCGGTTGCATTTCGCGGTGCGACGGCGGCTCTAACGTGACCGTACAAAAGATGACCTAAAATCGAACGCAAGCTACGCGCCCGACTGGATGTTGTATCAACATGTTTTAAACCGATTTCTAAACGATTGTGACACGATCCCGGTGTCGGCTCGAGTATGAAAGCATCGCCGAGCGTATATACTTACACAAAAGCCGTCCGTGAGCCTCGCGCGCTCCGCTTATCACAAAAATAAGTAACTATATACCAGTCAATGAGATGGGCACTTCGTCACTACAAGATTCACTTTGAATTACGACACTGTCTTTAAATATCCGTAGTTTTTAATGCATAACAAAACTTGCGATGGTTTATGCGCTTAATGCAATAATTAATATCTGTAAATAGGTACATTTGCCGTAGATATTCGAAATATTAACAATAAACACACAAATCTGTCACACAAGATGGAGTTATTTCGTTTTAGTTTTTGTTTAGGTCGCTAGCAGCGCTGGTGTCGAGCGGAAGGGGCAACGCTCCCCATTGGTTCATCCAAATTGCGTTTCGTTTCAACGCAGATTTGTTTAATACATTTTGTGACATTAATGCTCTTATAGGAAATCACTTAAGAATAAAAAGGAGTTTTAATTAAGGTTTTAAAACTGAATGTTATTTACGTATACTGATCAAAATATTTCGTAATCAAGACCTTAATTACTCGACTAATTACTATAAAGAGACACAATTTAAAACGGAGCGTTTATAACGTAACCAAAATACAACGGACTCGATAAACCACACAGAAAGCTAATGCCATGTGATTCACAATTTAGTATCATTATGCCTGCTACATAACCAAATACATCGTTTCGTGCAACGTATGAACGTATACCTCCTTTTGATATAGAAGATAGTAATGTACAAGTATTTTCGCGGCAAAAAAATGGAAATGTACTTACAAATCCCATATCTTGTAGCCGTCTAGATATCGATCTAGCCAGTCCTTGCTCTTGAATGTCCAAATAAAAACAGAAATTTCTTCTTACTGTAACACAAAAACACAATTAAAACAATGCACTTTGTAAACACAGCATTGGAGTATGAATAAATTCAGGTTTATTATTACAGCGAACCTTGGTTAAATTTTTCTTGACGACTCAAAGTCGACACCATCTTCAATGAAATGGTCACTATCTTTCAAAATGTATACCTCGGTTGCACACAGTGATATTCACATTTCGTCTGTGAACTTTTGTACATTTCACGATTAAACTACTAAGGCACTAATTACATAAGATTAGAATCAAATGCAAAACTAAAAATGCAATTTGCAAAATACGTTCGAACGTAGAAATGTCATTGACAGCTGACACCAATAATAGAGCATAGAGTTTGCTTATGCTGATCTATGGCCCAAAAAATCGATATCGAGATCGATAAAGTATTCTTTTCTGTTCAATTTCTGTTCTTCAACCAAGAGTACGAAACGATCGGATGAGATGATTAGAGTTGAGGTAAAATTTGAAATTTCACACTATGTAAATATTCATATTAATTCGTTTTACTGTCACGAGGAGTAAATCCTATTTCAGAAAGTAGATTCAAGACATGAGTATTGATTGTTGTAAAACTTGTGAGTAAAAGATCTTTTAAAGCGAGGAAATCAAACACGCAGGTAAGTATTTTGTAAAACAATTAACGTACAGCGCACAGCACGTTGTCACATTTCATTGCAACGTGCTCATATTGCAGTCGAATATTCTTGGAACAGGTAAATGGAGTGTATCAGCATATATGTATACGTAAATATGACACGGAGGCCCGGCCGGGCTCGTAGGCTCGGCGGGCAGTACATGCCGTGTACATAGTTTATTGATTGCTCATGTTATGTGGAGGCCGGGGCCGGCGAGTACCTAGGTGGCTAGGTAGCCTCGCGCAGCGGCCTGTTTATTTTGCGAACCGATGTAGGTCGGAGCCGGGTTCGTACGCTTCCGTTGAAGGACAAAGGATTTTGCATGTAGGTAGCCGAAGCGATTTTATTGAGAATAAACCGCATATGTAAATAAAGATATATTTTTTAGAACATACTATTCCAAGCGAACCATATTTACCTCAAAATTTCGTAATGTATTTCACTACATATACTACATAGGTATAGTTACTGTGCACTTTATCGAATTAGTGTCGTACCTACCTAATGGACTAACTAATTGCTCCTATTATTGTAATCTTAAAATAAATTTTATTCTTTTCATTTCGTTAAACTACTTGTTGAAATTGTTTCGAAAGATGCTTATCATGAAATCTCAGAAGTTACAAAGTTATCTCGCAACGACGGGATATCAAACAAAACATTTTGTTCAGCAAAGGTTCAGCATTCTTTGTACGGTTAACGCCATCTAGTTCACAATAGGCTGTTTTGAATGTTCAACTGCTCACGTCATTCGTTAATATGTGGCTGAGACTAGTTTTGCTACTTCCCTCTAGATGGCATAGCTAGCTATAGAGAGTTAAGATTAGCCACATTGGCTTGCAACTTGGGATAAAACAAATGTTGCTGAAAAATCTGATAATAACCAGATTTCTTCAACGTGTGGTTGTGGAGTTGCACGGCCACAGTAGATACTTTTTATCTAACCTTCTTTACGCATGTTCATAAATATAATATTATTAGTTAGGATTATCATCATCAATCACTACATAGTGTAAAACAAAGTCGCTTTCTCTGTCCCTATGTATGCTTAAATCTTTAAAACTACGCAACGGATTTTGATGCGGTTTTTTTTAATAGATAGAGTGATTCAGTATATGTCTAATACATGCATAATATGCCGTGCGAAGCCGGGGCGGGTGGCTAGTTAATTATAAGAAGCTATAGGTGCAATATTTATTGCAAACTTTGCCACCTCGCCCCAACAGTGCCTTAATTAATTGGATTGGGACAGTTTATCAGTATTCGTAAATCTTTTCGGGTTCCTAATTTACTCAATCAGGGCAATTTTGGGCCCAAATGGCAAAGTTGCAGCAGTTATAATTTATAATTATAATATTACTCTGTAAAGTGTATCCTTTCCAAGCTGGTCTGGGAGCAAAGAAAAAACTTAGAATGTACCAGTTGCTTCTCTTCCCGCGCAGATGGTAAAAGTCTAAATAATGGTAAATCTTAGGAATCATAGGCGATGCGGCTAACAACCCATCACTTTTTTGATTCCCCTTTCCACCTATAGGCCCACAATCATGCTAGACGTGACCTTTGAGTCTTCTTGCCTTAAGCTTTGTCTACCCCGTAAGCTGTAAGGGATAAAGACGTGATTTATGTATACATACTTATATGTAAAGTGTAGTTTTCTCGAAAATTGTTCAAACAATTTGGATGAAATTTTTTATGTCATGTAGACAAAATTTTGGACCAACTTCCCGTTACCAAAAAATTGCATTGGGAAAATGAAGGGAAAATGAAACACACACGCCCACTTATAAATACACTTGTAATAAACATTAAATTAACAATTACATTATTACACGTAATATACATAGCCATTCTGTATATTAATGTTTGTATACTTATATCAATATGATTGAACGATAAAAAGGTAGGCAAATCGATAGTTTACAAAAATATATAAGTGCGGGGAGTACCTATATGAAATGAATACAAAGCTCAGAAAATATTACACCAAGACACCGGAATTAGTGTCGATTCAATAAGATGTTAACATTATCGTATTGGTGTAAAAGGCGCCTTTAGATTATCGATATTTAATTCTTGTCCCCGCACTATCTTTAGTGAAGTAATGAAATGGCCACTTTTTTTTTTTACACATCAACATGACTTAAAACATACTCACTTATCAGTCTCAAATTCGACTTCACAGACAGTACAATCCACCACGATGGTTAAATTACATTCAGATACGAGTCAATGACAATTAATTCCTATAAATTACAACGTATTGGATATTTATATTACACTAGAACCCGCGACTGCGACTTCGAGAAACAGAATGCACTGTACAAGTTGCTAGGGTAGACAACGGCGTCGAAAAGTAAAAAAAACAATGAAATTTAAAAAAGGATGTACCTATATTGCTGATTGCTATATATTTTTTTGACGGCTGTTATAATTTTATTAGGTAGCTGCAATAAAATACAATAATTGTCTCATTCTGAAAACGACCGGATCTTGATCCTATCAGTTTAATTTGATTTTATTTTCTTATAAATAACATAAGAATTCTAGTTTAAGGGCCTGTCTCACCACTCTTAACTGTCACTTATCTATGATTCCGTCTCTATTTATTACTACGAAACAGACAGAGACGTCATCATAGATAACTGACAGTTATGGAGTGGTCAAATAGGCCCTAAATGTCCGGCGACACGATGACGTCACTTTTTTTTTTTAAGATTTAGAACTTGATACAGAGCTGCCAAATTAGACCGCGGAGTGTTATGACTGGGGAACCAGCCCAGAGACAGAGATTCGTGGCTAGGTTTCTTCAAATTAACAATTTACTCCTTCACAAAATGGACCCGTTGAAAATGTAACGGACAGGGGCAAGTATAATTATAAGTGCATCAACGACAGTTTTGAGCTCTATACCGGACTGATTCCCCCTAGAGGCATTGTTACACAACTTTTTTTATTTCCTTAAGTCTGACCAGCGATTGACCCCTACCCCACCTGATTTAAAGTGCAGATGTAGGTCTAACTCGCTGGTTCAGTCCCACTCTAGCCTTCTAGAAGCCTAAATAGTATCTGCGAGGAAATGCAGACGACGGGAGCGCATACCAGTACCACTCCGTCGCACTTGGAATTAGGTAAGATGAAAGGAACAACTTTGTTGGCAATGGTATGGGTGCACACTCCCCCCGCCTGGTCATCTGCTGAAATAATATCAAGTATACACTATACAGGGTGTTACAAAACTACCCGCAAAGCCGAAATGTGGTTAAATGTGACCTTATAACAAGTCCATTTACAATATTTAAGAACCCCAGTATGGTTTCCTGTATGACAGTTTACTAGGGTTGACACTATTGGCTTTGATATTTTACGGGGTATTTTGTAACACGTTGTACGGTATATGGCAGCCCTAGTTAGAAAAATCACAGAAACTTTCACTTCTAACTAAAACTCAACAAAACGTCTATAATATAATATCTCGGGGCTGACAAAAGGCTCCTAAAACTCTCGTGAAATAGGAAAAAACCGAATTGTGAAATGTGATCCCTACATTAAATCGCAATCGAGTTTATTCAGATGTTTGTACAAATCAATGCGTCGGTTTCTCTTGGTCGCATTTGTCTTTGTTGGCGTCGCCGTTCGTATCCCCGTTGAGGATTGGCAGGATCGGCGCCTTGATCAACGGCGCGGGAATCACCTGTCAGCAGAAAAGTTGTAAATAAGTAACTTAGTAATGTCTGGACAGCCGGGATGTGTAAACAAACGGGTATATCAATCGAAATCCCAATGAAGTTCAATAATGTATTCGACACCATTAACCAATAATTAGAAATAATAAAAAAAAATAAAAAAATATTAGAAAAAAATAAAAAATAAACAAAATAAATAAATAGAAATAATTAGGTGCGACCACACCGCCGCTTAAAAAACGGTGACGTTACGGAATCGCAACAAAATGTATGAAGAAACGGTGAGAAAACGTGACGCATACGGCACGTCACTGCGTATACGCGGCGTTTTGGTCGCACCCTCAGTCTGTAAACAGATGGCGTCGCAGCTTGCTAACGCCGTACAAAATCTATGAAGAAATGCCGCAATGACAGCCCATAAAAAATATGCCATGATTAATGGTGTCAAATACTCTATTGTTTGAATGTAACGGGGTAGATTTTTTCACGTACTTGCTTGCTACTTTTTGAATACCCGTGTTTATCCTTTTCCTATTGTCAATCTAATTAAAAATAGTTTGAAGTCATTAGTCTCGGGGTTACTAAACTATTATCAAAAGCAAGCTTGTTAATCATAATTGGGAGTTGGACTGACGCGTTGTTACGGGGGAATGCCATGCCATTTTGACTGAAACAGATACAGGAATAATGCCTTATTTTGAGGATCAGTGTTCAGATAAGCACTATAGCTATTTCGTATGTGGCGTGAGACAGCTGCCATTGCAATAAAATAGGCGCACCGATTCAGCAATAAGCAAAGTCTTAGATACATTTAGTTATTGATGAACTAATTTATAATCGACTCGAAGCTAATAACTGTGGTCCATTTGGTTGCACATTTGAATCTTGCAACTGCAGTATGCACGGCACAACACAAACTGTCCAAAAATGTGACCTACATTATGCTTTATGTTTAACAAACTTTTTAGTGGAGTCCGATCGAAGTTTCGGTTTCGGCCAAAAGATTCGGCTGATTTTTGGCCGCACCGAAATTTAAAACATCGCACTTTTGTGCTTTAGATGCAGTATCACTATGATAATGTTGAAATTTCTATCCGAGAAAAGTGAAATGTAAAACCGAGAAGATTATTAAATTAATATTATTATGTAGTTAAAATAAGGTTAAAGTTGTACTTACACTATATAATTGTTTTTTGTAATTGTTGTTTGTGGCAATAAATCATTATTTTTTTTTAACTTTATCTTTATATCTGGAAAGAATGGCTCACTAACCTTTTATTTAACGTTTTAACCAAACTTTAGGTTTCGTAAAAAAACGTTTCGGTCTACTACTACTACTACTTTTCAGCAATGGCGAGTTGAATGCGACCACGTCACGTTGCAAAACAAGATTCCTGCATAAAGCAGAGTCGATTGTTTTGCTAACAAACAGAAGAGGAGCGTGGCATAAATATTACCCGAACAACTCTTCATCTAAAAGAGTAAACTTGTGGATATTTATTTCACTACATTCTGATACTCGAATATAAACCACCTATTTCCTCTTTAGACACAAACCGAAATGACCCACAGCTATCAGACTTATCAGCTATTCCAAACAAACGAGGTCTTCAGACGGACACAAAACCTCCACCCCGCTACAAAATCAGCAAACTTAACTTTTAAAATTTTGGAGTTCTCCCACCGCCCAGGTTTTTGTGAGAGTTCATTTTGTCAACATGCCATGGCGAGACTAAACTATAGATATCTTAAACTATGAACTATCTATATGATTGTCATGCGTGCGACACAACATATAGCGTACGTGCGCGTTTATATGTCGGTCGTGTCTTCCTCTTCTTCGCCCTGTTAGGAACAAAAGCTGTATTACTATAAAACAACTGAAATAGGGATCAGTGCGATCACTAATGTATACACTAAAATTATGCGAAGCCGACAGGGGAATGATAATTGGATTGTCATTCCCGTGGCTTAAATACTATTGTCATAAAGTAACGTTTTTCTTGTCACAAGGAATAAAATATAACCTTCAATTATTGTATAATAGACGTCAGTCCTTCGCTCATTTTTACTGAAGACAAGATATAAAATCAGCTGCTTATAAGTGTTCTGGCAAAACAGCTGTTTGACACAGTGAAGAAACTGTGTGCGTGTGTCTGTGTCTCTGTGTGTCTGTATCTGTCTCTCTCTCTCTGTCTGTCAATTTCTGTCGCTGGCTGTGTGTGTGTGTCTGTGTGTGTGTGTGTGTGTGTGTGACGCACCGGCGGGCGGGGGCGGTGCGTGTCGACGGCGGCGACGGAGAGCGCGACGTGCTCCTCGCGGCAGCCGTACGCCACCGGGGTCAGCTTGATCACCGTGTGCAACGGCACGTGTAGGTACGGCAGCTCCTCTGCAACACGATCACGCCATATACAATTATCCTGACTAGGGGCCTGGCTGTGTCATTAACTCTCTGATAAGTGTGTCACATAAAATTGAAAGAAAGAAAGAGGACATTTACCCCTTTATTCATAACGGTCTATAGGCTTCTGCTGACTTCAATCGCAATCTTTTGTCCTTATTTGTAAAAGGTAAATGTCAAAGTGACAGATAAGGACCAATGATTGTTAAGTTAGCAGAAGCCTACAGAGCGTTTATGAATAAGGGGGTAATTCTCTTTTGAAATACACAAATAAAGCAAAATGAAACATAAAACACAGACATCAAAATACTAGAAAAAGTGATGAAAGTGGAACTAAATATTGTCAAACAAAAATGTTGCCATGTTAGGCTAAGGCCTACTGTCCACGTAGCTGCACGTCAGACGCACGCTTTCGTCATTTTACGCTTGCGTGCCGTCTGCATGCATCTTGCGTAGAAAGGAGCGAAACTGTGTCCACAAAGAGGCAACGTCGCATTTGCGTATCGTCAGACGTTCGTCATGTAGCTCGTGCAGCGGCATGTCACTACTCAAGCGTATTGCGAGACGCAAACACGTGCTTATTTTGCAAAATGGCGGCCTCAGCAGTCAATTTTGTTCACATAATTGAACAGTATCCTTGTCTGTATAGTAACAAGTTACAAGAATACTCGAGAAAAGAAATACTGAATCATCCTCTGATAACTCTTTTGCAGCAACAAACAATCTACAATTCATTTTTTTTTTCGATGTATGGATGAAGCCAATACAATCCACGCCGTCGTCGTCTTCTAATAAAGTTGTATGCTATAATCGTGGACAGTAAAAGTATTTAGCAAGTTGTCAGATTCTACAATCGTTTATGATTTTTGCGGAAATAAATAAGGTGGTATCATAGACTATCTGTGGAGAGTAATAAAGCCTAGTGCTGCCACATGCTTCCGGTTTAGGTTCAATAAAAACATAGCCAGCCCAGCAATGTAACGTAATGTCAAATGTGTATTTTATTCTTATTCTTAAAACACTTAAAACCGACTTATTAGCATTTTGAAATTATTATCGAACACCAACAAACGCGCAGCTTTCTCTGCAATGGCTCCACTTTTTTGACACCTTGGTTTCAGCGAGAATAACTTCTAACTCACGTATAAAAGCCGAACAATGCTCGACATATGTTTATAGTCCTTCATCAGAGAGCGCACGCCCCGGCGGCAGCGAAACGAACACTGCGCACCAACGCTCTGCTCGCGCGGCTACTCGGCGCAGCTGACAGCGGCGCACAACTACCCTCGATTTCATCATCATTGTCATTGTTTTGTCAGCATTGTTCGGCTTTTTACGTGTGTTATCCGTTTGTGTAATTATGTTTGAGTGTCACGGTAGTTTCATGTTAATAAAAACTTAAGAATAACTTATCTAATTACATCACGCTCTGGACCCAAGTAGGTATAAGCATGTGTACATTACTAACCAGCAGACTTATCCAAGAAGTAGGCGAGCAGGCACCGCATCACCGCCTGGTGGGACACGACCAGCACGTTCCCCTGCCGCTCCAGTTCCATTATGACGGGTTCCAGCCTGGCGACCAGGTCCTCGTAGCTCTCGCCACGCGGATAGCGGTAGGCGAACTTGTTCGCGTCCCGGGCGTTAAAGTCCGACGGGTATTTCTCTTGGATCTCTGCGTAGGTCATCTCTTCGCAGATACCCTGGGGAGGAGTCACCGTAAATTGTTGTTTCAACTTATAAAATAATAATGATAATCAATATCATGGGACAAATTACACCAATCGACCCAGTCCCAAACTAAGCAGTACTTGTGCTATGGGTACCAGGCAACGGATAAACATACATATATAATTTATATAAATACATACAACATCTATGACTCGGGCACAAACAATCGTATTCGTCGTACAACTGTCTGCCCCTACCGGGATTCGAACCTCTAGCTTCATAGTCAGAGTCGCTAACCACTAGGCTATCCGGTCGTCAAACCGTTATAATTATAACCGTCACTGTTATCAAATAACGACTATGTTTAGCACAAAACATGGCAGCAGCCAGAAGAGCCTGAATAATTGACAACAGCCAAGGAAATCGATGACAAGAATTGTAATTCCATATCTACTATGAGGTGAACATAGTTACAAAATGAATAGCAGTCTGGCTAGGCAACAAGCTTCTTATGATTTACACTGAAACATCTGAAGCGCAAAGTTTCTATGTTAGGTATTACAAATCAAATTACATACTTTTGTTAAATCCAGCAGGTTAATGATAAGATGTCAAGGTAATGATAAGGAATAAGAGACAGGGTAATGAGAGTGGTATTTACAAATTTGTGTAAAAAAGTCTAGCGAAGCGAGCGATCAGCTGAAGTTTGGAATCCACAGGCTGTTTTTAAGATTGTTCCGGAATATTCCAGCAGGTGGTTGGGCTAGTTTGAATAAATAGCCATGTAAAGCCGAATTTACATTATGCAACTAATTTCGTGCAACTAGCATTACACTGCGGCGTTTGATGAATCAACATTGAAGCGTTAGGTTATCGGCCGAGCAATGTAATGCTAGTTGCACGAAATTAGTTGCATAATGTAAATGCGGCTTAAATGTTTATCAGGATTTTATCATAGTCGACATATGTTTCTATACATTAATCAATCTTCAAAGTGAACCGCGTCAAGGGTGGGACTAAATTATGAATCAATGATTTTAACAAAAAATCTTTGTATGGGTGTTAGAAGAATTAACCCAACCATCTGCTGCTTCTTCTACGCTGGTCTGGGTGTAAAGAAAAAACATAGAATGTACCAGTTGCTTTTCTTCCCGCGCAGATGGTAAATGCCCATCGATGGAATGGGCGAAATTCTTAGGAACTATGTTATAGGCGATGCGGCTAGCAACCCTTCCCAATTTGGATCCCTCTTTCCACCTATACGCCCACAATCATGCTAAACGCGGCCTTTAGGTCTTGTTGCCTTAGGCTGTCTACCTCGTAAGGGATATAAACGTGATTTCTGTCTGTATGTGTATCATTTTAAAATGTACAGTAGTGCTTTTAGTAATTGCCTTAACTTCACGAATCATGATAAATGGATGCTTTCAAAGCCTGGGTGAAAGAGGTCAACGGGGGAAACTTAATGCAAAAGCGCATAATCTATGTATATCCTAAAAAACGGTTATATGACACTCACCGCGTCAATCTCGTTGAGCGCCTTCCACCTCTCCTGCGGCGCCTTGACATCCTTGACCGTCTGTATAGCGCGACGCATCCACGAGGTCCACACGCGCAGCCCGGGGATCGCCTGCGTGTCGATGTAGGACGCCAGCGCGCCCGCGTACTGCTGCCCGCGCGCAGACAGCGCGCTGTCGCCGCCGATGCGGCCCTCGATGTTGTGGAGGCTCTCACCGTGCTACGAGTTAAACACATTGGCGATAACAAAGGAAACCTATACCACTATAGACCGACCGCTTAACACAGTACACAGTATGTTTGTTGTTGTCTGATTAAAGAATTATATTATTATTATTTTTAAGGCGCTGTCAACAGCAAATGACCTTGAGCAGCGCCACTCTTCACACATAAGGTTCGCGTGCCTGTTAGTGAAAGAGAAGAAACTATTCTGGCAGCTTGGCGCGCGTCTAAAATCTTGCAAATAAGACACAAATAATAATAAGAAATAAAAAAAGTATGGATTATTTGTGAAATGTGACTCGTTAGCGGTTTAGGTATGAATATGTTGAGTCCATGTTTTTAATTGCAGACCCACACGTCGAAAAAATAAAGATATATAATAATGATTTTAAGACTATCGAGCAGATTTCGTTCAATTATGTATCAAGTCCGTCCAGGGTCTTTAGAATACATACATACATACATATCGTCACGCCTCTTTCCCGCAGGGGTAGGCAGAGACTACTTTGTTCTACTTGCTACGATCCTGACATACCTCTTTCGCTTCATCCACATTCATCAATCTCTTCATACATGCTCGTCGGTTTCGGGTACTCTTGCTTGACCTGGCCTTTTTCCAAAACGTCCCCAATTTGATCATGGAACGTCCGTCTAGGCCTTCCCCTCCCAACGCACCCATTCACACTCCCCATATAAATCTGTTTAGTTAATCTTCTTTCATCCATCCTCTCTACGTGACCGAACCAACTAAGAATACTTTTTTCTATCCTAGTCACTATATCTTCTTTCACACCAGCACGTTCCCTTATCACACTATTCCTTATTCTATCTTTCAGTGATACACCTTCCATACTTCTTAACGCTCTCATTTCTACTGCATTTATTCTACTTTCATGCTTCTTTTGCCATATCCAACTTTCGCTACCGTACATTAGTGTTGGAACGAGCACCCCTCTGTGAACAGCCAGACGCGCCTTCTTTGACACCTTCTTCTTTAGAAAAAAATATATATGTATATTATATATTTTTGTGTGTAGTTTTTCATAAAAAAACGTGCTTATATAACATCTATTTCAACAAAATTAGGTCTTGTCAATTTTGCGCGAGCCAAGTCACGGATAAAAGCCATACTCGAGAGCAAAAAAAACCGGGTAGAATGTTGTATGAAAAGTGACCCGGTTTGCTCCCGAGTATAGTTAAGTAATAAAAAAAAACAACTCACCCTAGTCAAATAAATGGTCCTCGGCACAATGTGTATATTCATAAGATAATAAACGATCCTGCTCTGGATGTGTCCCTCGTGCTTGTGCACCACCACCTTCTCCCCGGTATCATAGATTTTCATAAAACTGTAATCTGACTCGAGGTTCTCCTCTAGCGGCTCGTATTTCTCCTTGTAGTGCTCTATGCGAAGCAGGAAGTCGTTTAGTACGTTGTCCGTGTTCTGGATGTTCGTGTAGTCGGGGCTGCTCACCTTGACTTCCTGAAATAAGTAATATTCATGTTTTAGGATACACTAGGTATCTATCTAACTAATATTATAAATGCGAAAGTATGATGGATGGATGTTTGTTACTCAATCAAGCCAGAACGGCCCAACGAATCTGGATGGAATTCGGCACATAGATAGAGAAAAATCTGGAATAGCACATAGGCTACTTTTTATCTCGGAAAATTCCCGCGGGATAGCGATAAACGAATTCTTTGCAGACGAAGTCGCAGGCAACAGCTAGTATATTATATATTTGATTCCCCGTTCCACCTATACCTCCACAATAATGCTAAACGTGGCCTTTAGGTCTTGTTACCTCTGTCTACCTCGTAAGGGATAAAAACGTGATTTATGTATGTATTTAATGTATGTACATTGCCAGCGACTTCGTCTGCAAAGAATTCGTTTATCGCTATTCCGCGGGAACTACGCAATTTTCCGGGATAAAAAGTAGCCTATGTGCTATTCCAGACTTTTCTCTATCTATGTGCCGAATTTCATCCAGATCCGTTGGGCCGTTCTGGCGTAATTGAGTAACAAACAAACATCCATCCATCCATCCATCCATACTTTCGCATTTATAATATTAGTTAGATTAGATGTAGGATATAAAGGTTGGAAAAAAAATACGGGCTCTGTAGGGAAAATATCTTAATTCGTTTAGGTAGCTCATTTTATTGAAAAGAAAGTTTCCTTTATTTTTAAAAATAAACAAAACTGCATTGAAACGTGTTCAAAAATTCGCTTGTCTCACAACAAGTCTCTTAAGTTGTCTTGTAGGTTGGCAACGCATCTGCAATCCCTCCGGGGTTGCGGGAGTCTATGGGCAGTGGTGATCGCTTACCATCAGGTGACCCACTTGCTTGTTTGCCTTCCTATTCACATAAAAAAATAAAAAAAAAATAAACATTCGCTACTTTATAGTTCGCTCGGGAGCACAAACTACTAAGGGATACTAACGCTCGGGAGCTATATGTATAGTTAGCAAGCCTGCAGTGTATACTGAGTATGCCCTATTATTATGTTAACCAGTTTTAGAAGTGTTGTATAAATCACTTTTTGTTACTGTGTATATTTATATGTAGACAGGTTGGTATAATTTCTAAGTGTGATATCAGCCGTTTTCCATTTCCCTTTGCTATCTAAAGAGATCAAGTAGAATTAATGTTTATGTTTGTTATTATCACGAACTCAAAGTGCTAAGTGGATTAGACTATACAAGCTAATTCCTTCTTCAATATAATTATTCATCTGTCGTCACGGCGGTTATCACTTAGTTTATTAATCATTATGGAAAGTTTATGCATAAACATCAACATATTGTAGGACCGGTGTTTTCGCTTGTTACTATCGCTTTTGTACTCAGTCAGTCAGAAAAAGATGGATTTTTATATAAATAAATATCAGGGAACAATTCACACAAATTCACCTAGTCCCAAAGTAAGCGCTAGTAAGGCGTGTGTTATGGATACTAGACAATGATATACATACTTATATAGAGAAATACATACTTAAATAGATAGAAGCACCCATGACTCAGGAACAAGTATTCGTGCTCATCACACATCATACTTGCCCTTACCAGGATTCGAACCCGGGACACTTGCTTCGTAGGCAGGGTCACTACCAACTAGAACAACCGCGTCGTCACATATTATAGCATTTATTGAAACCTAATAAGGGCATAAATATATTTACGTTACCAAGACTTCAAACACATCTATACACGTTTATGCCGCAAACAATGGTCGGAGACACATATATTTGATATGATGGCTGTATCTATATTAATGCCCTCGACTGACTAGTTGGGGTGCGAGTCGGGTTACCTCCGCGTGTGGTCAAGAGCTGCGGTTCGTTTTTGGATCCGTCCGAGGGGAAGAGCAGTGCTTGGTCCGGTGCACCCTGGGCATCGGTTAATGATTTCCTGGCAGATTCTGAGGCTAAGAGCCCGACAAGGGGAGTGGGTCTTTTAACAGTGTTCTACCGTAGAACGTTGCCGACATTGTTGTCACAAGATTTTGGAATACTGTATTTATTACTTTGACATTGGCGAAATCATGGCATCGATCAATGTGGCCATATTAAAAAAAGAAGAAAAAGACTGTACTAGTTTTACATAGAGAAAACTATAAGGCAGGTGACTAAAATAATGGCCAGGATGACGGGAATACAGTCCATTGTCTTTTTACTGTCTATAGACGTGTTTGTTTTCCTTTTGTGTCATGGCAGAAATCCCTATACTTTGATGATGCCAAACTTTTTCCTCTGACGCAGCGTTATTACTTTAAATGCTGCTAATACCAGTATTATGAATGGGAAAGTTTGTGATCATATCAGTTACTCTTTCACGCTAAGTACAGTAGGCGGCATAAATAGCTATACAGCCATCAAGTCAAATATGTGTCACCGACCTTATTGTTTGTGGTGTATAGATGTTTTTGACGTCTTGGCAATGTATATATATTTACGCCCTTGACTGTACATGACTTAATCAGTGAATAAATGAAGCTAGTATATTATAAAGAAGTGTCTCACCATGATATTCTGCTCGATGATCCTTGGATCGTCGCATATGGACTCGACGAAGAACAGTTTGAAGCCCATCTTGTGTACCACTATGTCGCGGATCATGCGCCGGCGCTCGCGGGTCGAGTTCGTCGCGTCGAACACCTACAACACACATGCACACACATTAAAACAAATAGGTCACAAACCAGACTCGCACAAGGGTGTCCGTATAAGTGCCGGCACGTAAGTCTAGCGTTGACTTTGTATGCGCAGAAGCCGCAGAAGTATAAAATACGGTATCCGTGGGTGTGCAGATCTCCTCCACATGCCGCGTCAGCGCTAGACTTACGTGCGTAAGACGTATGTGTTAAAAACGCAAAAAAAATCATGTCTGTTGTATGGGAGTGTTTATTTTATTTTGTTTTCAGTATCTAATCTAATACCTTTAAACGAGCAATTCATATATAATTAATATATATAATCTGGATCTCGGAAACGGCTCCAACGATTTTCATGAAATTTGGTATGCAGGGGGGTTTCGGGGACGATAAATCGATCTGGCTAGGTTTCATTTTTAGAAAACGTACTAAAGACGTACTTTGTTGTTATAGCAGCAACAGAAATACAATCTGTGAAAATTTTAACTGTCTAGCTATCACGGCTCATGAGATACAGCCTGGTGACAGACGGACGGACAGACAGCGAAGTCTTAGTAATAGGATTCCGTTTTTACCCTTTGGGTGCAAGTGCCGGCACTTAAGTCTAGCGATGACCGTTGATGCTCAGTAGTCGAAAATAAGGTATCGCGGGGGAGTGCAGGGGACGCGGGCGGGCGTACTCCACGTTAGACTTACGTGCCGCCACCTGTACAGACACTTAAAAAACATGAATATTATATAATTGATACCGACCGCCACCTCGCCGCCCTTGACGAGCCACTCGCAGACGTCGGCGAGCGCGTCGAGCGCGCACTGCTGCCGTATCGCCATCGCCTCCTTGTTGTCGGCGCGGAAGAACTCGTGGCTGGTGTAGGCGGACGTCGCGTGCCGCCGGTACTCGCCCAGGTTGAACACTGCAAAACGTTTTACTAAGCTGACGGGCTCCCCTTAGCATAGAGGTTCATACTGGCTGGAGGTACTTATCAATATGTAAGGTATCCTCCTCAGAAAAATGCTCTCTTGCTCTCCCCTGTTACTGTGTTGTGTGTGTGGTGTGTGGAGTGAGGCGTGTTGTGTGGTGTGTGTTGTGCGGTGTGTGTTGTGTGGTGTGTTTTGTGTGTTGTATCCTGTGTGTGTTGTGTGGTGTCTCCTGTGTGTGTGTGTGTGTTGTGCGATGTGTGTGTGTGTTGTGCGGTGTCCCCTGTGTGTGTGTTGTGTGGTGACCCCTGTGTGTGTTTGTGTGTGTGTGTGAGTGTGTGTTACCTGTGTGTTGCTGTTACAGACACGTTATAAAATCAAAAGTTTATTTTGCAAATATGCCAATGCACTTTCATTTACAATGTGTCTTAGAGTTTCTTAAATATTTTATTTCAAACTTGTAATCACTAGTCATAAAACGTTCAGAGCTATTTCATCTAATACTTAAAAAAGGGTGCTTTAAAAGTACACAAAACGGTACCTATATACATACATATATGTATACAACCAGTTATCAAAGTATGCAGCACAAATTTTATAAACACATTTGCATCAACAAAATTTTTTGCTCATTGTAATTTTAAGTAGCTTCATCTCATCTATTTGGACATTGGACCCCTAATTTTTTTTTTAATACTTGGCACTACATTGACTGGTATCTAGACAGTGCAGTGTCTATACAAGGTCTATACAGAGTATATGGACCTTAAGACATCTTGTTTAGTAAAGACACCAACCTCTCGTATTGATTCCAATCCAGTTGAGGTATCGGGAGAGTTTCTTGGATATGTATGTCTTCCCCCGGGCGGGGAGCCCCACCATGGCAATGACATGGGGAATGTTGACGTAGTTGGCCCTTTCACCTGGAAATAAAGACATACATTCATTACATATATACATATATTTTTTTAAAATCTTATATGTTAAAGTAGTCTCTGCCTACCCCTGTGGGAAAGAGGCGTGTACATTTTAAAGAGGCTTTAGTACACAAGGGTTATACATTAGAGACAATATTATTCTTAATTTTTTACGAGGCTTATAAGTGCACCAGCCTCGATATTAGTTTCTTGGGCCAAATTCCTCAAGCACTCCCCTTCCCACCGTCGGATTCTGTGGCAGTAAAGGAGTGCTAGACTGCTAGAGGAATCTGTATATTTATGATGTATCATGTGTCTTCTGACCCCGGACAAGTCATTTATCAGTCAAGTACAAGTATACAAATGTCTATGACCGAATAAAATATTAAGATTGCAACAGTTTAAACTTTACAAGTGTACGAACTTAGCCGAAAGTAGCAGAGCTACAAACTTGCGCATGAGGCGAGGCGTGAATAGATCTTACATGATAGCAGGATGTCACTTTTAACTTTTATTTGTTCTGAGGTATGCAGTGCACATATAATCTTCTATTTCTATAAGCATGTTTTTATTTTCATTATATTTAGACAGTTCATCAAGAAAAAGATTTTATAAAGTCTCTTAACACCTTTGCTGTGGAAATTAATTTAACTAATAATTGACCATATCGTCCCCTTACTGCTGAAACCGACTAACTGCATCAATAATACAATGGAGGCTAGTGGGTTTTAGCAGTAAGGGGGCGATATATGGGGTTGATCAACCCCTTGCTGCAATGAACATTTGAAAAAACTTGTGATCAAGTCTGTAATGTTTATTACTTACTCGAATTTCATTCAAGACTGAGGGTACCCTGTCCATTACTAGTAGGCAGCCAATGTCTACCCACATACTAATATATAACAAAGTCTTAGATATTTTGAAATTTAGGTAGATTCAAATTTATTTAAATAAAGTTTCAGTTATGCTAGTCATAACCAATTTTTTATTTCAATATCAGGTGTGATTCAAAATTACCCGAATAATAAAAACGTTTTTTTTCACACTTGTCAATCTAAATTTCAATGAAAAATAGGAAAAGGCACTTTAAAAAAACAGTGTCGAAAAAATAAACGTGTTCGTGGTTAGTTCAGATAAGACTGGTTTCTAACAAGGTATATACCAAGTATAGGTCAAATGTCAAATAAGGCATTATGTTTACATGAAGATCTGGTGAACTCCTTATTTAATTGGAATGTGAAGATAGCTTATTTATATACGGTCATTTATTAACCTCAAACCTACACGATAATTGTCTTTATCAGTTGAACGCCAGTATCATTCCAACAGACTAGTACGAATGTAACCAAAATATAATCATGCTGTCATATTCTATGCTAAATTACTAATATGTTTGCATCTACACAGACTATTGAGCATGCATAATTGTTTCCAAGTCATCAAGCAATCATAATTGTTTTCAGTAACAAAAGATAAGTGGTTTTCTTTTAAATTGTATAAAAGGATATAAATATTTCTACAAACCATCGCCGAAATATTGCTTATTGAGATATTTCCAGCCTTCCGCGCGGTTATCTTCCAAATCCATGATTATGCAGTAGTTTTTTATCACTTCAAATAATTTGAAAAGTTAAATATTCAATAAATCTTATTAGATACCGTGTTGACGACCACGATCTGAACGATTAATCTGCTGACTGTCTTGTCTGTCTTAGTTGTTAGCTGTCAACTTTAAATGTCATTTATAGAAATCTATTTCTACAATACATATGATACATTTTACGCTTCGTTACTTTTTTTGTAATACCTAATTTATAATTTAAAAAAATGTACATCACATTTCAAATAATTTTTCACTTGGTAAGTTTTTATCAAGGCAAAATGTGTTTAAATTTTTCATAATGTTAGAAAAACTACAAGAATACCTAAATTTATAAGTAGAACGGAATGTAATGTGCGTATCAATATCCCTTTATCATCGATTTGACAGACGGAATTCGTAAACCTTAAGGAGCATTTTAATGAAATGTAATACAAGCATGCTTGTATTGTACAACTTTCTTAAAATATGAGAAATGTTCATTTTATTTAAAAAAAATAGTAATTTCGTTATTATTTTGTAGGTATGTTATGAATCAGCCATATTAAAAGATAAACCAGTTATAGAGAAAAAACATCTAATGTTTGCTAGTTCACATCACACTTATCACAAGGAGACCGTGTGGGCCGAGTGCGTCAGGTCAGTCGTTATCTCTCTATACTCGACTGCTCAAATGGTTAGGAGTTGCGAGTCCGATAACCTTACCTTAATGATAAACTGGGTCTGCTCGTACTACCTATACAAATACTATGTTTGGTAATGTATTATACAATACACAGCATTGTTAAGGCAAGGCTGTTACTAAATCAGTCAAAGTCCAGGACCAGGAGCTTGCAGTAGTTTTGTTACAATAAATTATTCCCTTTGGTATGTTTAGCTCAACACATCTCTAAACATTATGCCAATATAACCCAATTTTTATAGGTCATGCCACGCACTAGCATTTTTTTAAACCGTTGTACCGTTAAATAACCGTAAGTACATTACAGAATACAAGTAAGACCCAATGTCAAGGGTGTTGTCCGCAGTAATTTTAGCACTGCCCGCCCACTACTCTTACTTTCATTCACGCCACTTGGCAGGCGCCGATATTGGTAAACAACATACGATATTCAAATTGGAGGAACGCGTTTCATGAGCAAGGAATGCTCGAGCCCCTTTGGCAAAGCCAACGGATATCGATTATGTACTTAATTGAAAGGTAAGCACCTATTCGCAAAGTCATTGATTCCCTGGAATAGGGAACCTAGAACTAGTTAAAGGGTATACCTATTCCATAGTACCTACTTAGGCACTTTGTTATTGTACAGTCAGCATAGATATATTGACAGTCACGAATCCTACGTTCCAAATTCTTTTATTGTTGATGGGCTAGTGCTAGGTGTCCATGGAATTTTGCTAGTTTTGCCACCCTATCGTTATGCTACTGCACGTCTTAATCTTGTTTAGCAAAATTATACACGGATTGTTGGATATATTTAGCAGAAACCTCTCAAGTATTAAGCAGACTACACCCGGCGCCTGTTACAAAGAGAAAGAAACGACGGTATACTTTTCTTTCGCTCATCATAATGATGCCATAGTATTAATGTTTCACTTCTCATGACTAGAAACATGATACTGAGTTTCCTTGTTTATGTTTTGCATCAATCTTTCTACTTAACGTAATTGTTTGCCGAAGGCTCGGACCAGGCGTCGCCATTTTGTTTAAACTGTATACTTAACTAAGTAATTAATAAAATTATGATCGATTTATTTGTAACGACGAGCAGAAATAAAGGGGTACCTACTTTGTATTGAGTTTCAAAGTGATCTTTTATTTTTTCTACGGCGATTAGGGGTCATCTATAAAGTAGGTACCTACGTCACGCGTATTTCATGAATTTTTGACCCCTCCCTTCTCCTTGTCACAGATGGTTACATTTGTGGACCCCCCTTCCTAATGTGACGTCACATATTTTGCAATTTTACATCTAGTAAATTATTAATTAAGTTTTAATTCTATTTAAGATTTTCGTTAATAGTTCAAATTTGGAATTTTAACACTTTATTAGATGTAGGTACCTGTTCGATTTTGAAATGTGACGTCACGAACTTAGGACCCCTCCCACCCCTTGTCACCAGGCCCCTCCTCCACTGGGCACTATGGGCACGTGCCCAGGGCCCCGCGATCGAATGGGGCCCCCTAGTTCCTGCCAGATTACCAAATGATAACCGATATTTAGGTCATAGGGGCCCCATGATCCTAATGTGCCCAGGGCCTCAAATAGTTTAAAGACGGCCCTGCTTGTCACACAATGTCACATTTGATCAACCCCCCAACGTGTGACGTACATGCACCTGTCTGTTACCTTTTCACGCTTAAGGCACTTGTCCCACCGCCGGCGAGTAGCGAGAAGCGAGTGTTTTTTAGTATGGAACTTTGGAAGCGACTAAATTTCCATACTAAAAATCGCTTGCTTCTCGCTACTCGCCGGCGGTGGGACAAGTGCCTAAACCGCTGGACCAATTTAGTTTAATTTTGGTATAGGTACAGACAGTCCAATACACGGAGGAGGCCTATGCCATGAGGCACGCCGAATTACGCAACAATTGACAACAATTCAAATTTGCTAAGCTAGTAAAATGAATATACCGTTTGTAGATTTTACACTGCTGATTACAGTAAAAATATTTTTGATTTTTTTTATGCAGTAGTTTTTTTTATATTCAGGAAAAACAGTAAAAAAAGTTGGATTGCGAATGTTAGGGATATACTCATAGTGCCGTTAGTCCATTTATTACCGTAGGAATTAAAAAAAATATAGAACTGTCATGGTGTCAATGTCATGTTCATTTTTTATCAGTCCGACGGATTAGGTACTTGATTCTAACGACACGTTTTCAATTCTCTTAAATCTCGTTAATATTTAATTATTGGTTTGATAGACGCTTTAATAACATGAAAGTGGTTGACTGATTAGTGATAGCGGATAGCCGCAATCTGCCCAAAGTCGACGAATTTATCTTGTGTTGTGTATCTTGTGTTCATGTGCTTATAGTGCTTATTTTTTTCCATTAACGCCGTGTTTCCGCAACTTGGGACGGTACAAATTATTAAAGGAAAGGAAATAAACTCAAAGCATGCACAGTATTGCAAAGCAGCAAACGCAAAATAACAAATTCGTGAACGAACGACAATGAATGGTTGATAAACAAAGCAAGTGACATGACATGACAGTTCTGTTTGAAAGTTACTTTTTTAATTTTATATAATGCTACGGTTACGACATCAGTATCCCTATCTTTGTATATACGGTCTTTTTAATGACCATTTCTTTAATAAATTATTAACGACGAATTTAAGTAAAACAAAGGAAAACCGAGAAACACGGGTAGTCTAATTTTTAACCAGCTATTATAAACGCGAAAAAAACTTAAATACTTTTTTTTTGAAATGTTGTCAATTTAATAAATAAACGACAATAACAATAACAACAACATGTACTTACTGAAATTGTAGCGAATTCGGAATAAAAAGGCTTATAAAAAAAAAAAAAAATAGGTACAGACATTACTTTGAGTCCCCGGGAAAGACATAGGATAGTTTTTATCCCGGGAAATTGCATAGTTCCCGCGCGATAGCAATAGATAAGCGAATTCTGCGCAGACGATGTCGCGGGTAACGGCTGGTAAGTACCTACCTCAAGTACATTGTGTATGGTAATTTCGTTAATGACACCAAAGTAATTACATCTTATGACAACGTATGTAGGTACTGAATTTAATGGGACAGAATTTAAGTAAGTAATAGTACCTATGTACAAATACAAACGTAGTAATGGGACTGCCAGTGGGCCGTCCCATTACTACGGCTAGGTCAGTGGACCTAGTACTAGGACGTTAGAACGTCGTAAACCATTAAGGAAAGTGCTAGGCGGCTAAGCAAGTACGCTTAGGTCACGCACGACAGAGGCAGTGCCTATTCAATTTTGCCTAGTCAAAGCTCTCTGTAAATAATTATTACTATTATTCCAACAGAACTACTGTGAGATTGAATCATAATGATAGGATTAAACGAACTTACCTGAAGTGAAGTTCGATCCTGATTATATGAAGTACTTAGTCCGAGATAACTATGTAGTTCCGTCCTTTCTTGCTACTTGAATGCGACGTATAAAGACACCATAAACAAAAAACAGCACCTGTCAATACTAATCACATATGTCATTACGTTTAGAGTCGTCATAATAAGGCCTAGGGGGATAGTAAGAAAGTGACTATCCGTGAGGAGGGCGGGAGGCTCCCTTATCTCGGACTAAGTACTTCATATAATCAGGATCGAACTTCACTTCAGGTAAGTTCGTTTAATCCTATCATTATATTCGTACTTAGTCCGAGATAACTATGTAGATGTTTAGAGCAAAAATAAACATATTTATAAACATCCAAATTAAATTTCGATAGGTATTTATTTTCTTAATAATAAATCAAAATGAACATAATTATTTAAAACAACAAAAATCAGTAACATTACTTCTTATAATTTTAAAACCACAGGAAATCCTAAGAAAATCAGCCTTTGGTAATTTACATTCTACATTTAAATTTAAAATCTTAACATTATTTTAATGAATAATTAGGCAATGCCACAGATTGGGCAAATACATTTTGTGCATTACACTCAATGATTAGAGGTCTGTTATAATGTCTCGCAAAGGTAGACCACCTGCTAGACCACCCAACAGCTTTTTAAAAAACTGTCTGTTGTGAGACCTGTACGGTATGCTGGCGACGATGCTGCGTGCCTAATTGAATGTGAAGAAAACTTATTGACCTCAATACTACTGTCTTTCATCACTAATTTGAGCCATCTACTTATTGTTTGTGTTGAAGCTGGTTTGTGAAGTTTTACAGTCAGAAATAATTTAATGCAGTCACTATCTGTCTTAAGTCATTAGTTCTTTTTCAAATATTCTAACAGGGTCTATACCGGGCAAAAGTCTGGATTATTACTGAAACATGGTAGAGATAATTTAATCATAAACCGTCTTGAAGCTGAGGTTTTTTGGATATCTGATAAAAATATGTCGACGCCTTCTTCATAATTTAATTTAATCTACTGTAATTAATTAGCGACCGCATTTAGACCCTCTGTCCTGTAGTCAAAACTAATAACAATAGACTTTAAAGTGAGCTCTTTTAAATTTAAAGTTTCTAAAGAATAATAATAACAATAATAATAACAAAAGATATTTATTCAACAGTTTGCAATCTACAGATACCAGTATTTGAGGTAAGACAGAACAGTGGCTGGGTCCCAGGTACTTGATTATGATTACTTGAGTATTAGGTATACCTGGGAGTAGTTTATAAACTCCCCTACACCAGCGTTTTATTCTATCGTCATTATCAGATCTATAATTATGGCTATCTAAAATTAAAGACCAAGTTAACCGTTAGCAATTCAAAGTTTGGCTTCTTCTTGAAATACTAACATTAAATATGATATAATCTTGGGTACAACAACGCTTACTACATCTTCATTATGAGTTTTACAGAATTGCCACCACTGTCTTAAACGTGAATCATATTGCTTAAAGCTATTCTTGGCTAGAGATACTATTAGGTATCATTCTTCTCTTCATTGATTCCCTGATAATATACAGGCCCCCAGGGTAAGTTGAAGATGTAAGGGATGTGGTGACCATACTTCTGAGCCTATGAGAAATTTTAACAATGGATACCAGGCTTGGTTGGGCCATACTGGAAATACTAATATTCCTGTTGTTCTATCGGTCTTAATTTTACGCAATACTTTTAAGATTAATGAGAATGGAGGGAATGTTTAAAATAACCTCCTCCATTCGACTGTAAAGGCGTCAATGTTCCATGCAAATGGATCCCTGTGCTAGGAAATGTATTTAACACATTTTTCATTAAAACGAGAAGCAAACAGATCAATAGATAGATACCCTATTGAGTCAACTATTGTTTGAAAGACTTCTTGTGATAATTCCCATTTTATATCCTGATTTGAACTCTGAGATTTATAATCTGTCTCAGAGAGTTATCTTTAGAATTAATATATGATGCAAGAATCCATAGATGTCTTGCTTCGCATCATTTCCAAATTTGTCTTGCAAGGTTATTTAACAGTGGAAATTGAATAGAACCCATCCTATTTATATAGGAAATGGCAGTAGTATTGTCAATTCGTAATAAAATCTCATCTGCAAGGCATCATAAAGCAAAATATAACGCTAATAACTCTAGATAATTAATGTAATTTTTATTTTCTTCTATTGGCCAACTTCCCTTAGCACTCTTTCCATTACCTACTGTACCCCAACAACTAAAGATGCATCTGGGAAAATCTCTAAAGCAAAATTATATTGCTTTATGTGGCCTAGTCCTAATATTATTCTTCCACCATGTGAGATCTTCTTTGGCCTTCTGGCCAATGGTAATAATGTTATCATAATTACCCACAACCATTCCAAAGCCCTAAATTTTGCTGCTTCAAAATTTATTGTATACACAAAACCATTAGATATTATTGGGTGCCGTTTCATTAGCATAATTTCATTTTACTATTTTCAAAAATCGTTATATTATTACCGAGCATAAACTTCAAGCAATATAACATTCATTAGTCATAACAACGATTGCAATAAATTCATTTGAATATTCGATTATTCAATATAATAGTTAAAATCCATAACGACATTTAGAACAATGATTAGAGGGTATAACATTATGCAAAATATGTTTAATAAGTAAGCGAACTATCTCTTGTCGCATATTTAAATTTGGCTGGTGCCGAATGCATAAAACATTTGCATTGTGCGAGCGAGCGAAGCGAGCGAGCAAGACGGTTCGGAGCAGAAGCGATTTGGATAGGTTAGGTTCAGAAGGCTAAGGCGGGAGCGAAGCGTAGCGTAGCTTCCGCCTTAGCCTTCAATGTTTTTTTTTTTTTTTTTTTTTTTTTTTTTTAATTATTATTATTATTATTGTTGGTACGGGTTTCCGATCACGGGCCCATGGGGACCCGTTATGATTATTAATTAATTATTATTATTATTATTATTTTATGCAAATTGATATTATGATTTGAGAAATTCGGCAATTTGTTTAAATGTAAGTATATTGTTTTTGTATGATCTCAACATTTCGAGATTGAAATTCTGATATTTGTGTTATGAGAAATTAAAACTTGCAAAAATCGTTGTTATGACGAACATTACACACCCTAAGATGTTGTCATCCATACTGAAACTAAACTACCTAACATCCTAGTTCCTAACTAAGCAGTAATCTAAATTTAAATAATTCTAAATTATCCTCCGCAGTCTTTCCCATTTTATATTTGTATGGGCTAATGTCACCTTTACAATCTATTTGGAAACCAAAAAATTCTGATATTAAGTGGAGTAAAATTACTCTTTTCCCCATTTATGACAAAATCAAGACATAGAAAATGTCTTTTTTAAAATTTTTTCATTACTGACACATTCATCATAAGTTGAGCCCAGACAAATCAGATCATTGACATAAACCAGTAAGCGAATGCCGTCTTATCTTAAGATATCCTATCACCGGCTTTAACAAATTTGTGAAATGGAATGGTGCGGTGCTTATGCCAAATGGTAAGCAATTGTATTTATATAACCCGAATTAAATTGGAACCTTAAATATTTCTTATGTGTTATTTATGCATTAGGCATAGGTATATGCATTGATATTCAGACTGTCAAAGTCTTCGATAAGTTGTGAATAACTTGACACTTGCCAAGCCCGTTTCTGTTTACAGTTGATAGGGACCAGCAATGACTCGAGAAGTTTCTCTTTAATTTACTTGGGCAGGTAATATACAATGATATACTTTATTGTATTATAAAACTGATCATGCACCTTGTCTCCATACTGTTTCTCACCAGTATTCGACTCACCTAGTGCCGACAAAATATCAGTCACTTCTTCTGAGTCACTTTGATCAGAATTATTTATTTGCTTATTAATTAAGTAATCTGAGTTTCTAATTCTGATGCTACAGGTTCCGTTTTTGGGTCAAGCTCTGGTATTTGAGCTGAATTATATGCAGGCAAAAAGTAAATACCAAGCCTGAATTTCAAAACAAAAATTTGTTTATCCCAAACAATTTAGGTTAGGATCGTGACAAACATGTCAAGGTTTGACCATTGGCCATAGTATTGACTATCCAACGGATAGATAGCAAAATCGTCACACGATAATGCTTTTAAACAGAGTTAATTATACTCAAGTCTCCATACAGTGAGACGTGTAGGTACATAGCATTCCCACGGAATGTACGTACGTTCTCATCTCTTCGTAACTATTTTTTGGGAAAAGCTTTCCCGTGTTGCAATGAACTTATAATTATAAGGAAGAGAGATGTATATTTCTTTGCCTAAACCCCCTGTATTATATTAATCCTAATCACTTACCCTTTGGAGAAGCCGATGTTCTGTAGAAATTGCGTCGTACTTTTTCCTATCTCTATCCAGCCTTTTCTCTAATTGCAGTATTTCTCTTTTTGGCATGGTGCAATATAATATTTTCGATAACTGATACAATAAAAAGTATTTTTCCCGAAAGAAAAAACATCTTTTGTGTCGATTGCGCTCCAGCGCGAAATGACAGATGACATATGTGATTAGTATTGACAGGTGCTGTTTTTTGTTTATGGTGTCTTTATACGTCGCGTTCAAGTAGCAAGAAAGGACGGAACTACATAGTTATCTCGGACTAAGTACGAATATAATTACAAAAACGGATACCTCACGGATAAAAGTCGACTTTACACAAAACTTTGACAAAGGATATTAGGATATACATAAACTTCTTCCTGAATTGTTTATTTATTTATTTATTTATTGCATTATAATCATGAAAATTGCATGGAAATCATTTCCGAAGTTTTTGAGTTTATCGCAAACAGACAACATACGCAGCGGACAACTTTGTTTTGTTCATATGTAGATTGATATGTAGTGATAACTGACAATGAAGGAATTACCTTACAACCTAATGCTCTCGTGTTCGTCATTTGTTTACGTGTTTTTTAATCCACGAGCACGGTTGCAGTTATTAGCGAGAACTCAGACTGGAACTAAGTAGTTAGATGGCACATTATTTATTTATTTATTACTGCATTGTTCTCGCTACTTGTGACAGTGTACCTCATTGTGTCGACAACATGTGTCTCCTGTCGACTCGATGTTTATTTAATTTTGTCTTTTCAGAGAAAACTAAGTACCTACTTCTAAACAGTTAATTTCTAAGCACGACACGTGCCCTTATCACGAGCTAGTTTAAGTAGGTGGCGGAAACAAATAGACAGGAGAAACGCAGGGATAATAAAACAAATACTTACATAAATATAATACATAGCTAAATAAATAAAATAATACATACATACATACACACACAACATAATTGTATAATAATACTTAAAATAAAATAAATATGAGAATGTAATAACGAAAAGTATAAGAAGACCATATAACAGAAAAGGAATAGATCAGAAGCAAAAGAAAAGAAATGGGACTAAAGACAGGAAGTGGATTCAATTAGTGACAAATAGTGAGATTTGAGCTGGTTCTTAAAAATAGGTAAAGTTTTAGCACGCCTTAGGTCTACAGGAAGGGCATTCCACAGACGGATAGATGTCACAGTAAAGGAGTCATGATAGAACTTGGAGGAAGAAGCAGGAACAGCAAGGAGGAAATTTTGCGCAGACCAGAGAGAAGTCAAGAATTTAAAACGCTCTTGGAGATAACGGGGAGTTGCAGGGTTAAAAATAATGCCGTACAAAAGAGAAAGAATATGAGAGTTACGGCGAAAACAGATAGGGAGCCACTTGAGATGCGTGCGATAATAGGAGACGTGGTCATATTTCCGCAAACCGAAAATGAACCGGATACAGACGTTTTGAATACGCTCAAGCTTATTCAACTGCTCCTCTGTGAGATCAAGATAAGAAACATCAGCGTAGTCCAAAATAGGAAGAAGAAGTAAATTAGCCAGCGCAATTTTGGTCGCGAGAGGAAGAAAGTTACGAAGCCGCCTCAAGGACCCAACAGCAGCAAACACCTTCCTGCTAACCTCGCCAATCTGCGGAGCCCACTTCAAGGATCGATCCATGATAACTCCCAAGTTCCTCACCTGGAGCGAGAAAGGTAGGTATCAGCACGCCATCAAAGAATATAGGCGGCAGATCAGTAAAATTAATCACTTAGAAGCAGGTATAGTCCCCGAATTTTGTGTATGTACCTGGTTTTGTATTGTTTATTACGTGGTGTTCAATAGAGTCATTGCATTGTATTTGTAGTATCCTCCTAACCGTTCTCAAAATCACAGGGAACGTTCATCACTATTCGTCCGAAATTTCCAAAGGGCGGTACGGGTTTATTGCAAACCAAAGGCCTATTTGTCTCTACTGATTGGGCCATACCTCTCAATAGGTACAAAGATCCCAAAATTCGCAAAGTACTCACTATAATTGAAAACCCCATACTGTAGTCTAATGGTACACGCTTCTATACTTAGCTTGCAATTTTTTTGCTTTCCGGACAAAAGAAGCTTAAATTCTCCGAAAAAATTATCCTTTTTTTTAATCAGCAACTTTAAAGAAATTCGATTTGGATGTCAGTAGCTACAGTATTCCTACTTTCATGTATAAGACAAAGTGGCATGGCTGTTCAGTGTTGACTTATCAAACTTAATGCTAGGATTAAATATAATTCTGTAAAAAACGATAATTCAATTTAGCTGTCTTATAAGGGTATTCCCACGAGATTTTAAAGTATGTCATGGTAATTTCGTTAATGACATCAGTCGTGTAGTCTAATAGTTAATTTATATACCTATTTTTATTAGGTTTTAGTATTGTGATTTGCTTGCCCAATTGTCATCGCTGTCATATTGAATAATGTCTGAATAGCGTTCTTTTATAATTTGTTGCTTTATGTTGTGTTCGAAACTCTTAGTCATTTCAATGAGATTATTAAAGAGACCATCTTTATTGAATTAATGCATATGCTTGGAACTTTAACAAATAACTTAGCAGTTTTAGACATCCTTTCACTGCTATATTGATGTTTGCACGATTTGTGGATGACGCTTTAGCCATGCTCCAACTGTTACAAGATGAGCTGTCAGAAATTTTGACACTAAATTACGTATTATGCGGCAGCGGGGCTACTATACGTACTATTTATAGCTAGTTAAAGTATGTGACCTGTGTGTTGTATAAGTATGTCTCATTCAATCATAGAGGTGAATGCACAGAACCGCTTCAAAACGCATAATCACGGAAGTTGTCGCCCACGTGCACCCACGCCGCCAACTAATTGAGCTGCTGCCATCTATCGTTGAGTAGCAGTAATCTCGGATATTTGTGGCAGTTAAAACTGCCTATGGCTGCTTTTCGGTGGTGATTGGCCGTTTTAGTTGTCCTGCCCAATGTGTACAGGCAACTAACCTAAGTTATTTAAAGTATAGTTTAAAAACTAGCCATAGCGCCTGATTGTTGAGAACAAGAGGTAAAGTACTTACAGGTTAGGATTTTTTTCAGTGAATAAGTGCAAGATAAGTTATCAGCATTGCCGGGACAGGTCATGCAAAACAAAATATGGAAATAGAACAAGACTCTATAGAGTCGATTATGTTTAAAATTGTTCAAACATAATCAACAGCTAAATTTGTGACGATTGCTGGGAAGACGTAGGAAGTGTTTCGGCAGTTTCGAGATATAGTATTTATTAATCAGACCTGTCTAAACTGTATGGGAGAATAAATAAAGCTGCCTTGACAAAGACGGTTAATATATGTCCAAACACATTTGATTAATTTACTTTATACAATGAAATGAAATGAAAATACTTAGTGAATATACCTATGTAATAGGTAATTAAAATTAACACGAATAATTATATAAAAACATTGTTTTGTTTCAGAAAATGCAGTAATCAGGTTGCATATGTTTAATATCTTAGGTAGTGAATTTTGGGTTACCGTTATTTAAATATCATTGAAAAATGTAATTAATACACACACAATGCGACTCTATTAATCTTGTTCTATTACCGTGTTGCGATTGTTTTTCTATGACCTGTCCGGGCTATCATTACTTATCACTCTTATCAGCTTCTGTGTTGTTAGTTTTATTGACTCTAGTTTTATACAATGTCTTCCTGTCAAGTTGCAGATTTAAGTTGCGCTTAAAAGCTAAGATAATACTTAATAAGTCGTTAAAAACGTACAATTAGTGTAGCGTTTTGCTTTTAACTAAATTACCAAAATTGTTTGTGAAGTTAATTAAATGAGGTCTAGTCCTAGCTGTGTGAATTTCAAGTCTCTTCACACAACAAGTATTTAATTAAGTGCCGCACTATTGTTTTAGTTTAACAATTTTACGTTTAACCATTTGTTTCCGAAGTCAGGTACAAGGTCAAGAGCGGTGTTACACAGCTTTGTTAAGATGTTGAAGTTGATGTGAGGCGAAGTTGACATCAAGTTTTGGGATGGAGAGTTCCTCTTTTAAATGTCAAGTATCTAGAGTTGTCAGCGATACCTAGGCAAAGTTTCTTGCGGCGCAGTCTTTTTGGCAATTATAGTTAGATATTTTTTCCGAAAGCGTTGCGGTGGTATTGACAAAAAATACATGTAATGGCTTATTTTAAAGATGATCCCGTAGAGGGATCGAAACGCGTCCATGTTTTGTGAGGTGTGTAGGGGATAGTTAAGTTTGTGGGATATATGTATGTTTTATGTGGTAGTAGAGCAGTTCGCACAGGCTTGGCTATCTTGCACAACTTTGCTAGCGGAGTAGCAAGGTAAATGATGTTTGTTCTTGTGAAGGAGCACTCGTTTTAGAGATAAATTTAATTTCTTTACTCGCGCATATGTAGAGGGTACCTTATTCAACACGAAACTACCGTGAGACTCAATCATAGTTACACAAACGGATAACTCACGTATAAAAGTCGAGTGATGCTCCATTTGTGTAAAGAAAAGAACGGGGGGGGGGACACACATTTTATCACTTTGGAAGTGTCTCTCGCGCAAACTATTCAGTTTAGAAAAAAATGATATTAGGAACCTCAATATCATTTTTGAAGACCTATCCATATATACCCCACACGTATGGGTTCGATGAAAAAAAAAACTGTTTCAATTCTAAGTAACTATGGGGAACCCCCAAAATAAATTGTTTTATTTTTTTATTTTTGTGTAAAAATCTTAATGCGGTTCACAGAATACATCTACTTACCAAGTTTCAACAGTATAGCTCTTTTAGTTTCGGAGAAAAGTGGCTGTGACATACGGACGGACAGACAGACAGACATGACGAATCTATACGGGTTCCGTTTTTTGCCATTTGGCTACGGAACACTAAAAACGATTGATATTAACCTATTGGTTATACTTTATCCTCCCGCAGGATGCAATTGCAATCGAAGTAAACAATTGAGCCAACCACGACAGAATCACGCGAGCATTCATCCAGCGTGGTAAAACTTTATGGAGGTCGATAAACCACAGATGGTAAACAAAGCACTAATCATAGTTATCGCGGGTTTTCACTTATCATATGCTTGAAGCGTGCTCTTTTATTGCGTTTACGTATCTGTGGCAATTTCAAACGTGAGTCACGTGGTCGAAGCCCTTAGAGATAGCAGTCTCTTCACATTATAATAATGTTTTTTGAGTTAATCATGAGGATTATTTATATTAGAATATTATATTGTTGAGTTATCCTCAGTATTATTGCATTTATTAGTAATTAAAGGCAGAAATGTACTTGAAAAAGTCCCCGTGGATATCTCTTTCGACATGTAAATATTAAAAAAATGCTGTTATTATTTGAAATCACTGATTATTATTTTAATACAAAAATTGGTAGGATACGTCAGTGAGGTATCTTCATTTGCCCGAAGTGCAAAATACCAAGAAGAGCCCAAGAGAGAGTTGACAAACTGTAGGTGGAACACGAGCCATAGCCGATATTAAACGGTTCTATCAACAACCTACGGTTTTTAATTAATTATTAATTAGTCAATACAGTCAACGAGTTGTGGTTGGAATGATGTGATAAGGTCACGCGTAGGTATTTAATTTAGTCATAGTACATGATACTGTGTGTCACTGTCAATAGAATGTATGTCGGTAGGCAATGGTCCTTCGAACCGGGTGCCTGTAGTTTGTTATCTCCTAATTATTGCACTCACGAGTTGAATGTTGTAAATATTCCACTGCAGTTTTCTTAAGGGGCCGTAGAAAATTTAATTCAATGCTAATATTAATTTATTTGATTTAGTAATGTATTTTTAGTTGCATTATTAAGTATTTTGTTAAGCGTTTCATTATTGACAGAGAATTTCGTATTTTTTTTTTCAATTTAATTGATTAGACACTCGGTTAAGAACTTTTAAGTAATTGTCCATAGGTCTCAAAATGCGTTATTTTAGTATTTTATTTTATTAAATACTTTTTAGTATTTAATTTGTTTCGAAGTACTAGCTGTTCCTCGCGGCTTCGCCACCGTTCTTTTTTTTCATTTTTGTGTTTGAACTTAACTTAAGGAACATAATAAATTAAAAATAGCGCAATTAAACCAGCCGTTCTCGTCTTTTGGGTTTAGATTAACAAGGGACGTGAAACTGATAAAATAAATATATGTATGATTGTTATTAATTAGGAACTTAAATCATTGATTTATCTCAGCAGCATCGCTACTATACTATAATTAATTAACAAAACCGTTAAACTAAAATTCAAATAATCGGCAAAATCATAAAAATATAATAACATTCACTAATGCATTATATTTATTCTAAATTTCCACATACCTATTAGTCAGTTAGATAAGATATAGAACTGCATAGTCCACGCATAGTCTGTCGTGAACCAGCCGACATAAAAATGTGAACATGTCAGCGCATGCGCAGAAGGCGTGCTGCGATGACGCATGCGGTCCGCTCAAACTGGACGCTTTGAGACAATAGTTACAGAGAGTTATGCCCCGTTCACATTATTCCAGTAGCATTCCAGTCCAGCGACCCAAACCAGTGCTGGAATGCTACTGGAATAATGTGAACTGACACTGGAAATCAATCCAGTCCAGTGACTGGAGAGACCGTCTACTTTTTCATTCCAGCTCACCCAATCCAGCGCCACTGGAATAGTGTAGACAGCCAATCCAGACTAATCCAGTGCTGGATTGAACGTTGAACAGTGAAATCATCGTCACAATAGTGGTAACCACTCCAACAACTTAAATGACTGGAATAATGTAAACGATATGATCCAGTCCAGCACTGGACTGGATTGGCCTGCTGGATTACTGGACTGGAATAATGTAAACGATATGATCCAGTCCAGCACTGGACTGGATTGGCCTGCTGGATTACTGGACTGGAATAATGTAAACGATATGATCCAGTCCAGCACTGGACTGGATTGGCCTGCTGGATTACTGGACTGGAATAATGTAAACGATATGATCCAGTCCAGCACTGGACTGGATTGGCCTGCTGGATTACTGGACTGGAATAATGTGAACCGGGCATTAGGGACAGAGATAATGGGACCATATTATTATGCGATTAACTGTATTGACTTACTTAGAAAGACGATTTGAAACTGTGTAACTCCAAATTATTTAAATATACATAGCTATGAGGAAGATTGTAAAGAGGCTAATTGTGACAAATAAAAATACAATAAGTATAATAAAGCTAGTTGCTTTAGTAATATACCTACATAACTTTTTTGTCGCATTTTCTCAAACATGTGTTAGCTACTTAGCTAAGCATTGAAGTTTCAAATAAATAAATATCAGGGAACAATACACACAAATTGACGTAGTCCCAAAGTAATCTCTAGTAAGGATGTTATGGATACTAGGACACGATATACTTACTTATATGTATAGAGAAATACATATTTAAATAGATAGAAACATCCATGACTCGGGAACAAATATTCGTGATCATTACACAAATATATTCGAACCTGGGACGCTTGCTGCTGTTATAGTCTGGCAGCTAAATCACTGCAGCCAGATGACACTTCCAAATGTCATTTTACGAAATAATGATACCACATTTATATCACTAGTGTTCGGCTAAGGTCACGTAATGAATGATTTGATTATTGAACGGACGAAATATTTTATGAATGTCACTGTCAAATTTATCACTATAGGAATTATCGATATTGACCTGATCAATTCCGAAATTGAAATATCGTTAGTAATCGTCCGAAATTCTGGAATTACGAGATTCCGTAATCTCGGCGTGCAAGCCCTATTCGTAGCTTAGTAAGTATACATATTTCAAATTACGCGCGACACTTTTGAGAGGTTCAAGGTTCATAATATAGGTATTAACATAGTAGATAAAATGTGCGATGATTTTGTAATACACGTAAATAATGACAGCAGCAGTGAATGAAACTCATTCGGAATAATTTAAGTTTTTAAGTAAAAGTACAAAGGTAGAAAAATATATTAATGTGATAATTGTTGTTTTATTTATGGCAAAATGGGGAATGAGTTGAGAACTGGTAACTGATTTGACATGCTTCCGCACATTTCCAAATCGCGCTCTTACACTACTACTAACTAGAAAACATAAGTACAAAAAACCTTATTGAACAAATCATTTTATTAAAATACGCTTTGAAAATTCTCTATTTCAACACAAATGACGCAAATTAATTTAATTACGTCGTTCATTCTTTCATTCAAGTCACTAAGTCACATCACTATTTAATATTTGCCAAAAACTGACAACGCTGAAAATGTCATCTGGCTGCAGTGATTTACCTGCCAGACTATACCATTACCTACCCAGTCAAAACTGTCAATAGTGTCAACTGTCCACAGATCAAGCCAAACAAGAATGTGCGAAACAAACCCGACCCTTCTTATCGGATCGACATTTATCTTTCTATTTGTGGTCTCGTCTGCAATCCGTCTGATAAACCATGTCTATTTGACAAATTATCATAACGTCTTATCATTATCACAAAACTTAAGAATGGTTCTCACGAAAATGATCGATTTGTTTTTTTTTTCAGGGCAAACGTAAGACGACCTTGACCAAGAATAGTAGATTGATAAACTAGGGTTGAAATATACCCATTTCATCTGAGATATTTCTGGCACCCGAACGAAGTGAGGGTGCCAATAGTTCGAGGGTGAAATGGGTAATTTCATCCGAGTTGAACACTCTACTTTTCATTTCGAATATGAGGAAATTAAAATTTCACTAACGTCGCATGGTCGCATTTAATATTTGTTACGTTTGTCATTCTCTTCCCGCTCTTTTTTCTATTGCTCGATTTGCGCGCATTGCGCATTTCGTCTGCGCACCAATGGCGGCCGGCTAGTTTTTTTTAAAACTTGCAGACACGGAGGTTGCTATCAATTAATTGTCGACTTAAATATTTCAAGCTAAAAAAATTACCGAACGTAATAATTTCTACTAATTCTCGTTGTATACGCTTGCATAAGCTTATATATAGCGGGAATGTTATTTTAAGATTATTTTGCCTTTTACAATTAAAATGGAACTATTAGTACATACAGATTATTATTTTAAACATAGATTACATGGCTGTATACGTATTTCCATTGCAATGTACCTCATTTGGATTAGCTGGAAAAAAAAATTACTTTCAACCCAAGGGTCGCGATGAGTCACTTTCAACCCTATATCCAGATAGTCAATGACCTACTTTCAGAGTATGAGAGATGAAATAGTAGATTGATAAACAAGGGTTGAAATATACCCATTTCACCTGAGATATTTCTGGTGCCCGAACGAAGTGAGGGCACCAATGGTTCGAAGGTGAAATGGGTAATTTCATCCGAGTTGAACACTCTACTTTTCATTTCGAATATGAGGAAATTAAAATTTCACTAACGTCGCATGGTCGCATTTAATATTTGTTACGTTTGTCATTCTCTTCCCGCTCTTTTTTCTATTGCGCGATTTACGCGCATTGCGCATTTCTTCTGCGCACCAATGGCGGCCGGCTAGTTTTTTTTAAACTTGCAGACACGGAGGTCGCTATCAACAATCAGACAAATATTTCAAGCTAAAAAAATGACCGAACGTAATAATTTCTACTAATTCTCGTTGTATACGCTTGCATAAGCTTATATATTTAGCGGGAATGTTATTTTAAGATTATTTTGCCTTTTACAATTAAAAAGGAATTGTTAGTATAGATTTTTATTTTAACCATAGATTACATGGCTGTATACGTATTTCCATTGCTATGTCCCTCATTTGGATTAGCTAGAAAAAAAAATTACTTTCAACCCAAGGGTCGCGATGAGTCACTTTCAACCCTATATCCAGATAATCAATGACCTACTTTCAGAGTATGAGAGATGAAAAAGAATTATCTATACAAAATTTTGGGATTTTTTTTTTCTTATTAGAATTAATAGAGCTCTCGATTCTGAGTAGGAACAACGTAAAATTTTTAAAATCTGAAACTTCAAGTGGTTGAACAACTTTTTTTGAAAACGCCCTGGTGAAAACCGCATAAAAATTCGTTCAGCAGTTTTTGAGTTTATCGCGAACAGAACTTTGTGTTATAAGTAGAGATTTCTGCATTGTTTTGTAGTTGAAGAAATATTATGATTTGCACCGATGAATGTTATCTACCGGGAAGGCTTCTCCTGTGTGTTTCAATAGGGTCTTAAAACCATTAACACCTGTTTGGCTACAAGCGTACTTGGACTAAACGATCCGTCAGTTTAGAACTGTAAATGTGCCAAAAGCTAAATTCCAGTTTCGAACCATTTATAGTCTCTTAATTAATGTTTTTATCCTAAATTTTGCGGGTACACTTAAAATACTAACTAGCGTAATTTTTCTTACGAAGTCAATTTCGCATAAACTTCATTAGTGCATTCAAACTGTTACACATGTAGTGCGAAATGATTTTCCATGACATTTTGTTTAATCCCATCCGGTTTGCAACTTTAACGACATTCGGATAAGGTTTTTATTTATAAAACAATTCAATCTGACAGCTGCATTGTATACAAGACTTTAATAACATGCCACTAAAGTTGAAAACCGGATAAAATTTAACGAAATGTCCTGGAAAATCATTTTGCACTACCCCTATACCTAAATATACTAGAAACAAAAAGTATCAAAAAGAGTTGTTCGCATTATACACATGGCATGCGCGTTACCGAGACGACTCAATCCTTTGACCTATTGTACTCCAAAGATAAAGCGATAAGACGAATCGGTGCATATTATATTTCGTCAACTATACAAATACAATTATGAATACAAATTTAATATATGACGCCATAATAATTCGACAGATTTAATATATGACGCTATACTAATTCGCTGTAACGTAGGTATAGCGTAGGCTACATTGATTTCATGGTTAATTACGCCATGGTAAATCTACACAATATAACAGTACGAATGTGGATATAACGTTATTTACGTTAAACTCGCATCACTTGATCTAATTAAAGCTTGAAGCCGAATACGTTTTCTAGTTAAATATTGTAATATTACGCATTAATGAACCTTGTATATCAAGTTGCCTTACATAGGCGTATAGATACATAGGTACACTACCGATTCCTTAGTTAGGTGTACAATTAGCCAGACTTAAGATAAATCTAACTAATATTATAAATGCGAAAGTAATGGATGAATGGATGGATGTTTGTTTGTTACTCAATCA